>CALNHX010000399.1:0-347114 GCA_940337035.1 Agriotes lineatus | reverse complement strand
TAACGATATGCATCATGTACTACTTTATCTTCATCTAAAATTGAAAAATAATTAATTATTTTCTTAATATTTTTCTGTAATACCTAAGCAAATTCAGCAACACTATCGTATGTAATTTAATAAAATATATATAGAGTGATCTATTTAAAATATCAGAGTTAGTGTTATTTCCGGGGAAACAGGAAGTCGACCATTTTGATTATAATTATATCTCAATCTGAAATTATATCTAGTATCCTTGTAGCAAATTTCAACCAAATTCTTTAATAAGTAACGGAAATAGAGGCATGGTCCTGGTCTCATTGTCACCCGGTATAGCCCAAGACGGACAACAGTGTAAACAATTTACGAACAGCCTACGTTCCGAAAGAGTATAATGGGACATATTATATTATTATTATTATTATTGGTACTTTATTGAGAGCTATTTAATATAGAAAGTAAAATTTGATATATGAAAATATCTAAATTTTACTAAAATCTGCCAGCTAGTTATTTACTTACAGGTTTATTTGTAGTAAGTTAACGTTTGAATACTTATTTTTTAAATAACAGGAGCACTTTTAAAAGTTAACAAATCCAAACTTTGTCATCGCCTAGCAGCATATATTGAGATGGTTTTTAGCCCGTTACTCAACTCTGCTTGCAGCATAGATAAATAAAGCAAGTCAATAAAGCACAGAGCTGGGGTAAGCAGGCAACTGCAAGAAGTTACATCAGAAATTTAAAACATAGTGAGTGGCGCTATAACTTAGTTTAAATACGAACATAAACAAACAATAATTTTAGAATTAAGATTCTGTACATTTTTATAATATAAGTTGAAATTTAGTTTATAAGTAACTTATTTGTACTTGGTTGACATCCACTTTTATGAATTTAGATAGGCAATTGTTGTTAACTAAGAGGAAAAAGAAACAATTGAATACAAATTATTTGAGGCCAGTCTAATTTGTCTCTCCAGATTAATTGAGTTTTAACCCATTTACAATTAAAATAAATTAAAAATAATTATGCCATTGTGATCAGCAAATTGTGGAGCATAAGTGAAAGTGTGGGCAACGTTTCTCCCAATCAAAAAGTTATTTCACCACAGCAAGCTTCCGAACGTGAGTCGTTGGCCAACTCAATTTTACGAGGGTCGACTGCAATTGAACCAGGGGTCCAAGACCGGAGCTGACTACTGCAAGGTATTGTGTGGAGCTGAAGCATCAAAGCCAGCATCATCAACATCGAAGGCAGCGATTTCTAGAGAAGATCCAGCTTAGGACTCCGTCCGGAGGAACGTACCATCACCTGAAAAGTTTAAGGTACAGTAAAAACTTCATTGACAGCTTGAGGAGCCGGAAATTAATGTACCAGCAAGACCTTACCATATCGAGTAAGCAGCAGGCATATCCAAGTCTCCAGATAAATTATTTTGCCAATAATTAACCAAATTAGAATTGTGAGGTTAAGTGAGTGAATAACAAATGAATTAACCCAAGCGGCGTCGGTTTGCGTCACGAAACAACGAGCACTAAAACAAAAGAGAGATTAGACCGCGAAAATACCATAAATCGAATAAATACCTGATAATTTGTTCATAGATTTGCCTTGGAATTAATTTGTAATTACACAGAAACAAACCGCACGAAAAATTAATTTGTTGATAGATAAATTTGACAGCGTAGTGAGTCTGCGCGTTGCTGCTTTTTAATTTCACAGCCCAGTGGCGTAACACGGGAGTTTAAATATGAACATGTCGGTGAACCTAACCTGCAGATTTGAATCTTCATGCCTACTGAAAGCTAGCCATAAATAACTTTACTTGCAGATGTGCGAATTACTATAAAGGGCAAAACACTACAATCAATGAACCCATTTATACAATTATTTATTTACTTTTAATCAGTCAAAATTTGATTTAAATAAAACAAAAGGATGTGTAGTGAGTTTATTTATTAATATCACATATCACTACAATATAAATAGTAACTGTGCCAAAATTGAAAGAAAGATATTGCTTACATGGAAAAATACGTCCAATATATTTGCTCATTTCGATAATTAAGAGCCCAAAACGGTTTCTTGTGAAAATTTGCAACATAAGAAGAAAAGAGGCAAGAGGAAATTACTAAACATAAAAAAATAATCAAGTTACAATATTCTTAAATGTATTTGCTGTTACTAGATACCACGTTCTTAATTTAACATTGCTGTGAGTTTCCATACAAAGTCTACAGTCTACTAAATTTTTACAAATAACTAAATAATTTCTTAATTTTTTATCTGATTTTAAACACCATTAAAAATTTACTATAAATGTTATTTTTGAAGAAATTAGGTCATTACTTTCATATTAACTTTATTTATTTGAGTTTGTCAATATGTGTTAATTCTCGGATTTCCTTCGAACGTGTAGGTTTATAGAACTAAATATTTGGGTACCGTTCTTTAATATAAATGTGTTAGTGGATTTTGCTTGCAACATTAACGTGAATAATCCGTAATTCTGGAATGAAAACTATTGATAGAGATTATTTATTTGCAGAGATCGAAATACAAACCTATTAGGTATGTATGCAAGAGTAAAACCGTTAAATGTCTTTTCCCTAAAAGTCATAGTCACTCTTGATAGTTTTACATACTCACATATTTTTACATTCACAGGCTATTTGAAATTAATTTAGCAGTCGATTGAAAATCTTTATTTGCCAAAATAAATATTTTTTCTATTTTTTATACCTTCAAAACTTCAAAATGACAGCTCCTATATAATTTATACTTTACTCTTATAAAAATTACAGATTAAAGATAGAAATGTACCAACTTTAATTTATGTTTTAAAGAAATCGCCAAGTAATCTTTGCAAAAGGGCATTCACACGGAATAGCAAATTCGATATACCCCAAAAAGCAAAAACTGTTGTTTCTAACCCAGCAGATGTAGGTTTTTCTACTTGCGAAAAACATGCTCAAAAAAGTTAATTTATAACCTTGGACATTGCCATGTGTAAAATGACGAGTGGTGCTTCGAATGACCTTCCCTAACATGTTTTTAGCTGTTATTTGGTTCAGTGTTAGTTTTTACTTTTTAAGCACGCAATAATGGTGTTAAAATGTCTGTGTATGTTATCGGTTATTGCAACCACTTACGAACAGCTTTTTGGTAAGATAGTTCTTAAACGTTGAATGTAATACATTTATTGGTTAAGTGTTGAACTAAGGCAATTTTTCTTTATAATTGTAATCGCCGAGGAAGTTTACTTTTTTGCTGCTACTTCTATTGTGATTCAATTAAAATTAATTTATTTCGACATAATATGAGCGTTACTTCAGCATATTTGCATATTCGTATTTGCATCAATTTGAGAACGTTTATAATTAGTTTGTTGTTTATAATAACTATTTATAGAAACACATCTTCAGCTATTATTTTTTGAAGTGCAATTATTCATATTCTTGATATTGCGCTGCACTAAATCATAAAAATATTGTACAAACATGTATTCAGAGAGCGGCAGAAGCAGTGCCCCCTGAATTTCAAATAGTCAAAGCAATTACAGGGAGCAACACAATCTTCCACGCCACAAAAATTTCCAGATAATTTTAATAACGCAGCCTTGTTCTAAGAGAACAATTGAATGGTCTTTTAGTACCCTCAAACATGGTTGAGATGTACTGCTTAAACGGACTATACTTAGTAGCTGGCCACACACGCAAAGATCGATCTACCGGTTTGAACCACGACAGATCAATCCGTAGGTTAAAACGGACCAAATCATGGTCGTCCACTAACACACAGTTCCATAGGCGCCGACTTTGTAAAATTCCAAGTAGGGACATTAGATATTCACCGGAGGCTCGGAGGGTTACGGCGTAACCCCCAGCTGGAAGGGGGGTTCGGGGGCGCGCCCCCCACCCGAAAGTTTTTGAAAAATTTGAGTTCAAATACACAGTTTTCAAGCTTCCAATTGACTATATCTTTGCCACTGATTTATCTAGTTTGAGTTTCAGAAAACATAAAAAATAACGCATACAATTTAAAAAACATAGACAAGCAGCGCTTAGATACTATTTAATAACAAGAATATAAATAGGTATGCTAAACAGATTTATTCACAAACACATGCAAACTACTTAAATATTTCTCTGTGAAAACAAAAACAAATTCTATTTCATAAAATATAAAGATAAACTAGGCAAAAGACAACTCCAACTAACAACAAAGTTACTCCATAAAAAATGTAATGCTCTTTGGCTATTCTTTGATATAAACTAATCAGCAATATCATTTAAGTTTAAGTTATTGCTTTCTTTCCTATACTAATGTACCTATGCTATTTGGTTATATCAACGAACATATCCCAATGCAATTCCAGACGAATGTAGTCAACATCGTCCTTGTAAAATGCCTCAATTTTGTCTATAACATCATACTTGCCTATGGTGAAATTTTCCATCATCTTGTTGTTGAAACGTTCTCTAAGACTTGCCAAAGTATGATCAATTATCTCGTAAACTAATTGTTTATATTTCCTTTTGACGGTTGCAAACTGATGGGCGGTTGAGGGCCTATTGTCGAATCTTCCTGGAAATTTACGTTTCCTGGATAGCGGGGGTTCATTTAATTGTAACTCGTTAGCTCTATTTAAGGTATCATTCCACAACTCATCAAAACAAGTATCTCTTTTAAATTGCAGGAGTGATTGTAGGTTATGGATTTTGTTTATAACTAAGTGGTAATTTAGTGACTTGCTTTGTAGTACCTTATTAACATTGTCTACTTCCTCAAAAATCAATATTAACATCTTAAATATAAAACATTGGTTCAAATTCACATAAAGCTTTAAGGAAACCATTGGCCTTTGCTCAGCTTTCTGTTGTATCTGCATTATGAACCTCTTCAAGAAACTTCATTGCACTCTGGTAATTCTTTTCCAAGGTAATCAAAGAAATAATTCTTAGGCACCAGCGGGTGAGACAAAAGGGTGTTAACTTTGTTGTATTTAATTCTAAATTTTCATCCGTAGTGGCCTGCTGAATATCTTGAAAACAATCTAATCTTTTGGGAGATTTTCTAACAAAATTAATTAACACCTTCATACAGCCTAAGAAAGTCTCTTACGCAAGAAATAGAGGTTAGGGCGTCCTGTACCACTAAATTTAACCTGTGCGCGGTACAATGTACAAACAATGCTCTAGATTTGTCTGCTAAAATTCTAGCTTGCAGACCACTAATATGGCCGCTTACATTAGCGGCTTCACCATAGCACTGACCTCTATATTGTCTAACAGATAGGGAAAATCGTGATAATATATCTTTAATTAATATTATATAGTGAAATTCTTAACCTAACCGTGAAATAAGCAGTTTTCGTGTTTGCCGAGAGCTAGCGTAATAAATATTGCAATTAAATAAAATAGAAAGAAGGGCATTCAATCATTTATTTGTGTAATTAATTATTACATTTCATTTTAACTAGCCTTAATTTACTGACAGTCAAGTTTGAGCACACTATAAAAATATAATCTGAGAATTGTGTGTGTATTCGATTTGCCCTAATTTTAACTTATATTATTTTTATACCAAAATAAATAACTACAAACAGTGCAGTCGAGGCAAAGGTGAATTTTTAATTTATTCAAACTGTCCCATTCAAAATGACAAGAGAGCCTTTGCAATAGATCCCGTTCCATATTCTTTGTGAAGTTCTCCCAATAGTGTTCCTTTATTTGTTTTAATTTTGAATTAGCCAAGTTTCTTTCTCGTATGTAGTTTTTGCGATCTTGTGGGCTTTTGCTTGTCTTGTATTGTATAGGCTAAATGCTTTTTTTTGTGCAGATTTTTCTTTTACCTCTGGAGTAAACCAATGTGTTCTATTTATGGTTGTTGATGTTGTTTTTATTTGTGTTTTCTTTAATGCTTCTTCGGTCGCTTTAACTATGTTGTTCTTTAGTTTTTCCACGTCTACTCCTCGTTATCTATTTCTTCAATTGGGTTATTAACGATTTGTTTAGAATTACGTGGCACTAAAAAAGCAGGAACGCTGTTTACCCACTAAAACTGTCACAAAGTAACATAGGTTTCACCAGACGGAAAAACCCAAAAACAGATCGACCATATATGCGTAGCTCAAAAAGGCAGTAAAATACTACTAGACAAACGCAACAGAAGAGGGGCGGATATAGGGTCAGAACATCATTTACTCACAGCCAAACCACCAATCAACTTGGTAATGAAAATAAACGATACCAGACTGCTAGTTTAAATAGAACACCCGGTATATTATTACATTTTTGAATTCAGCTTAACATTTTAGAGAAAATTTGTCTCTTTAACTAACACTCTATTTTGTACGGTTTTTGTAGAATTTGTAATTTTTGAAAAATTTTAACAAATACTTAAAAATTTAAAATCAAATGTTTGGCTAAATATATGATCGCTGTAAAAGGAAGTTGTGTGTGTGTATCACACCAGAATTTGTTAAATGGCACCTACTAAGAGCCATCCTACCATTAAATAGAAAATTTAATTACCAACGTAACAATATGCATTATGCACTACCTTATCTTTATCTAAAATTTAAAAATAATTAATAAATTAATTTTGTAAATATTTTTGTGTAATACCTAAGCAAATTCAGCAACACTATCGTATGTAATTTGATAAAATATATAGGGTGATCTATTTTAAAAAATCAAAGTTAGTATTATTTCCGAGGAAACGGAAAGTCTGCCATTTTGACTATATTTATATCTCAATCCAAAATTATGTCTAGTATTCTTGTATCAAATTTCAACCAAATTCATTAATAAGTAATGGAAATAGAGGCATGACCCTGGTCTTATTGTCACCCGGTATAGCTCAAGACAGACAACAGTGGAAACAAAGAGTATAATGGGACATATATTATTATTATTATTGGTACTTTTATTGAGAGCTATTTAATATAAAAAGTACAATTTGATATATAAAAATGCAGAAACGCTAATCCCAAAAAATATGAAAATTTTACTAAAATCTGCCAACTACTTATTTACTTATAAGTTTATTTGTAGTAAGTTATCGTTTGAATACTTATTTTTTAAATAATAGGAGCACTTTTAAAAGTTAACAAATCCAAACTTTGTCATTGCTTAGCAGCATATATAAATAACTAGCTGTTACCCGCGACTTCGTTCGCGCGAGGTTCGTTATTTGTGTGTTAAAAAATGACTAATTGTTTTCTGTCATCCCATCCCATCCCATCCTATTCCCGTCCCCTTCTCCGTCCCTTTTTCCGTCAACGTCTCCGTACCGTCCCATCCTGTCCCGACCCGTCCCCTCCCCTTCCATCCCACCCCTTCCCTTTCCGTCTCGTCCCGCCCCGTCCCGTCCCTTCTCCTTCCGTCCAGTTCCGTCCCTTCCCGTCCCGTCCCGTCCAGTCCCCTTCCATCCCATCCCTTTCCGCCCCGCCCCGTCCCGCTCCGCCCCGTCCCGCTTCGCTCCGTCCCGTTCCGTCCCTTCCCTTCCCGTCCAGTCCCGTCCCGTCTAGTTCCGTCCCGTCCAGTCCGTCCCGTCCAGTCCAGTCCAGTCCCGTCCCGTCCCGTCCCGTCCCGTCCCGTCCCGTCCCTTCCCTTATGTCATGTCCACCTTCTTGGACTTAAAAATAAATGCCATTTTCGTCCCAAAAAACCTCAATAACGACACCCATATCGATTTTTAGGCTTACTTACCCCATTTTACCCCCTAAGGGGTTGATTTTCGGAAAATCACGAAATATGTGTTTGCTTATTTGTTTTTAGGAGTACTCCTACGAAGTTTCAAGTCGAAATGTATATTTAATAGATATTATTTTTCCATACAAAATTGGAACCCCCATTTTGTCCCTTTAGGGGTTGAATTTCGAACTTGGACTTAAAAATAAATGCCATTTTCGCAATCAACGTCCCAAAAAACCTTAATAACGACACCCATATCGATTTGTAGGCTTACTTACCCCATTTCACCCCCTAAGGGGTTGATTTTCGGAAAATCACGAAATACGTGTTTGCTTATTTGTTTTTAGGAGTACTCCTACGAAGTTTCAAGTCGAAATGTCTATTTAATATTATTTTTCCATACAAAATTGAAACCCCCATTTTGCTCCTTTAAGGGTTGAATTTCGGAATATCCTTCCTTATTCCTTGTATACATCATAAAGGGAACCTCTGTGCAAAATTTCAGCTTTCTAGGTCCAAGGGTTTGGGCTGGGCGTTGATGAGTAAGTCAGTCAAGACTTTTAGAAATATATATAAATAAAAAATAACTGTGCCAAAATTGAAAGAAAAATTTTGCTTACATCGGAAGATACGTCCAATATATTTGGTCAATTCGATAATTAACAGCCCACAACTGTTTCTTGCGAAAATGTGCAACATAAGAAAAGAAGAGGCAAAAGGAAATTACTAAACATAAAAAAATAATCAAGTTACAATATTCTTAAAGGTATTTGCTGTTACTAGATACCACGTTCTTAATTTAACATTGCTGTGGGTTTCCATACAAAGTCTACAGTCTACTAAATTTTTACAAATAACTAAATTTCTTAATTTTTTGTCTGATTTTAAACACCATTAAAAATTGGCTATAAATGTTATTTTTGAAGAAATTAGGTCATTACTTTCATATTAACTTTATTTATTTCAGTTTGTTAATACTTGTTAATTCTCGGATTTCTTTCGAACGTGTAGGTTTATAGAGCTATTTGAGTACCGTTCTTTAATATAAATGTGTTAGTGGGTTTTCCTTGCAACATTACCGTGAATAATCCGTAATTCTGGAATGAAAACTATTGACAGAGATTATTTATTTGCAGAGATCGAAATACAAACCTATTAGGTATATGTATGCAAGAGTAATACCGTTAAATGAATTTTCCCTAAAAGCCATAGTCACTCTTAATAGTTTTACATACTCACATATTTTTACATTCACAGGCAATTACAAATTAATTTAGCAGTCGATTGAAAACCTTTATTTGTCAAAATAAATATTATTTCTATTTTTATACCTTCAAAACTTCAAAATGACAGCTCCTACATAATTTATGCTTTACTCTTATAAAAATTACAGACAAAAAATAGAAATGTACCAACTTTAATTTATGTTTTAAAGAAATCGCCAAGTAATCTTTGCAAAAGGGCATTCACACGGAATAGCAAATTAGATATATCCCAAAAAGCAAAAACTGTTGTTTCTAACCCAGCAGCTGTAGGTTTTTCCACTTGCGAGAGAAATGCCCAAGAAAGTGAATTTATAACCTTGGACATTGCTATGTGTAAAATGAGAAGTGGCGCTTCGAATGACCTTCCCCAACATGTTTTAGCTGTTATTTTGTTCAGTGTTGGTTTATACGCATGCAATCATGGTTGTGTTAAAATGTATCTGTATGTTAATGGTTGTTGCAACCACTTACGAACAGCCTCTAGGTAAGATAGTTCTTAAACGTTGAATGTAATACATGTATTGGTTAAGTGTTGAACTAATGCAATTTTTCTTAATAATTGTAATTCCCGAGGACGTTTACTTTTTTGCTCCTAATTCTATTATGACGCAGCTAAAATAAAATTTTTCGAAAACTGTCATCAAATGTTGACATTTTCGTTAAATTCTCAGTAAGCAAAGTGATTCTTTTTTGTCACTTAACTGCGAAATACTTTTATGTTCTAGAACGCAAAACTCTTTAGCGTTCTAGAACATAAAAGAAATGTTAACAAATTTGTCATTTTTTAGGAACTTATTTGTGATTTTATTAATTAAGTAACCCACATTAGTTTTTTATTAAGTAATTTAAAATTTCAATAGATACTAATAACTATTATAAACTATTATAAACATGAGTAATTTATGTTTTACTACATGTAAATTGAAGGTGCCGATATTGCAGTGAGTTAAATTTATAAATCACTTTGACGTTTGTTAAACAATTCAGCAGGCCGTGGTTCAAAAATTAATTGTTTATCAAATATACAATTGTCAATTAACGTTGACAGTTACCGTATTTATTTTTTTTTATTCTCATACTACTTAGTTTTATTGCAGTTTTCGAAAAATCATTGTTTGCATCTCGAATGCGAAATGCTTTTGCGTTCTCGAATGGGTATTTTGCCTCGCTAAAGCTCGGCAAAATAACTTCCATTCTCGAACGCAAAAGTAGCATTTCGCATTCTAGATACAAAAATAGCCATATTCCGACATAACATGCGCGTTACTTCAGCATATTTGCATATTCGTATTTGCATCAATTTGAGAATGTTTATAATTAATTTGTTGTTTATAATAACTATTTATAGAAACAGGTACTCAGTTATTATTTTTCATATTTTTTATATTTCGTCTGACTAAATAATAAAAATATTGTACAAACATGGGTGTATTCAGAGAGCGGAAGGGGCCGTGCCGCCCTGAGTTTCAAATAGTCAAAGCTTTTACAGGGGGCAACTCAATTTTCCCCGCCACAAAAATTCCTGGATAATCTTAATAACGCAGCCTTGTTTTATGAGTACTAGTCAAAGGCCTTTTAGTACCCTCCAGCATGGTTGAGATGTACTCCTTAAACGGACTATACTTAATAGCTGGCCACACAAGCAAAGATCGATCTACCGGTTTGAACCACGACAGATCAATCCGTAGGTTAAAACGAACCAAATCATGGTCGTCCACTAACGCACAGTTCCATAGGCGCCGACTTTGTAAAATTCCAAGTGGGGACATTGGATATTCACCGGAGGGTCGGAGGGGTACGGAGTGAACCCCAGCTAGAAGGGGGGTTCGGGGGTGCCCCCCACCCCGGAAAATTTTGAAAAATTAGAGTTCAAATACACAGTTTTAAAGCTTCCAATTGACTATATCTTTTGCCACTGATTTATCTAGTTTAAGTTTCAGAAAACAAAAAATAACGCATAGAACTTAAAAAACATACACAAGCAGCACTTAGATACTATTTAATAACAAGAATATAAATAGGTATGCTAAACAGATTTATTCATACAAACTACTTAAATATTTCTCTGTGAAAACAAAAACAAATTCTATTTCATAAAATATAAAGATAAACTAGGCAAAAGACAACTCCAACTAACAACAAAGTTACTCCATAAAAAATGTAATGCTTCTTTGGCTACTCTTTGATATAAACTAATCAGCAATAGCATTTAAGTTTGATTTTTTGGATTGAGATCTACTTCATTGAAAATTTCATTTTTAAAAGCAAATTTGTAAAAAATTGGTCAATATTTATTATATAGTTACAAAACAGTTAAGTAGTCTTAACTTATCACATGTCTTTTTGCATTTGTTATCATATGTTCTAAAAGACCTACTTTATATTGTAAAAAATCTGAGTTGGTTGAGAAACTGCTACGTACTTTCTAATATTTTTAATTATCTCAGATCCTGGTGCAGCATGCCCAAACAATCCGAAGGGAAAATGTACATATGAAAACGATTGCCCAGCTTTTAGTCGACACGGCAATAATTGTGGTGCAGATAAAAACTACAAGTCGCTGGTGTGCTGTACTTCCAGTGGCACAACCAATATTTTAAAGTATTACATTGCCAGAGAATTTCCAGAGAGAACACAATGTGGCCGATCACGCAACTTAAATCAGATCTTCGGCGGTGTCAGAACCGAAATCGGAGAATACCCTTGGGTGGCTGCTTTGTTATACGTAGCTACGAACAATACACCGTATGAAGGAGTTAAGTGTGGAGGAACATTAATAACCGAAAAATTCGTTTTAACCGCAGCAAACTGTGTTATTGACCAGACTGCAGAATCGTAAGTGTTCACTCTGATGTATCATGGATCTATAAATTGTTTGCTTTCAGTATACGCGTGCTACTGGGTGACTGGAACATAACTTCTGATCCTGATCCTTTTCCTGCAGGACAATGCAAAACTTCTAAGTGCACTGCCAAAATCGAGTATGCGGCTCAAGTTATCAACGCAACGATAGAAAAAATAATATTGCATGAGCTGTATAGTCCCAAAACAAAGCAAAATGGTATTGCCCTTCTTCGACTGAAGACCCCTGTACATTTTACTGGTAAGACTTTTTAGTTTTCAAATATGAAATTTAAACCAAGAGCGCGGATTTTCAGTTTAGGTTTTTAGAGTTTATAACCCGTTACCTAAGTGGAACATAAGCGCTAAACTAATGCATCTTGAACATACGATTTTTACATTTTGAAAAAGCTTTTTAAAGTATTTTATCAATCAAACGTTTTCCCAAATGAATAAACTACGTGATATACGAGGTATGACCGTAAACTGATAATGAGAGTCATGCGCTGATTGTACTTTAATTTGACAGAACCACATTTTAGCTTTTATCTCCTTTAATGTTATACTATCCTCCTGCTTGTACACACCGTTGTTTGCAATCTCTATTGGTTAAAACTGTGTTGTAGCTCATTTCCCGACAATGCCTTCAGTAGGAGTCTTGTTTTTTTAGTGATTCAACCTTTTCAAAATGAGTCCTCTTCGGCATACTTTCAACTATTAGAAATAGATAAAATCAGCAAGAGCTAGGCCGAGCGAGTAGGGTGGACAATCGAGCACCGTGATTCCTTTTTGAATCAAAAACTACTTCACCGTGAGGGTATTGGTATAGACTGGAGCCATACCTCCGGCCTCTTTCTCCTGACAGGCTCTTTGTGTGATCAGAACGTGTTTGTAATACATAGTATTTCTTAGCTGTCTGTTTTTCTCGTACCCACTCTGGTAATATCACACCTTTAATATAAAAAATCTGTAAAGAAGTTTACACGAAAGTTTCCTTGTCGAATTTGATCAATTTGCAAATAAAAAATATAGTATGCTGTAATTCAAACTCCGCGCTCCGAGGCGAATATTTCGAGCTATTTTCTTGACCGCCGCTAGGATAACTGAACCACCGGTGTGTTGGAATTCGACCAGTTTCAGCTGCGTTATACAGCACTGTACTATTCTGTCCTATTTGTGGTATTAACCTTGTATCTGCTAGGTCTCATTTTCGCCAATGATAATGAGCTATTTACAGATGATTTGTAATATCTATTTCTCAGGTAAAGCCAAACTGTATTATTTTAAGATGCTCACCCTGTATATATTTCTCCGAAATTGTCTGGGTTTTATGCTAGGTAGACGTATAATATGTATGCAATATATCATCTTTCTCCAACAAATAGTTTTTGAGTTATACCTCCAACAGACCGACAGACGGACGGACGGACGGGCTGACGAATGGATGGACGGACAGGTAGGCAGACAGGCAGACTGACAGACAAACGGAATTGAGAAAATCTGTTTTTCGTCATCTAGGGTCCCTTAAACGTGAAGACGTGAAGAAATCACGGAAGGTGATTTTTTCGTGATTCTGTGTTTCAGGAAGTAAAAGGGGAAGAGAAGTAAAATAGCAAGCAGCATTGTCTTAAACTTTGATAATGTTACTGCTTGCTATTTTAATTCCCTCGTCTAAAAGATCTCGTTCTGAAATTTCTTCAGATTTTCACATTTCGGGTTCCTCGATGACGAAGAAAAGGTTTTTCTCAATTCCGTCTGTCTGTCCGTTGCCGGTATAACTCAAAAACTATTTGTCGGAGGAAGTTGACACTTTGCATGCGGATTATATGCCTTCCTAACATGTAACCGATAAAATTTCGGTAAGATATATACTAGGTGAGCATCTTCAAAACATAATTTTGCGTATTTTTGCTTTCGCTCATGAACTAAGACTTAAATGAGAGTAATATTTTGCACATAGCCCAGGTTTTTACCCTGACGAAAAATGGCATATTTTGCACACAAAATACACAGAGGAGCACCTCAAAAAATAAATATTTGTTTATTTTTGCTTTAACTAAGAAATACATACATAAAAGTAGCAATTTGCACATACCTCAAGCCTTACCCTTGACAAAAATTGGAACCAACAGGTACATAGTAAATGTTCTAAAAAATTAAATATGTATTAACAATAAATGCGTTCTATTTAAGGCAGCCACATCTCACCGATCGAAGGTGTTCTTGGTGGGTGCGGCAGGGAATGCGTATTTTACTTCGAGCTGCGAGCAGATCATTAAAATGCATTCGCTGGCTCGTTCGAATCCCATCACTGGTGGTTTTTTTATATGAAATGTATTTAATTTGTATTGCCAAGTGTTTCCATTTGTTGTTTCAGTATTATTACAAACGTGAACATATGTTTATCTTTATTTTTCTATGATTTTGAAAATTGCTTAGTGTCACAATGTCCGCTTGCGAGAGAAGTTCTGAGTAAAACGCTTTACAGATTTTTCTTTGATATTTGCAAAATTTGTAGTTTCAAAACTTCCAATTGTGGGGGAAATTGCGAATAAAGCCCTTTACTGATTCTTTCAACTGATACGTATGGTGTATATTTCTTTCTTGTATAAATATAACCAGCAATCTATATAGGTACGTCTCTTGTTTTCGCTTTAATTTTATTATTTTTTTGCGATCATCTGGGGAAAATTTGATTTCCTTCCGCAACAGCGGCTAAAGTATTCAGCATTTGTTCATAATTTATTACTCCGTGAATTAAAAATATAAGCGTTATAAGTGGTGGCTTTGTTGGTGTTTCTGGAGAATGATTATATTCGCGGGGGTCAGTAAGGATCGTACATCTGCTTGAGCTGTATGTTTATTCCTTCTTTTTCTTTTACAACTATTCACTACCTGCTGCGAATATTGATTAATTCCAGTTTCGGCTACATCACTTTTTCATCACCATATTCAATTACATTGGTATTTTGTGATGCATTGGTCCTATTGCTTATAGATTGAAGGTCAAATTGGACCAATTGTGCTAGATTTTCCTGCATACTTGCATTAAAAAAAGTTTTTCGTAAAATCTGGCTGTTGTACTCTTAAAAATTTTTTGTTTGAACTGAAGTTTGTCTTTCGCAGATAGCTTATCCACTGTTCATCACAAAAACAATTGGCCTTACGACCATACTTACTATAGTAGGTTTACCTTACACGTTAAAAGTCAAGCAATTGCTACAGAAACATAATATGAGATAATAGTTTATGGTACTATCAGGTTGTATTTTTCAATAATGTCAGATTTTGTGCTTCACTTCACAGCACTGTATCTCATTGTTAGTCATGTCGAAAATATCAGTCTTTTTAATTTCACGTTAATTTTTTGTCGATCCTTGTTGCACTTAAGTCAATTGGTTCCATATTGTATTCCTAAATTATAAACGTGTAAATGCTATGTATGTATATCAAACTTTCTCTTGTTATTTTAAGGGTGGAAGTTGTTTTTGTTTCTTGTAAAGTTGTAAAAGACTAGGTTTGTTCCGTTTTGCGATGTTTTTCTAAGGCCTTCTTAGATTGCCATTTAATAGGTTTCATAGCGCCTATCTTTCAAATATAGCGACGTTGTATGCTTAGATTTAGGTTACCTTAAGCGTCTGTGTGTGGGTGTGTGGAGTAGTTGACTCTTTTAATTTTGGCAAATTTTTCGGTATTTGTCGCATGTTTCGTGGATATACTGGACTATAGCATGCTTCACTATATCCTTGATTGTTAGAATTCCTATGGTTTTGTAAAAGTTGCAGTGCTGGTACGAGGATTTGGATTATATATGTTACGGCTTTGTTTTGTAGAATTTCTAAAACTTTCAAGGTAAACTGGTTTGCTCTTTCCCAAATATAGGTTAAAAATGCTAAGTGCAAATGAGCCTGCAAGGAAAGTTGAGCTTTTCTCATTATCCCGTTTTTCTATGATCAGTGTATTTTTTAAAAAATTTTATTTGCATCAGTATGCCATGTTAATATAAGTTTTCATTCACTTCTAGTCGTGTATGTTGTACGTTGGTAACTTGCTTGATTGGTATGTAGTTGTGAATTATTTTGCTATTGCATTTAATTTTACCATTTAATTTAATATAAATTGTTTTATTAGCGTTTAGACTTTTAGAGGAATAGTATTTTATAGTAGAAGTCCGTTAGGATAGCCTTTACTGCCGAGCCAGAGAATTTGTGAGACGAGCTCGAAGAGCGAGTCGAATAATACTGGCGAGGCAGTAAAGGCCCTAACGGACGTGTATTGTACAATAGTTTTTGTAATACCTACATACAATTCGGTCATATCTATATTTTTATAATTTATTTTCATCAAAACGCTAGGTTTGTGTAATGACGTTTTAGAATGATTGAGAGTGCGTATAACGTTGCAACTGTTGTTTATAAATGTCATTTATTTCCAATTTCGTGTATGGCTAGAAGCAGTTTTAAGTTGTAACCAGCTCGTAACTTATGACATCTGTAGAAAATGATGAAGATATTCCTAAACACGTTAAGATTGTGAATGAGCAAGTTATTTTAGCGTATGTTCAGGAGTTATAGCAGTCGTTTGCGCCTTCTTCTATGTGGAGTTGAAGGCTAGCTTGCTGCTGGATTTGTGTGACAAACGTCACTTTGACGTTCGGCATACAATTTAGCAGGCCGTGGTCTTTACGGACACTTTTTACGGCCGGGCCGTAAAGAGGTTGCTTACGTGGTAGTAAACAGTCCTTTAAGAAATATTTAACAAGTAGGTATTACAAAAAGGTATTTTTTGTATTCGCTCCCCAAACTGGTTACTTTGGAAACTGTCTAGGATCCTCAAAATGGCCATTTAGAGGCCTTGTACTTAAAGTCGTCATGGCAACATTTTAGCGGACTCAAACATTAGTTGCCATGACGACTTTAAGTACAAGGCCTCTAAATGGCCATTTTGAGGATCCTAGACAGTTTCCAAAGTAACGAGTTTGGGGAGCGAAAAATACATTTTCGCGCGGCCTCCTAATATAATGCCGCGTTAATGGTAATTGAAACTTCATATTATAATGTTTGGAGAGCTAATACAAAAAAACGTTGTATGCAACACGTCCTCAAATGGCTTTAGAGGACTCATCTTCATATTACGGACTCGGCTGCGCTTCGCTCCGCCTCGTCCGGAAACATTACGACTCGTCCCCTAAAGCCTTGCTTTGAGGACTAGTTACATAAAGTACTATTATAGGCGAACGAGATTGTAACTTTTCGGCCTGCTAATAGGGTGGGCAAAACATTTCAGATTGCAGCTGCCTGCTACTTCTGTGGTAGTTTCACCATCACTATAAGCAACTTTTGTAATTTACACGCAAGACTACAATATAACAAAACAAAGTTACAGTTGTCTCTTTTCCGTGGTTACCAAAAGGAACAGCCTGCTTTGTAATATTAAGTTTGAACATTTTGTCATCTTAGTTCAATGAATATAATTTCAATCAGCTTTCACTAGTACATTATAGTTGTAAAAAAATGTTGTCTGTGCATTAACATCGTTAATTACACGTACTTGATACAAGAATAACTATTTCGATTTTCTAAAGTGAATTTCGATGTGAAAACTCACTAAGGGGGAAATATATTTTTCAGATTACGTTCGTCCCATCTGTCTACCGTCTAACGATTTTCCTGCCTTAACAAGTGAGGATGAAATGGTCGTTGCTAGTTGGGGAATAACGGAAACAGGTATGTTTTTAAACAATTTAAACATAAGGTTTCCAAAATCTTTTCTTAATATTTTTCTCTGTTCAGGCAGCTATTCTAGAGCTTTAGCAATAATAATTGCTCTATTATTCATAGAAATGTAACATATTTGAACAATACTAAATTATTCACAAAAAGTGCTTAGAAAAAAATAAATCACACCCATTCTGTTTTCTTAGTAATTAGTTCTTAGTTATTGTCATAACACCCACTTCAGTACCTTTCCACCAACTATTTTGAAATAAATTTATTTTATAAATGAATGTTAATTAAATGCTATTTACAGGTTCTCAATCAGACATACTTTTAAAAGCAACGTTACATATGTTGACAAACAACGAATGTCTTGAAAAGATTCAAAAGACAGGGGGAATTCATGAAACTGAATTTTGTGCTGCCAACGGAGATAGCGATGCTTGTGGGGCTATGACACAACGCCCACTGGTCACAAACCCCAACTCAGAATTTGGTCATAACGCCCAACTTCGATTCTGGTCACAACGCCCAACTTGGTCACAACGCCCAATTTTGATTTTGGTCACAACGCCCAACTTGGTCATAACGCCCAAAAGCGATATTGGTCACAACGCCCAACTTGGTCACAATGCCCACCGACGCCTGTTATAGGAGAGAGCTATCGACGCCACTTAAAGCACCGTTTTGGTCATAACGCCCAACTTCGATTTTGGTCACAACGCCCAACTTGGTCACAACGCCCAATTTCGATTTTGGTCACAACGCCCAATTTGGTCACAACGCCCAATTTCGATTTTGGTCACAACGCCCAACTTGGTCACAACGCCCAATTTAGATTTTGGTCACAACGCCCAACTTGGTCACAACGCCCAATTTCGATTTTGGTCACAACGCCCAACTTGGTCACAACGCCCAATTTCGATTTTGGTCACAACGCCCAACTTGGTCACAACGCCCACTTTGATTCTGGTCACAACGCCCACTTTTGATTCTGGTCACAATGCCCAACTTGGTCATAACGTCCAAGTTTGATTTTGGTCACAACGCCCAACTTTGATTTTGGACATATCGGCCAGGCGGCACAGAAAGTAAGAAAAATGTGTATCTAAAATGAATAATAATAAATTAAACTTTTAAGATGAGGTAATAGGTAGGAAAATTTTCAAGTTCCCGTAAGTAGTATCAATATTATTTATTTTTCATAATTCAGTGGCGTAATGCGTTGTCCAAAAAGTTTCTAAATTCGAATTATAACATATATAAAGTTGTATTTTTTATATAGAACTCATAGTTAGTTGTGGCATTATGAGAAAACGGATTTTCTCCCATTTCAGTCAGTGACATATGTCGTATGGGATCGAATTATTAATTTTCACTACTTTATAGCAACAATTCACAATTTTTAATATTTCGTAGTTTTCTAGTTGAAAACTTGTGCCATTTAGAATATACGTGATTAAACAAAGTTTTTGCGTTGTTTTAATAACAACGTTTGATTGACAGAATTAATCACGTATGATTGTTGCTTATAATATTATAGTGTCCTTCATATATCCATTCATCAGAACATTTTATTGTCCATTAAAACCTCTGCAGTTTCCCAAATTAAAAATGCATTTGCAAAACTGTAAATATCCTACTTCTATACAAAGGAGGTTCGAAAATATGAAAATGATTGAAGAAAAAAGTACTCTTATTTTTCAAAATACACAAAAATGTTAATTGGAAGTATTTGTTATAACATATCTATTAATAGTTATTTAACAAACAAGTATGTTAATGAGAACGATTAATAATCGAGACATTTTAATGCGCGAGCGCTAGCGAGCGAGTTAATTGTAGATATTATTAATCGCCGATTAACATACGAGTTAGTTACAATATTTTTCCGTTGATCGTACATTATTAATTTGAAGAAAATCTAATTTTATTCCATGAAAAGAATTTGACACTTAAAGTTTTGACATTAATGGTACTGGGTGACCATAAATGGTTGTGATTTTTTTCTTAGGTTGGCACTGTTTATGTTGGTGACATTGTAAGTCTATGTCAAATATGAGGTTAGCAGGTTAGGTTTTGAGTCAGTTTGTGTCAAAACTGACGCAAACTCTAACCTGCTAACCTCGAATTTGACATAGACTTACAATGCCACCAACATAAACAGATTTTTAAAATCGTTTATTAATAAAAAATCATTCATTAATAAGTGTCATTAATAGACGATTCTCTATACATTAATGAACCCCATAAATAGACGATCAACGGAAAAAATTATAATTGATTTTTACATAATTGTTATTTGGTCCGTTTGTTAATAAATTATTTAAAAATTTGACACAAAAATTAAATTTGTTTGCACTGATTTCGAATTACGTCATATCCTGGTTGCTAAGTGAGGGAAAACTCAGGTTTGATAATACTCGTTTATCGTATCCGTTGATAAGTTAACTTTGAAGTATTTCATTTGGTACTACACAGCGTGGTAAGAAAAAAAATTGGAGAAACCAGAAAAAAATGTTTTCGGAGCAAGTAACTGTGACTTTATGTTTGACACCTACTTTTAACCTCTTGATATAATATTTTTGTCTATTTTTGTATTTTGACAATATCTCACTTATTTATAATAGTTATTTAACCAACAAGTGTGTTAATGAAGGCGATTAATAATCGAAACTGTTTAAAGCACGAACGAGCGATATCGAGTGAGTGCCTTTAATAGTTGAGATTATTAATCGCCCATTAACAAACGAGTTGATTACAAAATTTTTTCGTTGACCGCAAAATCTTTTTTTGTGGCGAAAAATTTGATTAATACAACTAACCTCCATGCAAAATATCATCAAAACGCCAAAATCACAAAAACAGTTAATTAATGAAAAAGAGTGTATTAATCAAAAACAGTGTATTAATAGATCTATTAATCCATCCTTTTTTAAAAAACAGTTAATTAATGCAAAAGAGTGTATTAATCAAAAACAGTGTATTAATGACGCCTATTAATCCATCCATTTTTAGGAAAAATAATTAATTAAAATTGAAATTAACAAGCGGTCAACGAAAAAATAGATAAAAGTAATTTGACGTTCTTCTGGCACCTTTTCGATACTAATGCAGTGGGTAGTCAGTAGATGAAATTCATAGTTGTAGGTGGTATCATGAGTAAGAGGATTTTTTTTGGTGGCGGAAAATGTGAACATAAGTAATCAAATGTGTGTGAATACAGTTTACGGACTTGGTATGCGTTAGGCATAAACAGACCTATATGCGATTAACATCTAGTATTCGCAGAATCAAAAAGTTTTGTTTTTAGAAAACACTGAATTCTAGGATACTAGATTTTAAATCATATATGTCTACTTCTGTCTAACGCATACAAAGCCCATAAACTGTATTCTAGCTCAATGGACTGCCTATGTTCACACTATTCACCACCAATCTGTATAATATAACATATACTGTCCCTCATAAATTTGTAACACATGGATTTTTTTATCATCCATTTATCAGAGTGTTTTATTCCTGATACAAGTTTCTACATCTTCTCAAACTAAAAATGCACTTGCCAAAATGTAAATATATTCGTTTACAGGGGAGGTTCAAAAATAGGAAAATGGTTCAAGAATAAAGTACCGTTATTTTTCAAAATAGACAAAAATGTTATTTAAAGAGGTTAAAAGAAAGTGTCAAACATAAAGTCACAGTTACTTGCCCCGAAAACATTTTTTTTCTGGTTTCTCCTATTTTTTTCTTACCACGCTGTGTATTACCAAATGAAATACTTCAAAGTTAAATTATCAAGGGATACGATAAACGAGTATTGTCAAATCTGAGTTTTCCCTCACTTAGCAACCAGGTTATTACGTGATTCGAAATCAGTGCAAACAAATTTCATTTTTGTGTCAAATTTTTAAGTAATTCGTTTCACTCTGACAGGGTACAGGGATAGCAAGTTGCTTAAAACTGAACACGAAGACGTCAATCATAATAAATCCGCCTTTTGTATTGCAATCGGCTTATTTGTTAATACCTTGTTGAAGTAAACCCTTTTTGTCGCTTCTGCGTCAATTTGAAAAGAGCAGCATACAGTATACCTGAGTGCGGTCTACAAGCGGCAACGCAGCAAGCGAAGTTTGCCTTTAAATAACATTGTCGTATGTTCTCTGTACTGCATAGTCAGAGTGAAACGAGCTATAGAGAATCGTATATTAATGACCCTTATTAATGAATGATTTTTTATTAATAAACGATTTTAAAAATTTGTTTATGTTGGTGGAACTGTAAGTGTATGTCAAATTCGAGTTTAACAGGTTAGGTTTTGCGTCAGTTTTGACACAAACTGACTCAAAACATAACCTGCTAACCTCATATTTAACATAGACTTACAATGTCACCAACATAAACAGTGCCAACCTAAGAAAAAAATCACAACCATTTATGGTCACCCAGTACCATTAATGTCAAAACTTTAAGTGTCAAATTCTTTTCATGGAATCAAATTAGATTTTCTTCAAATTAATAATGTACGATCAACGGAAAAATATTGTAACTAACTCGTATGTTAATCGGCGATTAATAATATCTACAATTAACTCGCTCGCTAGCGCTCGCGCATTAAAATGTCTCGATTATTAATCGTTCTCATTAACATACTTGTTTGTTAAATAACTATTAATAGATATGTTATAACAAATACTTCCAATTAACATTTTTGTGTATTTTGAAAAATAAGAGTACTTTTTTCTTCAATCATTTTCATATTTTCGAACCTCCTTCGTATAGAAGTAGTATATTTACATTTTTGCAAATGCATTTTTAATTTGAGAAACTGCAGAGGTTTTAATGGACAATAAAATGTTCTGATAAATGGATATATGAAGGACACTATAATATTATAAGCAACAATCAAACGTGATTAATTCTGTCAATCAAACGGTAGTATTGTAACAACGCAAAAACTTTGTTTAATCACGTATATTCTAAATGGCACAAGTTTTCAACTAGAAAACGACGAAATATTAAAAATTGTGAATTGTTGCTATAAAGTAGTGAAAATTAAAAAATCGATCCCATACGACATATGTCTCATAATGCCTCAGCTAACTATGAGTTCCATATAAAAAATACAACTTTATATGTTATAATCCGAATTTAGAAACTTTTTGGACAACGCATTACGCCACTCAATTATTATGAAAAATAAATAATATTAATACTACTTACGGGAACTTGAAAAATGTTCCTACGTATTACCTCACCTTAAAAGTTTAATTTATTATTATTCATTTTACTTTCTGTGCCGCCTGGGCGATATGTCCAAAATCAAAGTTGGGCGTTGTGACCAAAATCAAACTTGGGCGTTATGACCAAGTTGGGCGTTGTGACCAGAATCAAAAGTGGGCGTTGTGACCAGAATCCAAAGTGGGCGTTGTGACCAGAATCAAAGTTGGGCGTTGTGACCAAGTTGGGCGTTGTGACCAAAATCGAAATTGGGCGTTGTGACCAAGTTGGGCGTTGTGACCAAAATCTAAATTGGGCGTTGTGACCAAGTTGGGCGTTGTGACCAAAATCGAAATTGGGCGTTGTGACCAAGTTGGGCGTTGTGACCAAAATCGAAATTGGGCGTTGTGACCAAATTGGGCGTTGTGACCAAAATCGAAATTGGGCGTTGTGACCAAGTTGGGCGTTGTGACCAAAATCGAAGTTGGGCGTTATGACCAAAACGGTGGTTTAAGTGGCGTCGATAGCTCTCTCCTATAACAGGCGTCGGTGGGCGTTGTGACCAAGTTGGGCGTTGTGACCAATATCGATTTTGGGCGTTGTGACCAAGTTGGGCGTTGTGACCAGAATCGAAGTTGGGCGTTATGACCAAATTCTGAGTTGGGGTTTGTGACCAGTGGGCGTTGTGTCCAGGCCCCATGCTTGTGGGGGAGATGACGGAGGGCTGCTTATGAGAAATTACAAAGATTATCGCTCTAATTGATTCCAACTAGGAATTGTAGAATCTGGCGGCAGCTGCAGCAGTTTTGGAGCAACAGCTACTATTTATACTCGCGTTTCTTCTTTTGTCAAGTGGATTCTCGAACAGATAACTCCACAATCAGGTTAGTGATTATTTTATTGACAGGGCTTAACACTTTCACTACTAGAGAAATCGCACGTCTGTTCTTATTTAAGAATGTAAAAAATGTTCATATCGGCGAATTAAATAGATGATGATCTTAAATGTATGAGATGATATACCTATTAAAAAATAACCTTAAAATAAATAGATATAACAAAACGTCTACAGAGTGTTTCAGCTACAACAGCTAATTAAAAAATCTGGTGTGATAAACGCATACAACTTCCTTTTACAGTGATCCTATAGTTAATAAAAAATTTGTTTTTGAATTTTTAAGCATTTGTCAAAAAATTTCAAAAATTACAAATTCAACAGAAACCGTACAAAATAAAGAGTTTGTTGGACAGACAAATTTTCTCTCAAATTTTAAGCCGCATTCAAAATGTAATAATATACCGAGTGCTCTATTTAAAATAACAAAGTTGATAGCGACTTTTAGTAAAACCAGAAGTAATACCACAGTTTAAATATTGTAGCTGTAGTCGCTCGTACACATAAAGTTTCAGATTTTCAATTTTATTAGTTCTCTATAATGCCCTAGAAAATAAGAGTTAATAAAAACAAAGAAAAAAGAATCCCATTTTAGAGATATTCAACTGGAAAATCACCTATCTCACATCAATACACATTAAAATTGTAATACCAATGTAAAATTTGAGAAAAATCGTTAGATCCGTTTTTGACAAAATCAAAAAAAGCTGAAAAATCGCAAGAGTCAAGACCATACTTCTAGTTATGCGATTTTCTTCAAAAGCTTGCTGTCGCATCTAGATAGTACACAAAACTTGTGGTGGTTGGTCATACCTCTGAACATAGGCAATTTACACGGCTTATCACGGTTATGCATATTCCTATGCATGGTGAGCAGGAACAGGTATATGAAGTTTCAACGTCATATCTGTTTTCATTTTTGAGATATTCTCTTCACACACACAGACAAGCAGACCAATGAACTAAAACATGTTTTTTGGGTTCAGGAGATTCGAAAACGTAAAGACCTGTTGAAAACTCAATTTGAATTTTTGGGATGAATAAATTTTGAGTAAATATTAAATTTAAATTTGGTACGCTGCGATGCTGTATGGATAGATCACGAATGCAGAAAAGGTATTTCCAAAAAGAATAACGTAGTTAAAAGACAAATGTTTAAGCCATGAATCGATCAAATTAATAACAGCGTGAAACCAAGGTCACATCATCCGCCAGCACGGGATTTCAATACAAGCTTGCCTGTTTCGATCAACAAGCGCACGAGATTTAAAAAGTGAATATCAACGCGTTTACAGTAAGGGGGTCTTCCGACGCAATGCGACGTAGTATTCGGACCCTTAAATCTATACGTTTTATACGTTTGAGGATTCACGATTAAAAGTGAGAAAACAGTAGATACATTATTCTGCGAAAAAATAGTGAGGATATATCGAGAAATGAAGTTAAAAATATTTGTACAGAATGTGAAAAGGGAATTTTGGAGCAGGAGGAATTTTACATTTGTGACATGTATGGACAATTTACATAAAATATGAGCAAACTTAAACTCATCGGAAGTGAAACGCAAGTTTTTACGGAAAATACCAAAAATCATGGCAATAGTAGAAGATATACATAATGAGTTAAGAAATAAAACAGTTGTAATCGAGGAAATGAGAAATGAAATTCAAGATATAAAGAAGATTATTGCTGATAATAAGAAAAGTCGAGAAGCAGAAACTACAAAAGTAGATGAAAGTAAAAATACATTGAAGTTGTTAAGGAAGTGATAATAGTAAAACCAAAGAAAACGGAAGCTCATGATGAAGTTAAGAAAGAATTGATTAAATCGGTGGATTCAGTAAATTTAAATGTCAATTTGAAAATGGGTGGCAATTTAAAAGATGGAGGAGTAGTTCTAGAATGTAAAGGTGACAATGGTTCCCGTTCACGTCAAACAGTAAAGAAGCAGCTTGAAAAGAATATTGGGGATAAATATAACGTATCAATGCCACAACGGAAGAATCCCAAAATGAAAATCGTTGGAATAGGCTACCTGAAGAAATTGGACAAGATAATAATCCAGAATAGAATTAATAGAAATTGTAACCATTTCAAGTTAGACATCATGCATATAGGTAAAATAATAAAAAATAGATTTAATATCATAATAGAGGTTGATTTTGAAAGCTATAAAAATTTAATTGATAGAGAAGTTATTATTTTAGGTTTATATCAATGTAAGATATTTGAATTTATAAATGTATAATACGTTGTTTTAAGTGTCATAGTTTTGGGTATACTACAAAAGGTTGTAAAAAGAATATAAATTGTCCAAAATGTTCTAAAAATCACGATGAGAAAGACTGTAATGAAATTAAAGAATTGTATTGAAGCAAATTGTAAATGCAAATCATGCAGTATGGGATAGATCATGTAAATGTTTAATAAAAGTAGAAAATTTGGTAAGGAATAAATTAAACTATCGTTCATTGGCATAGCAATTCAAAGTAATATGTTTAAATGTAAAAAGTCTGTTGTCGAGAAGTCTGCTATAATGTACAAAAGTGTGATATAGATGTATGGGCATTTACAGAAACCAGAGTAATAGAGGAGATAAAAAATAAATAAATTTTTATAAGCGGATATGTTACAGGAAATGTATGAAACCTAGGAATTGTATACAATTCCTAGGAAATGTATATAACGCCGAGCCAATTTAGGAAATGTGTAAAATAATTAGTCAAAGGTTCTTTAATACATACATTTCCTAGGAAATGTATGCATTTCCTAGGCATTGTATGCAATTCCTAAATGGTACTAGGAAATGTATGAAAATCAACATCATACTGTAGAATTTGTGAATGAATGAAAAATACTATTCTACCATATTATAATATTTAAATGAAACTAAGAATGAGAAATGTACTTTTCAAAAATTACAAAATAGGGCTATGAGAATAATACTTGAGGTGAATATAACACAAGAGTTAAAGATATGTTGGGGTGTTTGGATTTTATGAGTATTAAACAAAGATTATTGTAAATAACATTATTTTTATATTTAAAATAATAAATAATTTATTACCAAATTACATGTGTAAGAAAATTCTATTTGTTCGAGACACAAATCAATATAATACAAGGTCTTTGTGTAATCTATACAAACTGCTAGAAGTAACAGATCTCAAAAGTATTTCTTTTTTTAAGGTCTTGTATTGTATAATAGTATGCCAGTGATCATTAAATTATGTAGAAATTTAACAGAACAGAATTTAAAAATAATGTAATATGTGAATATGTCAGAAGTAGTTATTGATATATATATACTAGCTGGCCCGGCAAACGTTGTTCTGCCCAAAAATATTTTGTCTCTGAAACCCCGTTTCACCACTATAGAGTTTTAATTTTATGTCATGTCCATCGTCTTGGACTTAAAAATAAATGTCATGTTTGCAATAAATGTCCCAAAAAACCTCGATAACGATACCCATATCGATTTTTAGGCTTATTTACCCCATTTTACCCCCTAAGGGGTAGCGGACCCGACAGACGTTGTCCTGCCCGAACGTTGGTTTGCCTGCTAATACCTGGTTCAACAGACGTTTTTTTCGATATTCGAATTTTCGTTATTTGTCATTTTTAAAAATATAGGGGGGCGATGGGGGGGGGGTGAAATTTTGAAGTTATATGTTCTGTTATGCGAGAAATTAAAAAAAAAGTCGTAAAATTTTTTTTTAAATCTAGAACCCTATTGCAGCGCTACCTACTGAATCCAATTGTAAATCTAAACCATCCAGAGACCCACTCAAACACACACAAAGATTTTTATCAAAATCGGTTCAGCCGCTTAGGAGGAGTTCAGTCTCGTACACACATACAGAAGAATTATATATTTACTATAGGTATTATATATAAAGATAACACTGTATATCACCAACCCAGTATTTTTTTATATATTATCTATTTAAAAAAAAATCTGATTATACCCCTTACTAAATTCTACTTATAGGTTATGTTACTTTCCCTTCACGGTAAAATGATAGCCTACTATGATTTAAAATAAACAACAAAATTGAAGAAGTAGTATTAGGGATTTTTTTATCAAAAACATCTTGTTAATAAAAGTTGCTCAGAATCGTTGAAATAAGCTAAATCCGAAATTTCATTAAAAGCAATGGCTCACCTAGGGCGGAAAGATTGAAGGTCGACGAAAACTTGGCCGAAGAAGAATGTCATGGCTGAGGAACATTTGGGAATGGAAAGGTGTAGGTACATAGTGCAGCCGAACTATGCAGAGTGGCACAAGACAGACAAGCACTGATTATAGTGTTAGCCAACGTCTGGGAGACCGGGCACGGACATAATTTAAGATGAAGGTAAACTGAAAATGTAGATTTGTTAAACGGATGGTGCGTATAATCTTACAAGTACATGCATCGTAAAAGCGTAGGTGATGATACGCATGCAATCTAATTACACCAGGCGTACACTTAGTCGCCATTAACCGGATGAAATAAAAGATCAGGCAGCAGAACTATGACTTGAACGGTAGTTTCTTAGCGACCGCTATTTTTGGGGGAGAACTGGGTCAACAGTGGTCGCTCCAAGCTTGAGGGCAGCCTATATCGTTGACGGTCAGCAAGAAAAGACGGCCAGGAAGAACCTCGACCCAACTTTGGGCTTAGAAAATAAGAGGGTGGTGGTTGCAACTCAAAGCGGTGATTGGTAATTTGGCGCGTGGCTGATAATATCCGATATAAATCAAATCTTAGAGTTCTACGATATCTCAACGTAGTGTAAACTAAATTTCAAGTTTTATTACACGTGAAAAGCTTGTATTTTGTTAAATTCTAAATTACCGATCTTAAATCGGAACCTTGCACTCGACTAACTCGTGAGAAGGGCGTGAGGATCTTACCTTCGAAAATAACAGATCTAAACTTTCAGGGCGCCAACTGGTTGGTACTGCACTGCTTCCACTGAATACGTGAGATAAATAGCCAATAAATTGCTCAAATGGTAGCAAAGTACAACATAAACAATAAAACTCAAAGTTCATAAAATTGTATAATGAATAAATCCTTTAATTGACGATAGGGGAATAAAACCGATATGTAATTATCGGCTTACTACCTTCGACAATTAACAAATAGATCACTCAATTACTTAAATATCACATAAACATATCACAGTATGTTCGCGTAAGAATAGATACGCAGCCTCGCTGGGTAATTCGATGTTAGTACTATATGAAGGTTTTGAAACAACAATGTTATTCAGTTAATTGCAATTACGTAATTTGGAATTAGCCCGGTTGCTGAATAAATATATATACTATACAGAGTTCCCGGTTTTGATTTCTCATTCAGATATCTGCATGATCGTTTTTGGTTACCATTTGGAGGGCTGGTTTCGTTCTTCCTCAGCCTACAAACTTAAGTATAGCGATTGACTTGGGAACGCTTGTAAAATGTTAATCTACACCCACTCAGCTTCTTAAACTTCTCATAAATTATGGTTTTACTAACGCCTGAACAGTGCACTCAGCCTTAGCTAGCGACCAAAATAGTTCTAAGAAGGGCACACAAACTTACCGATCTAAATTGTACTTGTGAAGCCATTCAATGCCGGTAAATTAATTTTTTTTAAATTTATTTATTCACTATTTGCGATCTGCATACACAATAAGCAAATTTGTTACATGAGTGAGTAAATGACATGAAAAAGGCGTTAGGATTAATGTCCAGTGACGTAAACCTATAAGTAACTTAAAAGGCGGGGAGATGTGGTTAGATTATTACAGTAGGGAAGTGAGAACTGTGATCTTAATTGCTAGGTAAATCAATGAGGTAGTTATAGTGGTTTAACTCGGCTTTGTGTGTCCAAACTGTTATCGAGTAAATTCAGAGCAAGGGGATTGCTATGAGACTCCAGTTTACTTAGGTATTGCTCACTGAGTTTGGTGATGGTTTCTTTCACTTTGTCCACTTTTAAGTCGCGCAAAATGTCTATGTTTCTTAAGAAGTAGGGTGCGTCACACATTGCACGTATCACTTTTGTCTGGAACCTTTCGATGATTTGGATATTGCTGTTTGCTGCTGACCCCCATAACTGTATGCCATAGGCCCAGATTGGTTTAAAGACAACTTTATAAACTAAGAGTTTATTTTGAAGTGACAACTTGGATCTTCTACCGAGCATCCAGTAATGTTTGCTGAACTTTATCCCCAATTGTTTCCTTTTGTGCCAGACGTGTGCCATCCATGTTAAGGTTTTGTCGAGATCCATGCCGAGATATTTTACATCCGCAACCTGCGGTAATGGTGTATTGTTGATATAGATTTGCGGTGTATTTCCTCTACATTTGGTGAAGGTAATATGTAGCGATTTGGTTTCATTTACTTTAATCCTCCATAGCTTGGTCTATGTAACTACAGGGAAGTGTCCTTGGACCTATGTTGTACCTGCTCTATACAGCTGATGTAACCACTAAACAGACAATCTCTAACAGCCACATTTGCGGATGATAAAGCCATCCTGGTGAGACACAAAGATCCTGAAATAGACGTCAAAATGCTACAAGCACATCTAAATGAAGTAGTTACATGGACCAAGCTATGGAGGATTAAACTAAATGAAACTGTAAAAATAGTGTTCGAAGCACAAAGAATCATTACATAATACAGTTACTGGATATTTCCTGTAGCACATAAACGGGACATTCTACAGTCGACGAGCGAAGTTGACACGGACTCCTCCAGCTAATAGCATCTGCGACATTCCTAACAAATCCATTCACTAGCACGATTAACAGGGCAACAAGGCAAGATGGACCTCGTACGCCCCAGTATAGCTCGAAGGGTAAATGTCAACAGCAGTACGAAGCAGTGTTAAAACCCATAGGGTGAAAGCTAATAGAGCATACACCAAAAATTAGTAAACGAACTACTTCAAAGTAAAATGCTTACCTGCAGAGCGGTTTCGAGATCACAAGAAAAATTCAACCATATGCTCTTTTAGGTTATGCTTGCATTTTCGCAGTTTCGGGAAAATCTGCTTCAAGCGATGGCCTCACAAGTTTATAACACTAGACTAATTCACAGTTTGACCCTCCAATGCCTAGAGAACGTTAATTGCGGCCAATGGCTTCGGATGCACCAAAAAGACAAAAACTCAAAATTCCAAAAAACAACATTTCATTTGTTTCATAAATAACTGAAAACTCTCTCGCCATCTAGCGACAAATTACTGCACTTAATGGAAAACTGTATCCGAGCTGAATAACCATTAGCGAAATAATTATTTGCCTGCCTAACTAGGCCTTTCTCAGCCCATGAAATTGCAAATAGTAGGAAATACTGTGGAAATTAATTCTGCGACTAAATTGGTCTCAAATTATCAAGTAACACAACCGACGACGCCAGAAGGCCGAAAAACAACGCTTCCACACGGCTCTCATATCCCACTCTTGAGAAGACTAAAAGCCGCACAGGCGCACACGACTTTTCTAAAGTTCTGAAGACTCATGACCTGCTAGCGCAAGAAACTCAAAACATCCTCCTCTCAGCCGGTCTGGTGTTTGGCAAGCTGGTTACCGAAAGAAAAAGAGGAAGATGGATAAATGAAGTGAAAGAAGACCGAAGATCCCTAGGCATAAACAACTGGAAACAGCAGGCAAAAGGCAGAAAAATTGGAAGAAGAAAATTCATCAAGCCACAGGCCTCAATGGCCTAGATGCCCTACATACATATCGATAGGCCCATAATGAAATCTAACGAGATACAGACTATTTAAAAAAATTCCTTTGCTGGTTTTACTCTGGCACATGTTGCCGACGTAGTCCTTTCGGTAGCGACCATTTTGCTCAACAGTCACCTGCCATGCATGATCTTTTGTGGTTGGTTAGGGGGACTATCTGTGAGTGTAGTGTTAAGTTGTCAGAAGGTTATGCAAATAGCATTCGCCACCATCAAGAAAAAAAGGTTAAACGCCTTTTTATTCAAATATCTCGGCGCCTGTCTACGCTATCTTGAAAATCGATACAGCGTTTTAAACGGCGCGGCGTGAAAATTGATACAATTTATGTTCGATTAACTTTCTCCGTAGGACTAAAATTTTTGGTTATTTATTGAGCGAGAAAGTTGACAATGAATGCACAAGAAGCGGTTTTCTGTATTTTTCTCAAAATGTGTATCTTGTGTGAGATAATCACTTATTATCGAACTTCTAGGGCGCTGGTGACTGTCGGTTTCATAGATATGGATTTCTCACATACTGACGGGACTATTTTTACTAATTTGCAATTTTTGCCTCAACCTCTCAATCAATCGCGAACAACTCAAAAATATATGGAAGCTCTCATAAAACTGCATAATTTTTGTGAAAACTGAAACTTTTCTGGCGTTAAAGGAAAGTGTTCCGCGGGATGGACGTAAACATTCTATCTCGAGAATTACATAACCTATCAGGGTGGTTTTTGCAATAGTTTGTATGGAATACTAATGTAAAGAACTGTAAAGCTTTTGAGCGAGATTGGTCGTTTTTCTTTGTATGTGTTTGACGATTTGCAGAGCACTCGGTTGCTATGATTAAGGTCTCGAATTGGAAACTCAGTTTGTGGATGTATTTTTTAAATATATTAAAGATTCAGATACAAATTTCTATTAATTGTAACCTTTGCATGTTAAATGCCACATTGTAGCCGTTCTTTGTCGTATCTGCACTCTCCGCTCTCCAATCTCTGCCTTTATATAATATTTATTTACTTGACATCTGCATTGTCAAATCGGCGGTATATGGGCACCACTACTATTTTACTAAGTAATTTTTGCTTTATGATAGTGGTAGCACAAGTTCTTACTTGTCAAATATTAAGTTAATTATTCACAATGCATTTATAAAGATTTAAAAAAATTTAATATTCAGAAGAGTACAAATACATAAAACTTACAAATGAACGTACTCGATTACCTTTAATTAACTATTTTGACTTAAATAAATATTCAAAGGGTAATCTTACTTTTCTTTTTTGACATTTTTGTAATACAATTGCTGTACAGTCTGAAACGCACGTTATTCTACAATTACGGTCAATATATATTTTTATAATTTGACACTGACTGTGCGGAAGCCAAGTATATGGATTATAGGCTATGCAATACGTTGTACCCAGTTCCTTTAAGCATTCTTTTTAACCGAAATCGTCGCACATATAGCGCGATACGGTAACGACCATACCACACCAAAAACGAGATTCAACAGATTACAAAGACTGGATGTGTCTTAAGGAACGTGCGTCTCGAAGAAGGCATGACAAAAACCGCTTCATGCCAACTATGTGCTGAAGTATCGATAAGGTGCTGGTACCATCTCATCTTGCTTACGAGTTGGCCAACAATAGAAAATATATTAAATTGCAAAATGTAAGAGTGGATGTAGAAATATGTACTCTCAAGGACTTGCTTGAATAATTGTATTTAATTAAACATTCGAGTGTACTCGATCCCCATTCTTTATAGTTGTAAAAATGATTTGGCCAGTTATTACAGCGATTACGATAACGTCAATAAACGAACGAGGGCCACGGCCAAGAGTGCCAGTTTCCTTTGGTACACCTGGGTTAATTTCAATAATGGCAACTTTTATAGGATCGTGGCTCACAAAATTAATGAGCCCTGCAATAATAACATGATTCAGCTAGATGCACTCGAGAAGGTTTGTAACGTTTCGCTTGTGAATCTAAATTCTAAAGATACTTGAAACGTATTGGGAATTTAATTCGCCGCCTTATCAAACGTTTGCATCTCAAGACCGCGCTAAGAAGCGATAGCGCGGGCCGGTAGCCGATGCGCAGGAAGCCACGTTTGCGAGTAGGAGTGTTTCCCCCGCCGCCAGAGTGGGGAGCACGACCGCCGACCGGGAGCCGCTGAACGTATAAAAAGGAGCACATGGCAGCTCCTGAGTCGGTGAATGCCGGGGCAGTATTTCTCCACCTTTCCTGACCTTTCTTCCAGTCTCCACCCCTCCTTTCTCTCGCCCATCCCGAGTTTCCCGTTCTTGGCTGAAGAGGGACGGAAGGTCCCTATAGCAGCCCGCCCCCAGTTGGGGGAATTGAAATAACCTTTACCTTTGTCCTTTTAGCTCCTGAGTCAGATTCTATTCCCGAGTCCTCTCCCGAACTCCTCCTGATCCACCCGGAGCGATCACTCCCTTGCTTTGGTATGGTTACTGTCTTAGCAAGGGAGAAATCGCCCAAAATAAAAGTTCTTGCGGGTTTGGTATGGTTACTGTCTGCCTGCAAGAACACCCCGATAACCTAGAGATCCTTATCAAACCCGTTCCTGAACCGTCATTAATTTAAAGGCCGAAACCGTGGCTACTAGTTAGCTTTTCCCGTATTCCGTATGACCGAACCGCCGTTAGTTAAAGGCCGAAACCGTGGAATTTGTAACTAACATTCCTGTAATCCGCTGAACGAAATCATGCCGCCGTCCCGTCCGTGATCATCCGAGTTCCAAGGGCGCATTGCATTTGCGTCCCCGAAAGCCGTATTTCAACTGTATCAACTCGCCCGAATTGTGAGGCACCAGGAAGTAATCAACAGCTCGCCGCCGCCAGGCTGGACGCATACAGAGATTATGCGATAAGGGACCTTCCTGTAAGAATCACCGCCAGCATCCTTTGACCATTCCTGAAGTCCTCCGAAAGGATCTCAGCACCGTCGCAATCCGGTCGAAGCCGCAAATTCGCTTGAACAGCGAATTTCCCGAGACTCCGACTGCCGCATCGTTTCGAGCCGCGAAAGCCGGCAAATCGGCCAGCGCCCCCGGTCCAGTTCGGCTCACCGAACGCGAACTCCTGCGGCTTCTTACGCCCACAGGTATGTTCTTAAAACACCATTTCTAACCCGAAATGTTCGCAGCAGCTAGCTATTGTAAACAAATCTCGCCTGGTGCATGCGGCCGTCGACCTTTGCTCCGAAGTCGGTGCGCGAAGCAGCTGGTGCGCGACCGACCCACTCCGGGGCATCGCCCAGAGGCGTAACATGCACTAGGCCGGGGCATTCTACCAGATCCCTCCGCCTCCGCGTAGCAGCCCCACCGGCGTCCAGGAACAACCCCTGTTGGCACAACTACCCTATATAATGTAAACTGCAGTATGCGATATTATTTCCATTCTTGAATATAAATAGTTAAAAACAGTATATTTTATTTTCATCACTTATCTTGTGTTATTTATTGATCTACACATTATTCGAGCAATCTGAACGCAATCTCCGACTTAGAGCATACCCGAGGCAATAAAGTAAATTAAAATATCCCCAAAAAAGGCGGGTCGTTACAGGTTCGGGTCCAATAGTGACAGAATTGTGGGTTACATTAGCTGAAAATTGATGTCCTAGGGCTCCACGATACCTTGCACTTATGAATTACTCAAACGGCAAAATGACATCCAATCTGATTTAGTGGGATGTATGTGATTAGCAGTTCCAACAGATCAGGGACTTCAGAGCACATCATATGAAATACTTGTTACGTCTGAGTTTACTTACTTTAGAACCCTAGCTGCAGGTTACTTTACAGAAAAAGAATACAAGGAAGCAAACACAAGAACTACTTAAGCGGTTCTACTGATTACTAATACCACGAGGGTCTGATGCTTTTGGAGAAACCCAAATATAATGATTTATTTACACATGTACACATAAAGAGAATTCAACATTAACAAGACCCTAAGTGACGTCGCTGTATATACAGTCTAACTCAGAAATTGTTGTTTACACCAACAAGAGTTGGTTGGATTCTGCAACAAAGTGGAACGCTAAAGGATTCTTTTAATGTAGCTATATTTGAACATTTTAACGCAAAACTCGATTTTATCTTAAACATCGTGGTTCACAGCTGTCTGTGTTTACGTAATGACGTAAAGTTAATAAAAAGTTGACTTAACAATACTCTAAAACACTTCCCATCTACTCATTGTCATACGATGCACCTTAAATACAAGTTGGTTAGTAGCTTGCAGTGTTTGTACTAGGCGACACCATCTGTGACTTGTGGGCGGATTTTCCTAGTACCTGAATATGCTGAAAAACTAATCCCTGAGAATGGCGTCCACGACGTCTGGGTGTGTGGGAAGGTGGCTGAATTACGATGAGTTAAATACGATCTCGTGTGCGAGGCGTCGAAGGAAATGGGGTTTAAGTATATATTAATCAATATCCACTTAGTGGATATGTAGTCGACAAAAAACATTCACAGCCGGGGAAGCGGCGCAGATTTTATACGCCCGACTGAAGAGCGCACGTCGGAATTTACAATTCTCCCAGTAACATCTCTCCGTCAACGTAAAGTGAAGGTGGCCAGAACAAAATTCCACCAATTGGAATCGAGGAATAAGCAATTCCACCATGGCTGTGGTAAAATTTTAAGATATTGTAACACATTATAACGTTTACAATCTTAAATACTTGCGAAAAAGAAACAGCACACTCTGTAGATTGAATACTAATAGTAGTAGTACTTGATGACAGCTTCACGTTAAAATTAAACATTGTGAGCCCATTTCAACTGTACAATATTGCGGGAAAAGATGGAATCTAATATTTTTACATTTTGTAATTTTCAGGTAATTGAATCATAGTCGTCACTTATCGGTTTTATTGTAATAATTAATTGCCAATGTGACATTGTGTTAAGTCATTATGACATGAAAAAGTTAATTATAATGTTTAAAATCAATACAAAAAGGATACCCGCTTGACGATGGTGTTTTCAATTTTTTATCTCCAATGGAACGAGTGTTGCAATGCATCTTACTAAACGAGTAGAATGTACTAGGGTGCTTTGATGTCAATTTGACGTATTTGTTCTTGCCAGGCTACGGACAAATCGTTGTTTCTTCTCACTCTAAAGCACTTTAGAGTGAGAGGGGGCAACGATCAGGGTATGGATAAACCGTTATCCCCTCTCCCTCTAAAGTGCTTTAGAGTGAGAGGGCACAACGATCTGTCCGTACCCTGAAAAGCACCTTAGAATATACTATTGTATCTGCTTTGGATAAAAATAATCAAAAACTTCACATTTCATAAATTCGACAGTCTGTCAGTTATCTGAAACAAATTTTTTTCATATGAAAATAACAATACAAAAATGGTGCTCTAATATGCTCTATTATAGCACTGTCTTCGCTGTTATAATAATCACATTATGACAACAAAGTAGCTAATAGTATATTATGTAACAAGTTTTATAAACGTTACTTTAGTCACGAGTGTCTAGACGAGTTTATATAATGTGTTATATACTATCCTTTTTCTACGACCACAAATTTAGACAATATAACATCATTTCATTAAGATTTTGAATATTATGTTAGGTTCAATTATACTTGACAGACGTCAAAATTGACTGTAGAAAGTTGTAAACTAACTTGATTTTAGTTTTGGATGTGGTTAATAAAGCAAATGCTGTTTGAACCTAACGTCACCCGCCATGACTAAAATGTCGCTGCCAATTTCAGCTCGTGACTAAGAGGCTCTTTAGTCACAGGTTGTGAAGGCATGATTAAAATGTCACTTAGTGACGTGTATATTAGTATGTTAAATACCATTTTAGTTACAGAAGTAGAAAAATAGTATATTATACATCAAGGTAGCGAAGCGCAGCATTATAACCTGAGCGTCATATTTGGTAACTTAGCAATTTATTAGTTACCACGGTGAAAATTGTTTATTTTACTTTCTCTCTCATGGTGGAGAAAATCAACTTCACGACCTAAAGATAGGCCAATAACGGTGCGTTCTGAGACTAGTAGTGCAAAAACAATTTTTATGTATAAACGTTTCCACAAAGCCATATCAAGTACTTTTATGGAATTATTTTTGTTTCAGAAAGAGATTCGCCATGCATAACTCCAGATAATAAAAATGGCAGTTGCGTACCAGTGGACCAATGTCCAGTGCTAGAGCAGCAATATTTGCAACCAGGAAGTAGCAGTCAAGTGGAATTGGTTAGAAGGTCACTTTGCGGATTTCATAAGGAAAATAGATCAGATATGGTTTGTTGTAGATTGTCCCAAATCAAAAGAGGTATTATAATGTGTTACTTCTATATTATTAAAGGTATTATACAGCATGTATCAACTACATTTAAAAGTTCCCCTAACAATGATCACATAGGACTTCCGCTTCGTTCTTCTACCTTTAAGTATCGCAGATTGGAGGGTCTGCTCCACAGAAATTCTTCCATTCCCTTCTGTCTTTTGTGCTTGCCCTGAGCCTGGCCCTCTTTCTTGTAACAGCTTCTCAATCCCATTGTTCTGTTTTCTTGGTCGACCCCTAGTTTTCTTCCTAGTTTCTAATTGCCATACGCTTTTTGTTCTGCAGCCATCCAAGCCAACTCAGTTGTCTCCCTTCTATAATTGTTTACATTTTTTCTGCTCTCAGATCGCCCTTTATTATATTATTTCGTACTCTTTCTTTTTGTCAATCTTATTATCTTTTTTAGGTATTTCATTTCGCAGACTTGGATTTTGCTCTTTAGTCTCTCATTGACTATTCAGTTTTCACACCCACATGTTAATGTGGATATGTAAACAGTTCGGTAGATTTTCATTTTTGTTTCGATTGACATCTCTTTTTTACTCAAAAAACTATTACGTAGAGTATTAAATAGCCTCTTGTTGCTGCACATATTTTGCTATTCCTTTGGCTTTCAAATTCCCCAGCTTTATCCATTATCACGCCCAAATATTTATTTGTCGGTTTATTGTACTTATGTATGCGTACAAAGACATTTACCTCATCTAATTGTCTGCAAGGATAATGACTTCCGTTTTACTTGTATTAATCTTTATGCTAAAATTCTCGAGAGCATCTCTCCAGATTTCTATAGTTGTTTGTAGATTATCCAGGTTATTTGTAAATAAAATAAGGTCTTCTGCATATTAAAGTTCCTTCAGTGTTATCGGTTCGAGATTTTTATATTTGAAATGTTCTCCTCTAACCTTCCCGTCGATAGAGCTTGCCATCTCATCTATTACTGTTATGAACAAGAGCGGATTGGGTATACTTCCTTGCCTAATACCTTTGTACATTTTAAACCTGTTCGTGATCAAGTTGCTAATTATTACGATGTTATTGGTTCGGTAGGTTAACAAGCCCCTCTTCGAAATCGATAGCACAAACATAACACTTCCTATCGTAGTTAAGCAACTTTCTCACTTACTTGTCTAATTACGAAAATTCAGCATTTGGCTGGTTTAAATCCCGCCTGTCTTTCTCGAAAAGTTCTCTCCAAGATGGTCCTTAATTTCTTGTCAAGTATTCTTTCGCAAATATGGAGGGTACGCTTAACAGCGAGATACCGTTAAAGTTGACACGCACCTCTTTCGTGACAGGGATCACTACCGCTGCTTGCTAATCTTTCGGTGTTCGTTTGATCGCCCGTGTTAGTTTTACTATTTTATATAAAATTATTTTCTCATTCTTTTCCATACATTTCAGCATTTTTGGTTTTATATTATTCTGACCAGCTGCTTTCACCGGCCTTTCTATTACTAGGGCCTCCTCTAATTCACTGAACTGCACATTTATACTAACTCCTTCTACAGTATCATCCACCTCTAGCTCATAATTTTTCTAGTCACCTATTTTTTTATTTCGTATTCGGGTTGTGATTACTTTCGTCCCTTATTCTTAACCTAATTGCTAAAATGTTGTTACTTATTTCTCATATTTTTAGTACCTTACACATAAGTTTTGCATTCCCCTCACCGAATTTATCCATTTTGTCACTTAACTCAGCCCAAGCCTTATTTTTCGCTGATTTCATTAAATTCTTAGCTTTCATTCTTTGTTCGTTATATTTTTTATAATGTTCGGCTTTGATTTGCTGTAATTTCCAATTTTTATTATTTTATTTTATCAAAGAGTTTGTTTTTACATTTTTTATGTTCCGACTGAGGCCGTATACTTTTCTTGCTGCTGTAAGAATAATTTTCATAAAAAATTCCCATCGCTCTTTCACTCTCCCGTCAGTCACCCCTTGTACTCACAATTTGTCTTTTATTTTGCTCGGATTGTTTTCACTTGACCCGTAAGCCGCTATAACTGTATACATTGCAATAGCGTTTTCTTCTAGTTTCATTTCAAGTGCAATAAATTAGTCTTTCTGATATAAGTCGCCAACCTATAACTCGATCTAAAACTCCTTATGCACCAAACATGCTACTCTAGCTTCCGATCGTTTCTGCTCCTTAACGCTACTATGCATACAGAGATCAGTGTGATCTTTCTACAATTGCAAATGCTGATTTTGTTTTTATGTATCCGATAGCATTAATATTTTGGTTTTTAGGCTATTTGAATTCTTCTAACATTTTCGTTTTCTTGTCCGTTTGCTTCTCCAGTGCTCTAGATATCGATTTATGCTTTCATGTTCGTATTCATGTTCAAGTTCATTACTTGGGTCGCCATAGTAATTATCTGTGTTTTATCTCTCTGTTTTTTAACTTACTACTCTTTTCATTTTCTCTTCTTATTGATCTTCCTTCTTGTTCCATATCCATTCTTACCCCTTATCCAAACTTTTTAGTGTGTGATCGTTACCTTCCTACTTTTACTTGTTTCTTCTTCCGCTATTTTTCACAATTTATAATAATTTCTCAAGTAGATTTTTGATTTTACTCTTATTTTTAATTATTTTCTATTTTTCTTGGAAACTGTTCGATTCTATCTTGTGTTTTGAGTCTCATTTTTACAATGTCTTTAATCTTCCATGCTACTTGCAAGTTTTGCTTTATACAATTTTCAATGTCCGTTTTCAGGTAATTTCTGTGATTTGTGTCTATTTCAAGTCCTGCTATTATGATATCATTTTTTCAACTTTTTCAATCTGCTCTCTCTCGTATCTTACAGATACTTCTTAATTTCCTCGTTCTTTATTTTTAGTTGTTGATTTTCAAGCCTTATTCTCGTTATTTTATCCCGATACGTTGCTTTTCTTTAATTTCTTTCGTGCCTTTCCTAAGCTTTATCATCATTATTTATTTTTTATTATTTATCATTTTATTATGTTATCTACTTTATCCCATTTCATATAATAATGTATTGTATTTCTACATTCAAAATCGTTGAGTAAAGTGGTATTTTACACTATAGATAGCAACCATTAGAGCATAGCAACGGCGATTCGTCTTTCTTTTGGCAACACTAAAATGTACTGTTGGTGGCGCTGTCAGTCTATGTCATATTCGAAATCAAACTTGACACAGACTGACGCAAAACCTAACATCAAATTTAACATAGACTTGTAATACCACCAACTATACACTTTAATAGTGTCAAACGCGTAAAGTTAACTGGAGCTGCTTATTTTGCTCCATTACATAAAGATGAGTTCTGCTCAGCTTGGTTATATTTTGACATTTAATGTCACTTTTATATGAAAATTTAATATTTTATATTGCCGTATGAAATGCGATAAAATAGTATTCGGAACGCGTTAGAAAAGTGCTTTACTGAACTCTTATGGCTGTTTAAGTACTCGCCGCTCGTCTCAAACTAGCTGTACCTGTTCAGCAAAACATTACTACTGTACCATTATAATTCTAATTTTCCTTGCCCGTTTCTGCAGTTCTAAGCGTTTTATTACTTTTTTTAAAGTTTTTCTCCAACGTCGCGTCGTCTTCTCTTCTCTTTTTACTATCATCTGATGTACTTCCGTCGCTATACATGTCGCTATTTGTTTAACAATGCAACTCAATAAACACACATTAGTTGAATTAACGTATTGATTTCTTGAGCTAACCTTTTCCGCGCTGGCACCACCTCTTTTGCTAAATCTTTTTTAATAGTTTTCGCGTTGTGTGATTAAGCCGTGTTCACGGTTATCGCGTCGACATACAAAAAAATTAAACTTATAAAGCCTTAATATTAGATTTAGAGAAAATTATCGGTATTAGTCCACCTTCAGTTTGACTATGAATACCAGGACAAGAAACACTAGTTCTTGAGCGCACCACATAGGTGGCCTTACTCTTATTAAAATAGTTCTTGCATTTTTAAAATTCAATTGTAACTAAAACAGGTTACAGAAGGATATGTTTTAACACCTTTAATTATTTACTAAATATGTAAAAATATCTTAATGTTTCTAATTGCTAAACTGGTTAATGCCAATTACATTAATTCGCAAAGAAAACATGGCAGTCGGTGCGATTCGAACTTGCGAATTCTGATTGCTAGTCAAATGCTCTAAACGCTTGCCTACGAAGGCGTATCTATGGTGCTTTCTTATCGCTCCGTTATAAAAAATGCCTGACACAAAGGCCGATTTTCGACGAAGTGCACCCGATCGGTGCCGATAGAAAGGTTATGCAGAGACGCAGGCCCAGTATACGTTTACACATGGTGTTTCCTAAGTACGTGTAGAAAATTGACTGGCATGTTACTTGGTTTAGTCCCTATCAACAAGTTCTTCGTTTTCAAAATACAGGGTGTTGAATTTAAGAAATAAAAATCTTAAAATTTCAAAATTTTTGTAAATGCGTTGGGATATTATTTACAAATTTGATGTGTGATTTTTCAGTTTTGATAAGTTTTTTTAAATTCCCTGATTAAAAGTACTAATAATTCCTTTTGTTTTTTTTGCTAAAATGCACCATTTTGTTGTAAAAATTATAAAAATGAAACGAGGTGCTGCCAATTTGGTTTGTTCATTATCACAGCTATTTTTGTACGTAATTCAGCGAGATGAAGAGCATGCGCACATTATGTCGCAAGGTGGTCATTTCAAACAGTTTTTTTTGGTTCACTGATTTTCTGAAAACTTTGTTTTTTCTTAATTTGAATAATTGATGCTTTAATAAACAAAAAAACTAGGCAGCACCTGGTTTCATTTTTCTAGTTTTTAGAAAAAAACTTTATCTCGAGACAGGAATGAAAGTTTTTAGCATGGTATGTATTCTATTTTACTCATAATCGGTTCTTGTTATTATTTATTTAATTAGGTAAGTTTCAAATGACACCTATTTTTATCGCAGTTCAATAAGTCATTTTACAAAGGAATCTGTGCCGCTATTACTAGGTAACATGACCAGTTCATTGAAAGTGACGTTTGGCTAGCCGGGAAACACCTTTCCCGGCTAGCTGGAAGGTAAAGTAAACAGTGACTCGTTTTCTTACCGTTTTGAAGGTTAGAAACTGTGGAAGTTTTTCAATAATACATACATACAAAAAATAATTTTCAAAGATGTGTATTGACATCTAATTCAAATAACATATTTTCCAAATCATTGAAAATATATATTAATTCTTTTAGAGAACGCAATGGAAGGCTCATCGTGCAAAACGCCACACCCGGAATCAAAAGATGGGAGGTGTGTGCGTATTACAAATTGTCCAGCACTTAAAAATGCCTCTAAAGCTGCTAGAGAAGATATCCAAAAATCTCAGTGTGGATTTGATGACGAATTACTAGTCTGTTGCAAAACGCAGGACATAGTAGTTGCTTCCGAACCAAATTATTTGGAAGAGTTTTCCAGTGCAAACATACCAAACCGAACAATTTGTGGTCGAATAAGAAGCGATAACACAAATAGTGAATATCCATGGTTGGCTGCTTTGATGTATTCGGCAAACCCAGGCGGGAGATATTTTTTAAGTTGTGCTGGATCATTAATAAATAAAAGATTTGTTTTGACTGCGGCCTCTTGTTTCGACGGTGAACGTATCTTAAAGTAATATCGCTGCTACGTTATAAACATAATAAAACAAAAATATCTTTTTAGCCATAGAGTATTACTGGGAACAGGAGTTGGAGATTTACTAGATTGTCACAAAACGTCTGATTGCCCTAGCAGCATGCAGAACTTGACAGTAGAGCAAGCAATTCTTCATCCATTCTACCACTCGTCGTATTCCCTAAATAATATCGCACTTGTTCGTTTAGGAAGTGACGTTGTATTTAATGGTATGTAGTGTCGATATACTTCCTTGATCTTGGCCGCGAAATACAAACCTAATTTTTTTCAGATTATGTTAGTCCTGTTTGTTTGCCTCCACCGAACTTGCAGCCTCTGAGAACAAGAAGTAGAAATAAAGTTACCGTGACCGGATGGGGAAGAATGTCAGGCTCTGGTGAGTAGGAGCACAATTACTTTTAAAATATTCTTCTTTACTATTACCCAAATCAAACGGTTTTAGAGTTTGTGTTTTCATATATAAATCGGTTTTGCTTTTAGGTGGGCCGGGAATAGATACAGTTGTAAGTGGTAAAACTGACTTGTGGAATGCTCAAAGTTGCGTTGAAAACTCCGATTTGAAAACAATTCACAAACAAGAATTTTGCATTCCTAGGAATCACTCAATGAAGTTTTGTACGACAGTACAGGGAGGGCCCATAATAAGAGCCTATAAAGATCAACTTGGCCAAAATTTATTTTTGGAAGGCATCTATTTGGGTAGCTGGAACTGCACAAGTCATGGATCCCGACTGGGCAATAGTAATGTTCGTATTTCTGCATATACCAGTTGGATACTGCAAACAATTACCAAGACAACTTAAAATATCATTATTGTCAGTACTTGTAGTGTTTAAATAAATGTGTTGGTTTATGTACTAAGGGTTCAAAATAACAAATAAATGAAAGCTTTCCGTAGCTATGTACTAACAAGTTCAATTTATAATTTTTCAATAAATTTTGTCAAATTAAATGTTTTTAGAGTATAATTTTTATATCTAGGTTTTTATACTACGCACCATATTGCATCAGCTAGGTAAAATAATTACAAAAATATAATTCATTCTTTTTAATAATGTACGACGATGTTTTTTTGAAATTGGGACATTTCTTCAAGACTATACTTACCGCAGCGACTATGCAACCCCAATTACTAATTACAATTAGGGTTTGCGAAGACTCGGGCTTTTCGGACCCATCGATAACGGATAGAACTCAGTTGGACCCGGGTATTTGATTTTTATCTTCAAACATATACAGGGTGTTTACGGTCTTGTGATTTTATTTTTAAGGGGTGATTAAACATCTTAAAAGAAGGTCATTAATGTTAAAATGTCTTAATAAAAGTTTTATAATAAGAGAGATATAATATAACTTAAAGTTTTTTAGATTTTGGTTTTTATTATTATTAAGGGGTGGTTAAACACTTTAAAAGAAAGTTATTAATGCTAAAATAATTGTCGATAACACTAAAACAATTAACGCAAAAATAATTGATCAAAAAAATAATGCTAAAACGATTGACGTTAAAACAATTATTCAAAAAATTCTGCAAAGTAAACATAAATTCAAACGATAATCTATCACTGAATTTTTTACTAACTAGGCTGATGCCAATAACTTTTCGCATCTGTCAAGATATTTCAGTAGTTGTCACTCCACTGTTTGTTTGGCATAAATTCTTCCAAATGAATCCTAATAAGGAACGTAAAAATGGTCTATCGCACTAGCAGTGAATACGTCGAGATGTTGTTAATTTATGGGGAAGTACACCAGAATTATGCTGCTGCAAGTCGATTGTATGCTGAGCGGTTTCCTAACAGGCTACCTCCGATTCCACACAAATTCACTGCTCTACTACTCCGTGCACGAGAAACTGGTGTACTGCAAACACGTCAAAGTCGGGATCCTGGCCGACGCCAACGAATTTTGCATGCCGAAATAGAAATATTAAACCTTGTTGAAGAGGATCCTTCCAGTAGTGCTCGAGAAATTTCTCGGCAAGTAGGTGTCTCAAATCGAATTTTCTGGCGAACACTGCGCGAAAATCAATTGTATCCTTCCCATGTACAAAAAGTACAAGCATTACAACCTGCAGATCATCCTTTATGTTTACATTTTTGCCAATGGTTTCTGCAATAACATGCTGACATTCCAAACTTTTCTTCCATTGTGTTGGCAACTGATGAAGCAACATTTACACGTAACGGCATCAACTACTGTCATAATACTCATATCCGGGCAGTCGAAAATCCACATGCTGTTCGTTGTAATCATTTCCAGCACAGATTCGAGATAAACGGTTGGCCGGATTGGTCAACGGAAAACTTATCGGCCCTTTTGTGTTGCCAAACCGATTGACTGGAAATTATTATCTCTTTTTTTTGCAAAATTATTTGCTAGAACTGCTAGAAGAAGTACCTTTGAATGTACGTCAACAAATGTGGTTTCTTCAAGATGGCGCACCGCCGCATTTTAATCGTTTATGTATTCGAAAATAAATGGATTGGCCAAGGTGGTCCTGTTCCATGGCCTCCTCGGTCACCCGACCTTAACCCCCTAGACTTTTATTTATGGGGACTTATGAAGACCATGGTATACACCAACGAAATAATTGATTTAGATGATCTTCGTAACCGCGTTGAAGCAGCTGCGACAACAATTCGACGGCAAGATCTACACTTTATAAGTTATTCCAACTCATGAATACGTCGAGCGAAACTTTGCGTTCAACAACACGGCAATAACTTCGAACATCTAGTGTGAGGTGGTTTTCTTGAAAAAATGAGAATTGAAATAAAATGTGTATTTGTTTAATTTAATTTAATATGTTTAATCACCCGTTAAAAATAAGAAAATAAAATCTGAAAGAAAATTTTAAAAAGTAATATCTCTCTTATACTCTTATTATCTTTTGTTAAGGCATTATAGCGTTAATGACCTTCTTTTAAGGTTTTTAATCACCCCTTAAAAATAAAATCACAAGACCGTAAACACCCTGTATATCTATCTATATATATCAAGAAATCACGAGCATGTACGGCTGTGAAACTACCGCACAATTCAAGAAATGGGCATCTTTATCCATCAAACTGGCCAACAAGACGAATAGACGAATCTTCCTATTGCGATGCAGAACAAACAATGTTACCCTATTGCTAGAGTATATAGAGGTCATGTATTACATTAAATACAGTTATTTATTTACATGAATCAAAAATGAAAAGATGTAGAAAAATTGTGTAAATGATTGCTTATTTAATTGAATAATAATTGAAACTCAAAGATTCAAAGAACATTTTAAAGAAATTTATTTCACAATGAGTACTACTTGATGATGGTATCAAAAATTAACAATAAATACAAAGTTCGATGTTGCATATGACAGAATAAAATTCTATTTGTAACAAATTATAAAGTGAGCACTATTCAAATTTATTTATAACATGTAGCAGGCAGGAATAATGGTAGTCTAGGATAAGAATAAAAAATTGGGATGATTATTGAAATAACAAATTTGAAAACAGATGTAAAATTTAATATTTGGTGAAAATAAAACTATAAACGTGCCCTTAAGTTAATTTAATTTATTACAATCAATTTAAAAGGGTTTACTAATAATATCCAAGGTATAAAAAAGTGAATTATAAGAAGAATAAAAATAATATGATTTAAAAATGAAGAGATGGTAAACTGGAGCTAACTAACAAGACAGAGAAGTAAGAAGAAAAATTTGGACATAGTTTAATTGGAGTTGGATTACAATTCATTAATATTTATATAACTTGGATTGTTGATGACATTTGGAGTTTTCGAGTACTACGCCTGAGGGACTTGGCACTATTTGGACGAGGACCAGCTGACTTGTAGCCAAAGGGGTAGCTGTTGGAGGCTGGAATTGAATACTGAGGACCATTGGATGAGAGACGGCTTGCTTGCAGCAGAAGGTGGAGCTGTTGGGGGTTGCGGACGTACTGGTTGTGGACGTCGTGTATGGAGATACTAGGACATAAGGAGGAATACTTTAAGGTTACCACTTTGACTGCAAGGCTACTTACCAGGAAGGATTTGGATACAGGAAAGTTCTAGTACTGACAGTTTGGTTGGAGTTCGAGAGGGAGTGATGGTCTGTTAGTTTCTTGGGTTGCAGCGAGCGGATGACGATCTGGTTGGTGTTCGGTGTTTTGTGGCAGAGGTGTACAACAGTTTGAATCGAAGAGAGAGGTGTATCTGGGTGAGTCAAAGCAGGTCTGCAGGATACGGAACTCAGGTGGGTGAAGGCAGGTAATTGTCTGAAGTTATCTAAAATAAAAGATAGTTAATAAGGTTATTTATAATATAATTGAATTGACTTACATATCATAACATTAATTGAATCATAAAAGCTTTGTGAGGAAATTTATTCTGTTATATTAATTTAAAAAGTGTCATTGAACGCTGTGTTTTGCATTATATTTGACAGCAAGCGACTTGCATAAAGTAATTCAATATTAGAAAATAAAAATAACAAACAACTAACTAGATTTTGGCGAACCACATCCTGATAAAAGAGTACTTATGTATTGTGAAGTATAATTCAAGTTAAAGTTATAAAAAAGTTAAAAGTTTCAATATTTGAAAAATAAAAATCATACACACGTATCCACTGCAATATATATATATATATATATATATATATATATATATATATACATGTGCAATCTAATATTTAGCCTTAAATCGGAATATATAAAACTCGCTTTAGCCTCAAAAATCAGGTTTCGGGCACATGAGGCTATACCTGGAAGAACAGCTAAGTCATTTTCGGCCTCAGCTGCATAACACCCCTCTTGCGGCAATATTTCTGCACATTTCGGTTTGTGCCTCGAAATGTAAGTATTGTTGCCTACGTTAAGTTATAAAATGTGTGTTATTTTAACACACTTCCAAAAATTATGCAACACAGAAGAATTAAAAATCGCGACAGGTACTCACACACACAAGCATTTTGTACAAGGAATATTTTTTAAATGTATTTTTCTAATTAGGCAGTACTCTTTAGCGTATCATAGCTTAATGAATCACCGCTATTGCCTAAAAAAAGCATAATTCCACCGTACGATGCATATGTCAGTGATTACCAATATTTTGGAAATTTTTCCTTGTTTTGGTGGGAAAGTTTGCAAATTATTCAAATTTCATTAGAAAACACCTTATTAACATTGAACGAGATCTTCTGCCTACAGAGAAATATTTATCAATGGTGTCAGGGTATATGATTCCGTCAGTCTAAAAGTGGTGTTACACGTGTCCCCAATCTTCCATCTATAACGAGTTTCGACCTCACAGCAAAATATAACACCAGTTTGGGCCTCCCAGTGCGGAAAGATCTTTACACAACGAATATTTTTTTAAATATTTATTTTCAGTTGGGCAATACTCTTTAGAGTGTCATAGCTTAATGAATCACAATTATTCGAAATTTGACTTAAAAGTTAGCAGCTGGCAGCTAGAATCGACCACAATAACCTGAAAAGAGCTTATTAACATCATACGATGCATATGGCAATGATTCCCAAAACTGTAGACATTTTCGTTTGTTTCGGTGAGAAAACTTGCAAATTATTCAAATTTTATTAGAAAACGCCATGGTAACATTGAAGGAGATCTTCTACCAACAGAGAAGCATTTATCAGTAGCTTCAGGATATTTTTGAAAATATATCTTCTTTGATTCCGTGAGTCTGAAAGTGGTGCTACACGTGGCGCCAATCTTCCGTCTATAACGAGTTTCGACCTCACAGCAAAATATAACACCAGTTTGGGCCTCCCAGTGCGGAAAGATCTTTACACAACGAATATTTTTTTAAATATTTATTTTCAGTTGGGCAATACTCTTTAGAGTGTCGTAGCTTAATGAATCACAATTATTCAAAATTTGACTTAAAAGTTAGCAGCTGGCAGCTAGAATCGACCACAATAACCTGAAAAGAGCTTATTAACATCATACGATGAATATGGCAATGATTCCCAAAACTGTGGACATTTTCGTTTGTTTCGGCGAGAAAACTTGCAAATTATTCAAATTTTATTAGAAAACGCCATGGTAACATTGAACGAGATCTTCTACCAACAGAGAAGCATTTATCAGTAGCTTCAGGATATTTTTGAAAATATATCTTCTTTGATTCCGTGAGTCTGAAAGTGGTGCTACACGTGGCCCCAATCTTCCGTCTATAACGAGTTTCGACCTCACAGCAAAATATAACACCAGTTTGGGCCTCCCAGTGCGGAAAGATCTTTACACAACGAATATTTTTTTAAATATTTATTTTCAGTTGGGCAATACTCTTTAGAGTGTCATAGCTAATGAATCACAATTATTCGAAATTTGACTTAAAAGTTAGCAGCTGGCAGCTAGAATCGACCACAATAACCTGAAAAGAGCTTATTAACATCATACGATGCATATGGCAATGATTCCCAAAACTGTGGACATTTTCGTTTGTTTCGGCGAGAAAACGTGCAAATTATTCAAATTAGAAAACGCCATGGTAACATTGAACGAGATCTTCTACCAACAGAGAAGCATTTATCAGTAGCTTCAGGATATTTTTGAAAATATATCTTCTTTGATTCCGTGAGTCTGAAAGTGGTGCTACACGTGGCCCCAATCTTCCGTCTATAACGAGTTTCGACCTCACAGCAAAATATAACACCAGTTTGGGCCTCCCAGTGCGGAAAGATCTTTACACAACGAATATTTTTTAAAATATTTATTTTCAGTTGGGCAATACTCTTTAGAGTGTCATAGCTTAATGAATCACAATTATTCGAAATTTGACTTAAAAGTTAGCAGCTGGCAGCTAGAATCGACCACAATAACCTGAAAAGAGCTTATTAACATCATACGATGCATATGGCAATGATTCCCAAAACTGTGGACATTTTCGTTTGTTTCGGCGAGAAAATGTGCAAATTATTCAAATTTTATTAGAAAACGCCATGGTAACATTGAACGAGATCTTCTACCAACAGAGAAGCATTTATCAGTAGCTTCAGGATATTTTTGAAAATATATCTTCTTTGATTCCGTGAGTCTGAAAGTGGTGCTACACGTGGCGCCAATCTTCCGTCTATAACGAGTTTCGACCTCACAGCAAAATATAACACCAGTTTGGGCCTCCCAGTGCGGAAAGATCTTTACACAACGAATATTTTTTTAAATATTTATTTTCAGTTGGGCAATACTCTTTAGAGTGTCGTAGCTTAATGAATCACAATTATTCAAAATTTGACTTAAAAGTTAGCAGCTGGCAGCTAGAATCGACCACAATAACCTGAAAAGAGCTTATTAACATCATACGATGAATATGGCAATGATTCCCAAAACTGTGGACATTTTCGTTTGTTTCGGCGAGAAAACTTGCAAATTATTCAAATTTTATTAGAAAACGCCATGGTAACATTGAACGAGATCTTCTACCAACAGAGAAGCATTTATCAGTAGCTTCAGGATATTTTTGAAAATATATCTTCTTTGATTCCGTGAGTCTGAAAGTGGTGCTACACGTGGCCCCAATCTTCCGTCTATAACGAGTTTCGACCTCACAGCAAAATATAACACCAGTTTGGGCCTCCCAGTGCGGAAAGATCTTTACACAACGAATATTTTTTTAAATATTTATTTTCAGTTGGGCAATACTCTTTAGAGTGTCATAGCTAATGAATCACAATTATTCGAAATTTGACTTAAAAGTTAGCAGCTGGCAGCTAGAATCGACCACAATAACCTGAAAAGAGCTTATTAACATCATACGATGCATATGGCAATGATTCCCAAAACTGTGGACATTTTCGTTTGTTTCGGCGAGAAAACGTGCAAATTATTCAAATTAGAAAACGCCATGGTAACATTGAACGAGATCTTCTACCAACAGAGAAGCATTTATCAGTAGCTTCAGGATATTTTTGAAAATATATCTTCTTTGATTCCGTGAGTCTGAAAGTGGTGCTACACGTGGCCCCAATCTTCCGTCTATAACGAGTTTCGACCTCACAGCAAAATATAACACCAGTTTGGGCCTCCCAGTGCGGAAAGATCTTTACACAACGAATATTTTTTTAAATATTTATTTTCAGTTGGGCAATACTCTTTAGAGTGTCATAGCTTAATGAATCACAATTATTCGAAATTTGACTTAAAAGTTAGCAGCTGGCAGCTAGAATCGACAACAATAACCTGAAAAGAGCTTATTAACATCATACGATGCATATGGCAATGATTCCCAAAACTGTGGACATTTTCGTTTGTTTCGGCGAGAAAACTTGCAAATTATTCAAATTTTATTAGAAAACGCCATGGTAACATTGAACGAGATCTTCTACCAACAGAGAAGCATTTATCAGTAGCTTCAGGATATTTTTGAAAATATATCTTCTTTGATTCCGTGAGTCTGAAAGTGGTGCTACACGTGGCCCCAATCTTCCGTCTATAACGAGTTTCGACCTCAAAGCAAAATATAACACCAGTTTGGGCCTCCCAGTGCGGAAAGATCTTTACACAACGAATATTTATTTTCAGTTGGGCAATACTCTTTAGAGTGTCATAGCTTAATGAATCACAATTATTCGAAATTTGACTTAAAAGTTAGCAGCTGGCAGCTAGAATCGACCACAATAACCTGAAAAGAGCTTATTAACATCATACGATGCATATGGCAATGATTCCCAAAACTGTAGACATTTTCGTTTGTTTCGGCGAGAAAACGTGCAAATTATTCAAATTTTATTAGAAAACGCCATACTAACATTGAACGAGATCTTCTACCAACAGAGAAGCATTTATCAGTGGCTTCAGGATATTTTTGAAAATATATCTTCTTTGATTCCGTGAGTCGGAAGGTGATGCTACATGTGTCCCCAATCTTCCGTCTATAACGAGTTTCGACCTCACAGCAAAATATAACACGAGTTTGGGCCTCCCGGTGCGGAAAGAGCTTTACACAAAGAATATTTTTTTAAATATTATTTTTCAATTAGGCATTACTCTTTAGTGTGTCCTAGCTTATTGAAGTACATTTAATTAGTAATAGTTTGATTTAAATGTTACAGAAACCAAAAAGAGCCTATTCGTAGAGCCAAAATTACAATCAGTTTAAGTAATTTGTCCAAATAAGATCAAATTTAATACAGCAAGAATTAGGCCATGTATTGGCTAACATCATAAATTAGAGCTATTAATTTCCTTATGGTGATGAAATTAGGATTAGTCGGTCTAACATGAGAAATTAGAGCCAATCACATTTCTGGTGTAAAATATATAGTGATTGTTCTTGATCAGTGTAATTTAGTCAGGCTGAATATTGTTTATAATGAAAACCAAAACATACATAATGATGACAAAATAAATCAATAAAGCGTACGGTGATCGAGTATGAAGTAATTATGTCCAGTTCTATACACTTATTATTTTGTATTCCCGCGTAATTCTATAGCAGACTCAGATAAGAAACGGCTTGCACTATTGGCCACTTTGGCATTGGCGCAGGGCGAACTCGACGGTACTGCTGAATTGGCGCCATCATTCTGTTCTTGTTTTTGGGCACCGTAGACGTTATATGTAACGATAGTGAAGTGCTGTGCTCTTTGCTCATAAAATACAAGATGAACCGCAGGAAAATCAAAGGTAAGTAAGACAAAATTTATTCTAACCATATTACTGCCTTATTAAACAAAAACGCTGCCGTGTCCGTTTTTTTTCCAGCGTTTAATAGCAGCATTAAAAGCCATGTACGGTCGTTGCAACATAATCAGGTTCTTGACCAACTTAAGATTAATCCAAGTAAATCCAGAAAACTTTTTCAATATCTATCTTGGTTATTAAAATAACATTGGTGCAGACGCGAGTTGTGACGTCACTTTTACCCCACCGCAGTATCGGGTTACTGTTACTTAAAATGTGCAATTGCAGTGTTGTCAACTCGTCAACTGGTGGGGAACCCCCGTTTTATGAACGTGTGGTGATGAGGAAAAATACAGGACATTTTTTTCACATAATGAACCGACACGTGTAAAAATAACAAATACGATAACATTAAATGGATCTAGGAAAAAATTGCCCACTTGTAATGTTGTAATCATCCTACAGTGTGTTAAAAAACTATACCTTTTTTTGACGGTTGTAAAAAGTGCTTTGTCTTGAAACGAAAAAAAGTATTTGACAATATCTTGTTTTATTTATTTATTTGTATATTTGGATTCTGAAATCCCTAGTGTAAGATTTGTGATTACAATATTTTCTGCTAGAATGGTTTATACCTTAATGATTATCTATTTACATCACTATAGTATGATTTTCTGCTATTTCTATTAGACGCTGACATTTAAATATAAATAACTAATTTATTTACGTTGCAGCTAAGGGTTATATGATCTCCGAAACTGAACATAGTAGTTCAGTATCGAATTCGTCGTCAGTCAATTTTGGAAAAGCTGTAAACAAATTTCCACCACCATTTGGAAAATACTTTGAGAGTTACGTGCCACTGACCATATTGCGTCCAAATTGGGAATCAGCAGCCAATAGTGATTCAAAAATTTTTGAAAAAAACGGTAAGTTTCTGTGTTCTTGTGTTACACTGGAAGTATTTATTTTACAAGTACAACAAATTTAGAGCTGGAATGTAATGAGATCCAAAACCGAGAAGACGTAGTTTCCAGTGAAGATAAAGCAGCTTTGGAGGAGACCTCATCAGTTGCATTTGACAATAAGAGTTCTGGCAATATATCGGATTCTTCATCCGCAGTAGTGCATTCGGGTTCATCTAAAGACGTTGATGACAACACATTTTCTGAAAGTAATAGAAAATTTGATAATGAAAAAATATCGTTTTACTTATATATTTGTTATTTTAGGCAATTTCCATAATAATTCAGAACTGAAAGATAGACTTTATTCATGTTTGGGGAATAAAAACTGTAATGAATCTCATCAAAACCAACATGGAATTAGTGGTATGTAAAGATAGATAATGTAAAACAGTGCCATGAATTTGCAAAGTCTTTTTTCAGACGGTGAAAGTACAGTTCCCAAAGAAGAAACTGGAAACACTGACAGAGTTAATAAAAATGAAGACAGCCGTCTGAATATTGAAAGAAAAACTGTTGGTAAGTGGCAAAAATCTAGTCATAGATAAATAATATTAATAAATCACAAATTTAAGGTGTAGAGCAAACAATTTTGGAACTTGAGGCAAATCAATCTTCTGATAGTAAATATAAAGGTAAATGAAATTGGTTTTTGGTACCGCTTTCTATATGGTAAGAAATTGCAGATGACCTCCATCGTGAAAATGGCATTGTTAGACCTGCTAAAAACTACAGCAAAAAAAAAAGAATTTTGTACATTCTGCAAGACCTTAAAAACAAATATTGCCAGACAAGGATGTCGTGTATCCATATGCCACTGATGATGGAGATGATTCAGTCAAATCAACCGATTTGATGAGTGGGGATGACTCATTTGATGAAATTTACGGTATGTTTGATGTAATGGTGCTTTAGCTGTTGATTAATTTTGTAACTCATATTTTAGTAACGACGGATACAAAAAGAAAAGCTATAAAAACAACCGACAAGAAAAAAAATGCTCAACAAAGGAAAAGGTGGTCTAGTGATGAAAAAAATATGATATTAACAAAGTTTCAAAATCATATACATAGGGAAACATATCCAACGGGGTTTGAATGCCAAAGCGTCATTAACAACTATCCGATTTTGCGACATAGAAGCGTCGCAAGCATCAAGAGCTTTCTTCAGCATTTTATGAGAAACTCTAGTACAGCTGTTAGCACATCTTACTAATGTTGTTTCCATGTTGTATTATACTGTACAATTACTAATAATTATTATACTTAGATTTATGTTTTACATTGTTCAGCTAGTTTTATATATTGATGTAACAAGATTGTGCTACACCTCAAATATCTCTTTTCTGTATAAATTTACTCTAATACAATTTCGCCTAGTAATTATAGGGAAAAGAATAAGGAAAACAACTGCTATCTTAAGTAGAACACCCTGTATACTGTTCGATATTGATATTTTCCTTTAAATTTTGAATTCAAAAACGTACATATCACTTTCACATGTTTTGTGACTTTTTTGTATATGGATTATTTAGAAACGAACTTGGTTACCTATTACAGTAATTATATAATGAAAACAAAAGAGCAACCACTATAAAAACTATTTTAATTAAATCTAAATAAGAAGAAACTAAAGAAATTGGCTCATGTAAGTTACCCTTTGGTTTTCATTAAAAAAAATACTGTAATACCTAACGATGCTTGTTTTTCAATGTTCCTTTTAAACCAAAAACACTCGAGTGACACATGTGCAAGTCATACATTTTTGAATTCAAAATTTAAAGGAAAATTCAATATCTAGCAATATACAGGGTGTTCAATTTAAGGTAGCAAAGTTAAACTTAACTACTTTCTGTGTAATTACTGTGCCAATTATAATAAATTGATATATAAAATTAGATATATACCCGATATAGTATTAAATAAACAGGATTTGTGACAGTAATTATATTTTTATTTACTTCTCAAGTGATCCAGATTTCATTTAAAAAGAAAAGACGGCAATAATCTGCAACAGGTCTATGAAACAAATATTCTTTGCAGACAATATTCATACACTGAACACATGCTGGGCCACCTTGTTTTTCAGAAATTCAGTAATATTGAAAATTCACTCATTATGGCCAGCTTTCGAAAATAGTATTTGGACTTAGTTTTCCTTTAGTGCATATAAACTTAACTTAAATATTAAAAAATGTATTATTAGAATTAGCTGACCTGCCTGATGTCATTCATATACTTGCACGTCCTGTGAATTTATTACACGACAGCAAATTATGTTTCCATAATTACCAGGAAATAATGTATTTCTGTGTGCATTTTAAAAGTGCATACAGGTAAAACTACTTACTGCAGCTTTTCTTTGGTGGTGTAAATATTTTAGTCTTAAATCATTTTTCTATTGAGTACTGGCCCTTGAAAGGATTATGATCTTTCCTATGTATAATTTTAAATTGGACACATTTAGTACACTGCTCAAAAAAACTTGTGGGGCAACTAATTAAATCACGATAACTGGGAGAAAGCATTTAATTGGCATAACGCTTTTCTTCTTTTTCCAAACATGTATACCTGCGACTGCTATTATAGGTAGAGTTATTACAAAACGAGGTACCTGCATTCAATTCCTTGATTAATTTTCAAACATTACGAACTAGTTGATTGTGTAATACATATAGGAAGTAGAATTTGCTGCAACGAGTGCATCAATGACGAACAGAAAGTGTCTTACTCTGTGCTTCGGATCTAATCGACACACCGAAAGTGTTTATAGCAGCATTTCCATAGTAACAATTCTTAAATAAATGAAATGTCTAAGCCTCCTAATTGTTTTGTTGGAAATCCAGTAATATCGAGAACTCACTCATCCTGATTAGCCTACAGTAGATTTGATTCAGTTTAGCTTAGTCAACTACCTTGGAATTACTCAGTCGGTAACACCTGAGGCAGAAACTTTGATTAAATATGGCATAATTACAGTATATATTTAGGCCGAAACTTGAATTACACATAGATATATATATATATATATATATATATAAGATTCTCCTGTTTTTGGTTGCTGCCAGCTTGCGGTTACAGGTTTGCCATGTTTTGGGGTAGTTCACAACTGCATCACCGTAGTCCTTCCTTATCATGTCGTAGAAATGCATCGTTAATACTGTAAATTTTAAAACTCTTCACAGCTCGTGTGGTTACAGAATATGTTGACTGGGAAACGGATGATCATCCAACCCTCAGTACTGGGCACATTATTCAGAGCTTTATGGGTTATAGGAAATTAAAACCACATGTATCTTGTCAGACGTTTCAGGATCCTTTATTCCGTTATCAATGACCTAAGGAAGAATTTACAATAGTACAAAAGTGATCTAACAAGCAGTTATAAACTTACCGCAAAATACTAGTACATAACCTTAATGGTGGTAACATGTGTTGATGGAAAATTTATAATTTGAACAAGAAAGAAAGTGGTGAGGCCGCATTATTCTTAATCTTACGAGCACATTAAGTACTACTGATTGGTATAATAACACTTTAAAATACACAGACACAATTAAAACCAGTTTAAAATTTTGTTAATTTATAAAATTTAGGCCATGGCCGGCAAGGTCATGAACAGGTGTAAAATGTGAGAAATTCCTGCATGTTGATAGTTCTTGCATGCGCAATGATGCACGCGTCTGAATATTACAAGGGGGAGACCAAGAAGTGGTTGGACGGTCCACCTTATTTAACAAAATAATTAGAGTTTAAAGTTAAAAAATTCAAAGAAAATTTATTATTGGCCATAGATAGCAAAAGGTGATAGGAAACACTTAAACTGTCAATATCTTTTTTGAATGTAATGCATTCGAAGTCCCGAAAATGCTACACATCTCTATAAAAGTACGCCTGTTATTGTTAGGTTCAGTGGTTTTGATTTTGGGGTTTGCCAAATCCATGCTATGGCCAGTATTGCTGACATGAGTGGCTAACGCACAGGCCTTGGGTTTGACTTTGGAGTCACTCTTGTGTTGTGTTAGCCTAGCATTGAGTCTTTGGGCTGATTGTCTAATATACGATGAGTCACAATTCTGGCAATTAATTTGGTAGACTGCATACGGAGTTAAAAGAGTTGGTGTTTTGTCTTTGAGTTTAGAAAGGTAGTCTTTCAAAACATGCTGATATTTGTCTGCAATGGTAATTTGAACCTGGTTACGGAAAATTCCTTTGATTGTAGCTGATAGCTCGGCATAGGCGCCGACTTAATGGGGGCCGCCAGGCCCAGGCCCCACATGAAATGATAGACGTGGGGCTGGGCCCCACATAAAATTCCTGTGTTTAAATTCAAAATACATTTTTTATGAAGTAACTTTGTTGTTAGTTGGAGTTGTCTTTTGCCTAGTTTAATTTTTATATTTCATGAAGTAGAATTTGTTTTTGTTTTTACAGAGAAATATTTAAGTTGTTTATATAATGTGTTTGTGAATAAATCTGTTTAGCATACCTATTTATATTCTTGTCATTAAATAGTATCTAAGTGCTGCTTGTCTATGTTTTTTAAATTTTATGCGTTATTTTTTATATTTTCTGAAACTTAACCTAGATAAATCAGTGGCAAAAATATAGTCAATTGGAAGAGTTAAAACTGTGTATTTGTCAAAATTTTCCGGGGGGAGGCCCTCCGGATCCCCCTTCTAGCTAGGGGTACTCCGTACCCCCCCGACCCACCTGTGAATATCCAATGGCCCCACATGGAATTTTACGAAGTCGGCGCCTATGTAGCTCGGGTATGTAGGTGAGACTTTTGTAGACAGGTGGCTTAGGAGGTGGTTCTTCTATGTTAGCAGGAGTTTCATTGTTACTTCTCCTGTTTTTGTTGTTAGCAGATATAATAGAGTTCAGCAGAGCTACTGGATAATTATTCAATTTAAGGATAGTTTTTAATTTATTTAAGTTAGTATTGTGAAATTCTGGATGCCATATTGTCAGGATTCTATGTTTTAGTCCTTTCACCACATTGATTTTGTGGCGGATATTGTGAAGAGGACGAAAGTTGAAAAACCTTCCTGAGCTGGTCGGTTCTATGTACCAGTCCAGTTTGATAATGTTGGAATCACTCCTGATGACTAGGGTATCTAAGAAGGGAACAGATTTCTCTGTTTCTTTTTCGACCGTAAATTTAATGTGTTGATTATATTGATTGAAGACTTCTAACACTTTGTCTATTTCCTCCGCTGGTGCTGCACAGATTATATCGTCTACAAACTGGCATAAGAATGGAAATTGGAAATCCAATATTAAAGAACAGTCCTTAATGATGGTGTTCACAATAATTTCGGCCAAATGGGAGAGAGGGTGGAGCCCATGGGAAACCCCAAATTTTTTTTTATAAAAGGAATTATTAAAAGTGAAATATGTAGAGTCAAAGATAAATTTTAATAAGGCTAGAAATTCTATTTTGGGGATTTGAGTATTAGGTTCTATTAAATTCCAATTTTTGTCTATTATTTGTGTGATTAACTGAAGTGGTATGTTAGTAAAGAGTGACACTACATCCAAAGAAAAAATGACATAATTGGGTGGTAATTGAAAATTATTAATTAAAGTGCTGAAGGCAAAAGCATCTTTCACTCTATAATTGTTATACTCTGTAAATGACTGCTTAATATTTCTGCTATAAACTTAGAAAGGGTTCCTGTCTGGAGATTGAGGTGATGAAACAATAGGTCTGCACGGTGTGTCGGGTTTATGTATTTTTTGGTAACCCGTAAAGTTTAGGAGACACGGCATTGTGGCAAATAAGACGTTATAGGTGATATCATCTATGTAATGTTTATTTAGCAGGTCCTTTATAAGTTTATTCAGTTTAGTTTCTATTGTAGTAGTAGGATCTTTAGAAATTTGTTTATAGACTTTATCGTCTTGCAGTAACGTTTGCATTTTATTTAAATAATCTGTGCGATCTATAGCTACTGTAACATTACCCTTGTCTGGAGGAACAATAAACAACCACTTCCTTTCTGGTTCAAATTTTATATATTGTTATGGTTCAAGTAGAATAAAAGTAGTCAGGGGTAAAAATGAAATTTTGGGTTGTTATAAAAAAAAGAGCGAAGCAGGAAGGATAACAAAGTTGTTAGTTTAAATCCAAGTAAAGTAGTATGTGAGATCTAATTAACTAAAGCATATGAATGTTTAACAAGAGATAACTGAGTATTTGGAATAATATTTTACAATTAAATATTGGTTACATAAGTAATACATCAATACAAGCACAGTAAGCAATTATTACAAATATAAATACTCTAGCATGTATAAGTCAGATATTTTATAAGGATAGTAAGCTTGAATAATGAGAAGTGGTAGTCAGGAATTTTGTCCTAATTATTAGAAAATAAACAACTTGAAAAAATGAGGTAATTTGAATTTGGGTCTAATATAAAATTAGATATTTCTCTCTATTTTTATTTAAAAGTGTTTGGTTGAATAAAATAGAGTAAGACAAAATCTGCGAGGTGATATTAAATGGAATTCATGAAAGTGTAAAAACATAGAAGCGTTAATAATGGATCAAGTTTTAATATGTAATGGATGGCAGCAAGACAAGTATAATTAGCATGTAAGAAGCATAGAAGATTAATAAGAAAGTTAAACATATCTACTGGACTAAGAAGCAGAGAGGATTAAGAAGTAAGCTGGTTCTATCTACGGCGCAATCAACATCTGTACTTTGGCAAGAGAGTGATTTATTGTAAGAAGTTACAATTCAGAAAAAAACATAATTAGTTGGACGTTTATGGAAGTGTTGGCAGCCTGTCAACACTAGTGAAGAAGGTGGACATCCGTTGCTTGATTGGAGTTTCAGAGCTACAGGAATTGTGAGCAGAGAGAGAGACCGATCATCTGGGGACAACTGGATTTGGACCTGTAGAAAAGGATTGTTAATAGCTGAACTGACTGGGATAGGTGTCATTTGAACACAAGAATAAGTTAAGGTCGAGACGTAGCAGTTAATAGTGGCTGGAAACTGTTTGCTGTGTTTTTTTGGAAGGAGTTTGCGGAGATCTTGGGACTCTGGGGCTGTCTGCAGTTGGAGTGACAGTCTACTAGAAGGAAGTGCACAGATTGCCAGGTTTGTCTAGTTGAGATATAAAGTGACTGAAACAAAGCTATAATATTAAAAATAAACTGTGGTATTTATTAAAAGAGACTTACAGATAAAAGGTAAATCATTCATGACATTGAATTAACTTGTTAGTTTATAATATCTAATCTGCATTGGGAATGTTTAGTTTGACAGAACAGGATTGACATTTGCCGTCATTCTGAAAACTGAGTTATCTTGATTTTAAACATTAATAGCATATAGTAGAAAGGGCTGATAAAGATAGGAACCTCACCTTGAAAGAGTTGTAAAGCTTTACCGATCAATTAAAAATCAAATAGACTGTATCATTATAATAGACAAATAAAAATAGCTAGCCGAGGTATAAAGTAGAGTAATTATTAGATAATTATAGACCTAATACAACTTAGAGAGGAAGATCCACTGAAATATATATATATATATATAGTGTGTCCCCGGATGGACCTAACTATACTTGTAAACTTCCTTATTTTGCATTTTAGGAAGAACAGTCATTCTTCATAAAAAGTTTTGCTTCATCTAGCAAGTCCACAGCCACTACCAAAATTTCGAAATAACATACAGGGTTGTTAGAAAACGAGACAACGTGAAATTTGGTTAAGAATAAAGTACCTTTTATTTGAAAGGAAAGCATAAGTATCACTGAGAAAAGCTGTTTGAAATTTCAACAGAAGCTCACATATCTAATCTGAACGTTGTATCTCAAAGTTGATTTTTAAATTTTTTAGTGAAAGTGTGTAATAGCGAAATTTATACTAGCATAAATTTTGATAAAAAAATAAACTTTGAGATACAACGTTCAGATTAAATATGTGAGCTTCTATTGAAATTTCAAACATCTTTTTCCAGTGATACTTATGCTTTCCTTTCAAATAAAAGGTACTTTATTCTTAACCAAATTTCACGTTGTCTCGTTTTCTAACCACCCTGTATGTTGTTTCGAAATTTTTGTAGTGGTTACGGACTTGCTAGATGAAGCAAAACTTTTTATGAAGAATGGCTGTTCTTTCTAAAATGCAAAATAAGGAAGTTTACAAGTATAGTTAGGTCCATCCGGGGACACACTGTATATATATATATATATACAGGGTGAGTTTTTTTTTATTATCACTATAGGGATCTCGGAAACCGTGAAAGATAGAAGGTTGGTTAAATGGAGAAAGAATTGCAGTTTTATGAGCTTATTCGAGATGTGCTTTTGTTTCTTTGAAAAAATCCAAGGCCTACTAGATACAAGCAAAATATTAAAATTACTTAATTTCTTAAAGTCGGTCTAGCGCCGTTATTATTGAAAATAGAAAAAAAAATAATAAGAATAAAAGTTTTAGCTATTTTTACGGTGTTTATCTTACACTTAATAGTTTTCTTCAGGCTTTCATAGTTTTTGAGTTATAACATTAAGTTACATTTTTTTAAATAGCAACCATAGTTGGCTTGGACATTTCTAAAAAGAGCATATCTCGTTTGCTAAATGGAGAAAGAATTACAGTTTTATGAGCTTATTCAAAGTGTGCTTTTGTTTCTTTGAAAAAATCCAAAGCCTACTAGATATAAGCAAATATTAACATTACTTAATCTTTTAAAGCTTGTCTAGCGCCGTTATTATTGAAAATAGAAATAATAATTAGAATAAAAGTTTTAGTTATTTTTAGGGTGTTTATCCTACACTTATTAGTTTCCTTCTAGCTTCCATAGTTTTTGATTTCGTCATTTTCTTATTACGAAAATTATTATAAAAGAATTATTTGTCAAAATAGGTATACCAAACCTTATATCATTTTAAGCGGAAAAGTGAGCTCTTTTTAGAAATGTCTAAGCCAACTATGATTGCTATTTAAAAAATGTAACTTAATGTTATAACTCAAAAACTATGAAAGCTAGAAGAAAACTAATAAGTGTAAGATAAACACCGTAAAAATATCTAAAACTTCTGTTCTTATTATTTTTTTTTATTTTCAATAATAACGGCGCTAGAGCGACTTTAAGAAATTAAGTAATTTTAATATTTTGCTTGTATCTAGATGGCCTTGGATTTTTTTAAAGAAACAAAAGCATATCTCGAATAAGCTCATAAAACTTCAATTCTTTCTCCATTTAACCAACCTTCTATCTTTCACGGTTTCCGAGATCCCTATAGTGATAATGAAAAAAAACTCACCCTGTATAATAAGCACAGAGGCCTAGTGGCCCAAGGTTTGTAAAAGAGAAACTATTGCTCAAGAGTTTTTTGCACTACTACTCTCCATTTTTTTCTGTCTTCTGCCACTCTTCTCCATCCTCTAACTCCTACTGCTTCCAAGTCCTCCTCAACTTGTCGCCTCCAGCTAACTCTAGGTCTTCCTCTCCCCCTGTTATCTAAAGCCTGCGTATTCAGAATTTCCTTAATCATTCTTTCTTCTTTTGCTCGTGAAATATGCCCCGTCCATCGAACTCTCTGAGCTTTGACCACGTTTGATAATTTTGGTTCGTTTTATAAAGCTCATACAACTCCTGATTGTTTCTTCTCTCCCACACCTCTTGCACTTTCTTGCCTCCAAATATTCTTCTCAACATCCTTCTTTCCCATATGTCTATTTGTTCTAAAACGCTCTTTGTAATTGCCCACGTTTCGCATGCAAACATCACAGTTGGCCGTATAACTGACTTATAAATTCTGAGTTTTGTACTTCTTAATACTGCTTTTGATGTTAGTGAACTCATGAGAGCTCCAGCACTTGCTGAACCTTTTTTTAGCCTATGTTTGATTTCTTCGTCATTCCCTCAATCATATAAATAAAGGAGAACGATCCAAACGTGTGTGTCACGACAATTGCAGACGCGATGCCCCCATTTGCGTTTACATGCATTTCACCGTCGCCTCGATTTCGCGACCGGGACGGAGCCTCGAGTGTCCCCCTGGAGAGGGGCGGTGCCCCCAGGGCCCCTTGAAGAGGAGCGGAGCCCCGATGGCTCCCTTGGAGAAGGGCGAAGTCCCGGGGCCCTCTTGGAGAGGTGCCGAGCGCTAAGGGCCCCCTTGGAGAGGGGCGAAGCCCCGTGAGCCCCCTTGGAGAGGGACGAAGCTCCGGGGCCCCCTTGGAGAGGGGCGGAGCCCCGTGAGCCCCCTTGGAGAGGGGCGAAGCCCCGGGGCCCCCTTGGAGAGGGGCGAAGTCCCGAAGGCCCCCTTAAAGAAAAGCGGAGTCCCAAGGGCCCCTTGGAGAGGGGCGAAGTCCCAAGGGCCCCCTTGGAGAGGGGCGAAGTCCCGAAGGCCCCCTTGAAGAGAAGCGGAGTCCCAAGGGCCCCTTGGAGAGGGGCGGAGACCCGATGGCTCCCTTGGAGAAGGGCGAAGTCCCGGGGGCCCCCTTGGAGAGGTGCCAAGCGCCAAGGGCCCCCTTGGAGAAGGGCGAAACCCCGAAGGCCCCCTTGAAGAGGGGCGGAGTCCCAAGGGCCCCCTTGGAGAGGGGCGAAGTCCCGAGGACCCCCTTGAAGAGAAGCTGAGTCCCAAAGGCCCCTTTGGAGGGGGGCGGAGTCCCCGAAACCCCAAAGGCCCCCTTAGAGAGGGGCGGAACTCCTGGAGCCCCGTGGACCCTTTTAGAGAAGGGCGAAACCCCTGGAGCCGCGAGGGCCCCCTTGGAGAGGGGCAGACCACCTAGGGCCCCCTGGAGAGAGGCGGAGCCCAGTGAACCCCCTTGGAGAGGGGCGGTTTTCCGAGGGCCTCCTTGGAGAGGGTCGAAGCCCCCTTGAAGAGGGGCGAAGCCCCGGGACCTTCCTTCTTTGGTCTAAGCCTAAAACTGGTGGTAAATTGAATAGAATAGACCGCGCAATAGCGCGCGCAGCCCCGTTTATTTTCGTGAAAGATAGCTCCCAGATAGATGAAATTTTCTACTCTTTTTATTTCTGCCTGTTTCAACCCCTGTTCTTCTTCTAGGATCAGGTTTTCTTTTCGCCCCCTTTTACTGTGTATTCCTAGATCCATGAATTTCGTCTTATTGCAATTTATTTGCAGCCCCATACGCCCCGCTTCTATTTCAAATTTCCTTATCATGCTTTTTAAATCCCTCTCTCTTCTTGCCACGATCACCACATCGTTAGCATACGCAATACATTGATGACTCTTGGAGTAGATACTTTTCTTTGTTTGTAACTCACTTTTTCGTATAACGGATTCCAATACTAAATTAAATAGCACTGTCGAGAGTGGGTCTCCTTGTCTTAATCCTCTTGTAATTTCAAATCTCTCTGTTAATGTGCCCTCTACTTTTACCTTGACTTTGTGTTACGTAAAGTCATTTTTACTAATCTACATAACTTCTTATCTATTCCAAATTCTTTCAAAACTTCCATAACTTTGTGTCTTTTTATCGAGTCGTATGCTTTCTTGAAATCTATAAAGACATCCATCATTGTCATCCTGTGCTCTTTGCTGCTCTCCTGGATTTGTCTTACAATACGTATTTGATCTACCACTGATCTGTCTTTTCTGAAGCCGGCCTGGTAATCTCCAACTATATTTTCCATACTTTCTTCTAACCTTTCCTTGATTAATATGGCTACTATCTTATAAACGACATCTAACAGGCTAATTTCCCTGTAGTTATCGCATTCTTGGCTGCCTCCTTTTTTTAACAGCGGTTGTATAATTGCTTCCGTCCATCGGTCTGGCATTTTCTCTTCTTTCCATACTTCCTTTATTATTTGATTAATACATTTCTGCATCTTTTCTCCTCCGTGTTTTAACATTACTGCACAAATTCCATTTTCACCTGGACTTTTATTATTCTTTAGCTTTGTTATTACTTTTATAACTTCATTTTCCTCAGGATATTGTATGTCATCTCCTTCCGTACCGAGTTCATTCTCTAGGTCCTCACTTCTTTCTTCTTCATAAAACATACTTTCGAAATAATTCCGCCATCTTTCTTTTTTTTCTTCTATATCGCCTATCAAATTTCCATCTTCTCCTTTGATAAAGATTGTCCTCGCACGGTATCCTTTTCTCTCGTTTCCGACTTCTTTATAGAATTTCCTAATATCTTTCTTTTTCAAATTATTTTCCATTCTTTCCAGTCTTAATTCCATATCGTCTCTCTTCTTTCGCCTACATGTTTGTTTAGCCTTCCTCCTTATCGTCTGGTACTTCCTTTTATTTTCTTCCGTGTTATCTCTTAACATTTTCAATTTTAATTCTGTTCTCTCTGGTAGCACTTTTTTACAGTCTTCATCAAACCACTCTTTTCTATCTCTTGCTTTTTTTGTTTCCAATACTTTTGCCCCGCACAAAATAGCTTCCTCTACTTTTTCCCATTTTTTATTTAGGTTATTATTCTCATTTCCCTAAGCCAGTTTTTGTTCTATACGGTCTTGGTAATTTTTCCGTATTTCGTCCGTCTTAAGCAGCTCCATATTATATCTGGTATCTTTATTTTTTCTTCTCGTTTTCATTAACGTCTCCTCCTTTATTTTTAGTACTGCTAAAAAGTGGTCTGAATCAATATCTGCCTTTCTAAAAGCTCTTACATCCATAACTCTATTTCTGTGCAGCTTTTCTACCAAAAAGTGGTCTATCTGGTTACTATTTCTGCCATCTGGCGATCTCCAGGTGCCTTTGTGAATGTCTTTATGCTCATAAAAGGTTTCCATAATTCGTAGTTTTTGTTCGGTGGCAAATCCTATCAAGTATTCTCTATTTTCATTACTTTTTAAGTGTAAACTAAATGCCCCTATTGTTGGTTGATAGATTTGCTCCTTTCCTATTTTTGCGTTAAAATCCCCTAAGACTATTTTTAAATCGTATTTAGGGATTTTGGCAACTAAATTTTCCAATTCCTCGTAAAAATCAGTTTTTTCTTCTTTATCTTTGACTTCTGTAGGTGCGTGGGCATTTACTAAACTAAGTTCTCGATACCTGGCTTTTATTTTTATACAACAGAGAGTGTTTGAGATTACTTCAAATTTCCTTATGTGATTTTTCCATTTCTTGTGAATCATAAAACCGACCCCAAAAATATAATCGCCTATTTCCTTTGTACTACCTTCTTTTTGTTTCATTTTCTGTATTGTTAAAAAATCTATATTCCTTTGTTTTAGCTCCTCGCTTAGCTGTTTAAGTTTACCTTCTTGATTTGTTCCTTGAACATTCCATGTTCCTATTCTTATTACATAATTTTTCTGGTAGTCTTTTCTTTTTTTAAATCCATTTCCGTACACCCACGTTCTTCATATACGTCTTGTAAATTCCATGTACCCAATTTAAAACAGCTTCCTAATTCTTCTTGCGTGTATTCGTTACCATTACCTTTTGTTCTTCCTTTTATCGTTTGTTCCTTTTCCATACCCGTGTTCCTTGCCTGGTTCTTCCTTATTTTTGGGGATACCTTTTGATATTTTACTTTTTTTGGCGTTTCTTTGGTTCCGTTTTTTCGTGGTTCGTTTTTATTCTTGTCCCATTTCCATTCCACGCCTTCCACTATCACTTTACTATACCAGGTTTTCGCCGTTTTGCCCTTCTCTATCTCTTCTTGTGCAAACGCTCTTATTTTCCGCTGCTTTTCTTTCTCGGCCTTTGTTTGGTCATCATTTATGTATATTTTCTCGGTTTTATATTATTTAGTTTCGGTTTGTTCTCCATAATAATTTTTTATCAGATTCATTTTCTAATTCTATTAGGCATGCTTTCTCTCCAATTTTAGATGCTTTTTTAATATTAACTGAAATCTCTAGATGCTGTTGTACAAAGTTCTCCATGGCAGGCTTCAGGATATCTGGATTATATGTATCGATTTGTAATCCGCTCATGATGACGTTGTTTTTTCGTTTTTTTTCTGTATCCATTCCATATCGTTTTTTAATTCCTTCATCTCTCTTTTTATACTTTCGTTTTCCTGTTTTATCATTTCATTCTCTTTCCTAAGCTGTTTGTTATCTTCTTTCAGTTTATTGATCTCTTGCATGAAAAGCTTCTGCTCACTTCTCGATTGTTGTATTTCATCTTTTATATCTTTCATTTCGTCTTTCATCTCCGTTGTTAGGTTACTTATCATTTTTAATATCACATTTAATTTTCCATCGTTAGCTTTTTCCGTTTTGGCCGTTTTGGATGGAGACCTTGCTGTTTTTTTACTTCTTGTAAATACCTCTTCGCCCTCGGTCTCTGGTATATTTTTTCTCTTTTTCGAGTCATCGGTTGAATAGTCCTCACTATCCATTTTCCTCTTTTTGTATCATTATTGCACTTTAGGTTTTTAGTTATTAGTTATGCTGCGAAGATAGGTTCACCCGAATCTACTTCTCGGAGGTTATGCTACTATCAGCCCGCTATTTTGTTAAGCGATGCCCCCAGTTCTGCACTTCAGAGAGCTGGCCCTTCTTTGTGTATTGCAGTTTGCTCTTTAGTTCCTGGATATAAGCCACTATGCACACTCTAGCGTACAGTGTGTTGCGTATTCTCAAAAATTTGGCGTGGATCCAGTTTATGTATTACTATTTTCCTTCTCTATTAGCTGCATGCAACTTTCCACCTTATTTGCTATCTGTTAACCTCAACCAATCTTATTTATAACAAGTTTACTCACTGCTCAGGTGGTTTTTCCTGAATTTCAATCCTTTCAGATTTGAGAAACCCCTTGCTTCTTCTTCTCTACTACTTTCTTGCGTTTTTAAATAACTCGATATGGCCCAAATGAACTTTTATATCGGAGCTTCAAAAACACATGCACTTCTCAAAATCAATCTTATTCTCGGATCTTTCCTATCTACTTGTCACGTCCTTGTGTAGTCCATTTTTTCCTGCTAGCATTCTCCCCAGGTATGTGAATTCCTTTACTATCTTCATATTTTCCCCTCGCACTTCTATAGCTTTCTCCCTTTCTATGTTTAGATTTAACACCTTGTGTTACATTTGTAACTTTTATTATTAACGTCGTGATTTAGGAGTAGGTAACATCACAAGAAACGTACACAATTCTTATAGAAATCGTTTTATAATTTCCAATCCAAAATATTCCACACGAGTATTTTGTTTTACACAAATAACAACCACAACAATAACAAACTATCAAAATCGTTGCCAACTCTACACATCCTCAAAATTCCTAATAATTGTAATCAGGGGTTCTCAACATTCTCCTACCTAGAGTTGGCAATTAATACAAAATGTATAACGGTACTATTCTAAAAGTTTTATTGGTTTCTTCACTACTCGTCCTGTTCTTGTTATTTCTGGGAGATTTTCTTCTCTCTTCTTTATCTTCACTTCTTTCTTCCGAGATCCAGTCGGCAATTTCACACCTGCTAAATGTTCTCGATCTTCACAGGTTACTTCTAATGGGTATATTCTTTGCACTGGTCTAAGGAGTTCACCTTTCGCTGTTCTTAATCTCGCCAAACGACTACCAACATCCTTTCCAGGTATTATTTCTATTACCTTTGCAAGCGGCCAGTCGATTCGCTTGGTGTCGTCGCTTCCTATTAAAACTATTTCGCCTACTATAAGCGGCCTTGTGTTTTTATTGTGCCGATTGACTTTCTGTAAAAGCTGACCAAGATATTCGCTTCGGAAACGATTTCTGAGATCAAGTCTGAGTTTATGAATATACTGCAAACGTTTATTTAAACTTCTACTGTCAATTGTATCAAGATCTGGTACTCCAATCTCTTTTACTTCTTGTATAAACATATTGGGAGATAAAGGTAAAATGCTGGTATCACTGTCAGACAAGTAAGTAATTGGCCTCGAATTTATAATTGATTCACAATCATAAAGTACAGTCATCATTTCTTCATATGACAGACAAGCTCTTCCGAGTGTTCTTCTCAATAAATTTTTCATGACACGTATCAATCGTTCCCACCACCCGCCCCACCAAGCAGCACTAGGTGGATTGAATTTCCATTGTATTTTCTGGGCGGTAGCATATTCTTCTATCTTACCCCAGTCAAGTGCCATCAGGGTATTTTCAGCACCAACAAAATTTGTCCCGTTGTCGCTGTAAATAGTTGCGGGCCTCCCTCTTCTAGCGATAAATCGTCTCAAAGCTTGTATGAAAACCTGTGTCGATAACGAGGTCGTTAATTCTAAGTGTACGGCTCGATATACTGCACAAGTGAATATACATATCCATGCTTTATTGTTTCCCGTTAAATATACGGGGCCACAGTAATCTATACCAACTATTTCAAACACGGCTGCATCTTTTACACGATCTTTCGGTAAAGCACAAGGTACAGCTTCCAAACATTTTGCTTCATACCTTTTACATACTATGCACTTCTTTAAAACCGAGCGCACTGTTTTTCGACCTTTTATAATCCAGTAATCTTCGCGTAGAATATTCAACAGTATCTGAACTCCAGCATGTCCTGTTTTCTCATGTCGATCTTTTATTATTAAGCTGACAACTGGGTGTCGATCAGGTAAAACCACAGGATATCTAAAATTTTCCGTATCCTTTCGCAGTGTAAGTTTTGTCTTTATCCGAAGAACACCCTCTGTATCCATAAAGGCATTTAGAGATGATAGATCCCTAGATTTTTCAACAAATGCATCTGCCTGAATGAATTTAATAATCTGCTTTTCAGCATTTTCTAATTCTTCAACCGTAAAATGCGATTTTATACGAGCTGCTTGGTTTAAGCAATTGCTTACAAAACGCTTCACCCATGCAACTACTCGCACAACTTTCCGATAACTATCAAAATAATTATAATACCAATCTATCTTACTTGTATTTGATGTATTGTTGATAGCAGCTGTGGTCGTCTTCTTCTTTTCTCTTACAATCTCTGTTTCATCACTAATAAAATTATATTCTGGCCATTCTTGCGGACTACATTTTAGCCAAGCGGGTCCCTCCCACCATTGCAGCTGCAATAATTTTCTCACTCCACAGCCTCTCGAAGGTAGATCTGCTCGATTATTTTCGCTATGGATATGTCTCCAGCTTTCAGGATTTGTTAGCTGTCGAATTTCTTGAATTCTATTTCTTACAAATGCTTGCCATTGCTCATCACGTTTGATCCATGCTAATACTGGGGTTGAATCACTCCAGTATGTGATGGAGAATTCTTCTATGCCCTTTAAATTTTTGGTTACCTCAGTTGTCAAGCGGGCTCCTATCGTGGCTGCCATTAAGTCCAGTCGTGGAATAGTGAGCTTTTTAAGTGGTGCTACTCTTGATTTGGCTTGAACAAGCTGCACCGTAACTCTTGTAGATGATTCGACTCTAATGAAGATCGCTGCTGCATAAGCCACTTTACTGGCGTCACAAAAGATATGGATACTGTAGATCTTTCCTTCATCTGCTATTCCGAAAAGCCACCTGGGAACTCTTGCTTCTAATAAGAACGGTAAATCCTTGAGCCAACCTAAAAATGCAATTCTGATTTCTTCATTCACCTCCGTGTCCCAACTAAGATGTGTTGACCAAGCTTGCTGCAACAGTAATTTAGGAAATAGAATTATAGGGCTTAAAAAACCGATTGGATCAAACAGCCTATGCGCTACAGATAAGATCAGTCTTTTTGTAATACATTTTACATCTAAATATTTTAAAAAGTCTGTGTTGATCTGCAACGTATCTGTCCTTTTATTCCATTTTAGTCCTAACACTAACGATACTTCATTCAACTCATTTGTATCGTATAACCACGACTGTTCCCAACCACGTAGGTAAAATTTTGCGCAAGACATAACACTTTGCGATTCACGCATAAAACGTTCAAGTTCTTCGCGGTTTCTTACACTGGTAACACAATTGTCCACGTAAAAACTGTTTAGTAATTTCTCTATTATTTCTTTTGAATACAGCAAATCGCCTCCGTTATTTTCGTTTATATTGTTCAAAACTGCTCTTAGATGAAAATCAATTACCGACGCTAATAGAAACGGGCTACTGATCACTCCGAATACTATGCGAGTGTGTCTATATACTACAAGTTCGTTATTTTCATTCCACCACAGAAAACGCAAGTAGTTCCGATCTGATTCACAAACGCTGATCTGCAAGAATGCATGTTTAATGTCTGCTGTAACTCCAATTTTATGCATACGAAAACGTAGCAGTATTGCTGGTAGCAGCTCGATCATATTTGGTCCCTTCTCGAGGCACTGGTTCAGTGATGGCCAGTTCTTCTGTCTTGCCGATGCATCGAATACGGGCCTGATTTTAGTGGTGCTATTTTCCTTAACTACATGTCTATGTGGTAGATAGTGTCCAACTTCTTTACCATCATCTGTTGACACCGCTTCAATCACACCATCTTGTAACCACTCCTTCAGAACACTGTCATATTCATTGAAATAACTTTCTGCCTTCAATTTTCGTGTGACAGTTTGCAATCGTTTTTCAGCTATTTCAAAATTTGACGGGAGCTCTGGTTTATTGTCGATCCAAGGTAATTGAATCTCATACCGATCATCTTCATTAATTGTTAGTGTCTTTTCAAATAACTCTTTGACTTCTATATCCTTTTCTTGTTTCAATTTAATTTCCGTTGGATCCTTTATTCCTAAAATATCCAAATCCTATAACTCACATACGTTGGCATCTCTAACAATCATTGAAATGACATTCATAGCTACACAGCTCTCTGTTTTTTCTTCAAATGGGATTTTACCTAACAAAGTCCAACCTAGCCGGGTTTTCATAGCAATTCATCCACAATTCAATTCCTTGCGTTCACCGTTAAAAAGCTTTCCTGCAATATCGGCTCCGATGAGCACCTCTATCGGTCCTTTTACATTACCAATGTCACTTAATTTTATGTTCAATGCATTTAGTTCAGTCATCCACTTTCCTCCCTTAATATGCGTGATGTCATCCACAATAATTTTCTGATTTAGAGCATCAAACTGACAAGCATATTCATCGTTCAAGCTGCTCAGACGGATTCGGTAACGTTTGTGTTCTTGTTGAACAGTTTTCATGCCTCCAAACAGGGAATGTATTAACGGTTCTTTACCAACACATTGATAACCCATGTTTTCAGCTGTTGTATCCAGAATATACGATCTCTGTGAGCCGGTATCAATAATTGCTCTCACAAGCCTTACCTTATTATTACATTTAATTTTTACAACTAACGTCTGCAGAAAGACCTCAGGAAGCGTTGAATGATTAGCCAATGTAGTGTCAACCCTTGTGTTATCACTTGCTTCATTTTTCGCGTGACTCGCACCTGTTTTTTGATAACCCGGTAGTTTTGGACACATTAATATGACATGTCGACCTTCGCATATTGCACATTTTATAAACGTCTTACATCTTTTAGCAGAATGGCTCTCTTTTAAGCAAAAATAGCAACATCTATTCTCATTTACCATTTTTCGTTTTTCGTCCAAAGTCATTTTCTTGGCCATAAAGCATTCTGCACTGTTGTGCCTCTTTTCACAGAAAATACAATTATTGTTGTTTGGCTTTACATCTTTTATATTAATAAGACCAGCTGCTGTCGGCACATCCTCTTTGAATGACTGCATTTTCTTCTGTCGTGTCTTCGTTTCATTAGTCAAACTGAATTCTGATGAGGCTAGTTTTATTCTTTCTTCATTTTCAACCTCGGAACGAAGAAAGGACATTAGATTTTTCAGTCGAATTGCTGTGAGGGTCTCCGATGACTCCACGCTTCTGAGTTGTAGGTTGTTCTCCGATGCTGTTGACGTTCGCTGCCACGTTCTCAGCAATTCTTCAGGCATGCTCGATTCAACTAATGGGAACAGCATAGCGGCATACTTGTCACTGGTGACACCAAGTGATTCTAAAGCTCTCAAGTGCGATTCTAATTTGTCATATAATGAGCAAAGAGACAAGCTCACGTGCTCGGCTACCTTCTACGGTGGCTTGTATCAGGTACTGGAATTTATCTTCCGCTGCAATTTCATCATCCTCGTCGATCTTTCGGAATTGGCTCCAGAATGGAAGCCATTCTTTGATGTCACCTCCAAACTTCTTTAACTCGATTTTGGGTAACTTGAACTTACGTCGTGTCCCTTGGGCTAAATGTACTGACTTACTATCGTCGCATGTGACAGCAGTGACATTTCGTATATCTATCTGCAATCGTTCGTATTTACGTTGATATTCGTCTGCGGTTGCCATTTCTTGTTCAAAATCAGCCTCGTTTCCATCTTCGTCCAGCATTTGCCCAATAATAGCTTTATCTAATTCCAGGAGTTCATTGACCTTTCGCCCCAGCAATAATAAATTAGCTTGAACTTCCTTCCTATCTGGATCTTCAGAATTCAAATCTGCCGCCACTTTGTCATGTAATCTCGTAAATGCGCTTCTTATAACTCCTCGTGCCTTCTTAATTCTTTCCATTTTTACCGATGTGTACAAAATACTTTCTCCTAACCTTACTTATTTTCACGACGTCGTGTCACCGTCGCCAAATGTTACATTTGTATCTTTTATTATTAACGTCGTGATTTAGGAGTAGGTAACATCACAAGAAACGTACACACTTCTTATAGAAATCGTTTTATAATTTCCAATCCAAAATATTACACACGAGTATTTTGTTTTACACAAATAACAACCACAACAATAACAAACTATCAAAATCGTTGCCAACTCTACACATCCTCAAAATTCCTAATAATTGTAATCAGGGGTTCTCAACACCTTGGTTTTTCTTCCGTTGATTTTGAATCATACTTCTCTGGATTCGCTCACGAGCAGGTTCACTTTCGCTTGCATGTGACTTTCCCTATGTGCTAGCAGGCATGTATGATCCGCGAAGTCTAGATCTTTTAAACTTTCCGTAACCGTCCACTATATGCCCCTTTTTTGTAGTTCGTTATGTTTCTCGTCACTACACTATCCAGTGGCGTAACTAAGATTTTGCTCTGGGGGGTGTTTTGGGAGAGTGATCAACCTTAGAATAGGAATTTAAAAAAAATTGTAAAGTACCCAGAACCTCCCTCGTGGAAATTGTGACACTAAATAGTTTTAAAACTCAAATTAAGTTAGGGGTAAAATATCTTCACGTTTCTAATAAGTTAAATATATTTTCAATTAAAAAACATTACCGGTGGTGAAATTCGAAGGGCCGGCGGATGCGTATGCAATCCCAATGCTTTGCAAGGAGAATGGGATATTTCTACCTGCTCATTTATTCTGCATCTTTCGGCTCCTATTTTGGCAAGAATAAAGCTTGCGATATGTACAAATTATTACTTGTATCTACTGCTAAGTGAAATCAAAAATAAACAAAATGTTATTTTTTTAAGGTGCTCACCCTGTATATATTTGTCTAAAATTTTCTCGGTTTCATGCCAGGTCATCTAGGGACCCTGAAACGTAAAGATCTGAAGAAATCTCGGAAGGTCTTTCAGACGAGGAAAGTAAAAAAAACGAGCGTACCATAAAGTATAGTTGATTTCATTTCTACAGAACTTGCGGTAGGCCTTGATTTAACTTCTTGGCAGTATAGACCACTTAGTTACATTTAAGAATTTATTTTTTGCTCATTAACCAAAAGAAGTCAGAAATAATTATTTGCTAAATAAATAACAACTTAGCTTGCTTGTAAAACAAAATTGCAAGATATTGCCTGCCCTTGCAATAACTTTAACCTATGAAAATGTTAAATGTTATTTTGACTGTAAAATAGTTATTCATACAACAAGTGCTAAAAGTTGACGTTTATGCACGAGGCATGAAAATTATGAAACGAAGCCGAAGCCTGAGTTTCATAACATGTCTCATGCACAAACGACTTTTAGCACGCGTTGCATACAATATTTTATCTACGACCTTAATTTTACTGTTATTAATCCATAAATATCGATTTAACAAAGGTTTGCATCTACGACACTTCTAATTTATGTCATAATAAACAGTAGGCCATGCCGCGCGGGCGAATGTTTGCGAAGGTACTGTCAAGGTCAGTTACGAAATGAATTTATTAATACTCCACATCTGACTGTATTCATTACATAACGCTTTAATTATTTCAAAAACACTTTATCTGCAAGAAGCAACTAGAATAAGTTTACAATTTCACTTCCAGTTCGAAATTGTAGTTTTATAACCTCACTTCACTTTTAGCACATGGGCTAAAAGTAAACAGCTGATTTCTTTAACCACGGTAAACTATAAAACGTCACTTTTAGTGAAACAAGCTAGCGCTAAAAGGCCTACTTTTAGTAGTGGTCGTAGATAAAATTAGTTAAATCACGGCCCACTGCAAGTCCTATAGCAATGAAAGCAAACTATACTGTTTATTTATAAACAATAAAATCATTACAATTGTAATACAACTTATAGTAGTAATTCAAGTTTTCTTAGTTTTTTGCTAAGTCGTTTATAATTTCATTTACGTTCACCTGCAGTTCTCTTTGAATGGAAAGCATTGCCAATCCATTCAGCCTATATTGCGATGTTGTATTTCTGAGGTAAGTCTTAATCCTTATTAAGGTGAAGAATGATATTTCAGCTGTTGCATTTGACACAGAAATCGTTGCAAGGATTTGCAGCAACATGAATATGTTTGGAAACATGTCCTTATTGCACGTAGCTAGAGCATCCATTGCTGTTTTATATGGAAGATATTGTAACATTTTAGCATTTCCGGTATAATTTGAACTCACGTCCGAAGGAGGTTCGTTGAGATCGAATTCCGAATGTAATAATTGATATTCAATTATACATTACTAAAATGTAATTTTAGATTTTTTGTTTAAGACGAATTTTAGTTATTCCTAAAACCTCTGGGGGGTGTTCTGACACCCATATCACCCCCCATAGTTACGCCACTGACACTATCTAATACAATCGGTAAAAGTAGTGGCAACAATAGGCATCCTTGCTTAACCCCTGTCTCGGTCTCGAATTCTTCTGATAGCTTCGTTATATGTTTGACTTGGCTTGTGTATCCATTAGAACCTTTTTTAATTAAATCTATTAGGGCCGGTTGCAGAAAGCAATGTTAAGTCTCGTGTTAGCTAACATCGCGTCAAAGTGAACAAAATCGCATCAAATCTCAAATCTTTATGGTAACTAATACATTAGTAAACAAAATTTGATGCGATTTTGTTCACTTTGACGCGATGTTAGCTAACACGAGACTTAACATTGCTTTCTGCAACCGGCCCTGAGTCTCTTTGGTATGCCTCTGCTACTGAGTATTTTTCATATGTACTCTCTATTTACAGAGTCGAAGGGTTTTTCAAAGTCTACGAACAAGAGGCATAAGGCTGACTGGTATTCAGTTAATTGTTCCATAATCATTCTTACAGAGTTTATAATGTCTATGCACTATCGTCCTGTTCTGAATCCGTTTTGCTCTTTTTTTAATCCTGTATCTAGTGTATTTGCAACTGTTTTAGTAATATCCTGCAGAATAGTTTGTATACCTTACTAAGTAGCGTTATTCCTCTCCAGTTGTCACATTTCTGATCTCTTTTTTTGGTACCTTGACAATTAAACTGGTTTTCCAGTCCTTCAGGAACTTTTGTTTTTGCCAAATTTTCGTGAATAGGGGTAAACGTATTTTAGCCGTTGTTTGAACTTCCAATTTCAGTATTTCGCTAGGTATTTGGTCGATTCCGCGTGATTTGCTTTTTTTATGCATGTTGTTGCCTTCACCAATTCCTCAATATCCGGCGAATCGGTGTTTATATTTAGTTCCAGAACGTTGTATATTTCTCTTATTTGTTCTCTTCGGTCTCTCTTTACATTTAGCACTTCTTAAAAATGGTCGGCCCATCTTTCAGTTGTTTCTCAATCGTTGTTAACCTTTTCCCCTCTTTGTCTTTTATAATCCTATTTGGTATTTTTTTGTTGCTAATTTTCCTGATTTTTTCGTATAAGATTTTGTTATCGCCTGCTATCGCTGCCCTTTGAGATTATTCTGGCACAATTTCTATATATCAGTGTTTATCTTTCTTCACGCTCTTCATGTCATTGACTACTTCTCGGTATTTCATTTGTGTTTCATTGTTCATTTCTCTTGTTTGCGCATTTAATCCATTTAACTTTCTCCTGTCTTCTATTTTCTTCCAGGTTTCCTCACTCATTTACTATCCTTTCTTCTTCATTTTTGTTCCTAGTACTTTCTTGCTTGCTATGTTGAATGCTGTTTTAACTTTTTCCCACATTTTCTGTATTGGCTCATTGTAATTTATTTCTTTGGTTAAATCGTTTCGTTGGTGTGTAAACTTTTGTTTACTCTCTCTATCATTTATTTTGTCGTGGCCGTAGTTTGGTTGCTTCATTGTTTGGTATCGTGTATTTTCTTTGTCAAAGTTGAAACGTATCTTGGCTGTGAGTAGATGATGGTCTGACCCTATATCCGCCTCTCTTCTGTTGCGTTTGTTTAGTAGTCCTTGCTTCCTTTTTGATCTCTGCATATATGGTCGATCTGGGTTTGCGTTTTTCCGGTTGGGAAATCCATGTTACTTTGTGAGAGTTGTTGTGGGTAAACACAGCGTTTCTCCTATTTTTAGTTCGTCCCACATAATTCCAAAAATAGTTCCCAATTTTCGTTCCTCTGTCCAACTACCTGCTTCCCCATTATTTCTTCGAAGCCGTTATCATCTGCTCCAATTTTGGCATTTAAATCTCCACTCAAGATCACCACAGTAGGTAGCATTTGCCGGTTCTGAGACCTCCCCCCACCACTTTTTCAAGGTCAAGGTTGCGTCCTCCCCTGACGCGGCGCACTCCTTCCCCTGACGAGTCGGACTTCAAGGTCATTCACTCGGATTGCAAAGCGCGTAAACTTCAAGGCCAACGTTACTCCTTAGGCCCTCAAGGTCATTCGCTGGGATTGCACGGCACGAGTAAACTCCTCCCACCGCTAAGCTCTCAAGGCCGGAACCAACAGCAACGCATGTGTATAAATAAAGATGTGCAATCGTGTAGCGGGCGTTGTACTAGCAAATACATTAGCAATGGGAGACGAGAACATAAAAGAAGCTATGGAAAATATAAAGCTTACACTGCTGAAGGCCAACTTTTTGCAACCATATCCAGTGTTATTAAATTCAACAACCTATCCTCTAAATAAATTGAGGAACAAATTCGTGAGTGTGGGTTTAAGCTGCTATGGATCGTTTGTGCCGACAGTGTTGTTCTGTGGTACGGATTATAATTGGATGCGCATGGAGGAACCTATATTTAACGTGTTTTTGGACAATCAGTGTATGATAAATAACTACTTTATCAGTGATGATGCTCAGCCACAACTGGTAGATATTGAACCTAATAGAAGAATATCTTGTAAGAAATTTCTAAACAAGAAAATGATTGAACTAGAGGAAATAGGGCGTAATCGAGTTGAACTAGACATGAAGTCCTTCGAAGAATTTTGGAAGCTGGTGCCGCTCATACAGTATAAAATAGAATGTTTAAAGTGCCAACAGTTTGAAAAATATTATAGCACAGTAATTGAAAGTGTGTGGAATGAACCGGGTGATTTCAAAACAAACATTGCGAACGCGTTGCCTACATCGGAAAATGCGATGTGTATGTACGAAATGCTAAAATTTGCGTTGGACATTATACAGTGTGATATAGAATGCAAACAAAGCGCGGTACGTAATAGTTAAGTCTGTTTGCTTTAAAATTATAACAATGTAGAAAAATAAATTTTTGTAACTCGAGTCACTTTACATAAAAGTTGTGTATCTGTTCAGGTAGAGGTAACGAATAAACAAATAATGGGTGCCTTGAGTTGAATTTTCTCAAAAAGCATATTTATAAAAACAGGAGTTTTGATAATACAAATCATTTTGTCGTAAAACATACTGTAATTTAAATTTGAATTAAATTGTGTTGGCTTATTTAGTAATTTATGTAAGCATTACAAATAATGCAAGTGTTTTATTCAGAGATAAACTATACTTGTATATTATTAAAAACCAGAACGGTTTGCGGATGCAATTATAATTGACCGAACAAGTTTCAAAAGTGGAATGCGGTAGTCGGAATGCAACGTCTGTTTTGTTATATTGTGCATTCCAAATTAGCTTTGTTGGAAAAATACAGTGCCGAATAAGGCTGCATTTTCGAAACAATGGTAGTATAAAAATTCCAAGGAAGGTTGACAGCGTTTAAAATTGTAATTCATGTTTTATTCGAAGCGATTAAGGAAGTCCCTTATAAGGCTGCGAAGCTTGTTTTTGCATTACAAATGAGTGGTTGTTGAAACTTATATCTTTGCATGGCAAAGAATTTAACCCTTATGGTCGATAAATATCAATTACTGTGCAGGACATGATCTTGAATTTTAGTATAAAACCTTACTGAACTGATTGTAAAAATGTAGTTGTTTATTCCTACCGAGAGATCGTTTTCAACAATAAAGCGGTGAGTAACTACTTAAGTTGTTTGTATTTGCAAATTTAGTGCCTATTTTTAGATTCACTAACCAATGACTTGCTTCGCGTTTTACACCTATAATTTGGTTTTTACATTAATTTTCGTTTGTTTAAAATATTTTTAGAAATATTTTACACAAAAAATTTAACCCCAAATTTAAATGTGGAAATATCTGCACAGTTATTTATTCTTGGAATTTACATCACTAATTTAACAAGTAATGGGATGTTATTATGTTTTTAATCCCTCCATTGTCGAGCGCTTACCTTATCTGTAAATGTGGGTTGTTACTGTAGGCCAGTTCGTCTTAGAAAAATACTTATGAAAGAGAACCTTTATGTACTGAAATTACAAAACCATTTAAAAGAAGCTTGTGATTACTGAAATTTAGTGCCTATTTTTAGATTCAGTAACCAATGACTTGTTTCGCGTTTTACACCTATAATTTTAATCCCTGCATTGTCGAGCGCTTACCTTATCTTTAAATTGGGTTGCTACTGTAGGCCAGTTCTCCTTAGAAAAATACTTATGAAAAAGAACCTTTATGTACAGAAATTACAAAAACAATTAAAAGAAGCTCCAGGAAAAATGCACAGATAGCGCTACTAAAATCTCTTTTAATCACTATTAATGTTTCTGTGAGTGAATTATTGTTTGTTATTTAAGTTACGTACATAATTCTGTGTATTTTAAGTCAATTTCATATTCTTAAGTAGCAGATAAATGCTTGTGACAAGGGACTTGCAATTTAAAAATTATATATCATTTTATTATTTATTATTTATTTTATAACGGTATAACGGAAGCACTACCTATACTGTATGTTTAGATAATTTAGTTATGTAACTATTAGTGTTTCTGTGAATGAATTATTGATAATCAATGTATTATACATAAATAATTCTGTTGTTTATTTGAAGTCAATTTCATATACTTAAGTAACAGATAAATGCTTGTGATTACTGCTGTTCAGATGTGTTTTTATTCTACTTAAAGTTTTATATACACTTACGTGGTAATGTCTTGTTTCTTCGAGCTCTAATGTGTGGGTACTTGTTATCATTTTAAAGTATAAAAATAGCAGAAACCTATTTTTTTTACTCTTTCTATACTTACCACAAGACCTGCAGTTCGTAACACCCCTATTTGTAAAGCTTATTTCAGCTGTGGTCGCACCAATGTAAAATGAAGGCATTTAAGAGTGTTTCTGTTTTTTGAATAATTTGAATTGCCTCAGAACGAAGCCCAGCATACGATGAGAACTGCCAAAGTTACGCAAATTTACGCAGACGCCTACGTCTGCAGCATATAGGGTTATACCGTGCCACCAAGAAAATAAGCCAAGTTACATACAGATAATTTTTATTTCACACAAATATTTACACATACATAACTTCTATTTTCTACTTAACTTAACAACTATTCCTCCAGGTTGTCAAAGTCCCTGAGCCGATTCTCATCTTCCCCCCAAGCCACCGTCTCCGCGTCGAAGAGCTCCTCCACCCGCTCTATGATCTCTTCCAGCTCCGGGATAATCCGGAAGCCGATACGAACACCATTTTGGGACAGCTCACCTCTGTCGTACTGGAAGACGACCTCTTCCAAGTTTCTGCTACCAAAGAAATCGCGTAGCAGAATGTAGGCCTCGTCGTCCCTTCGGGGTTTCCAGGAGAAAGGTGGTTCGTCCCATACCTCGATCATTGTACCCGGAGCAGCAGCAGCATCCCTGCTCGGAACGAAGACGATGATGTGGTCGGTGAAGAGAAAAGACTGCATGGTTACACTTCGACGATGTGTACGAGGATGATGGTTAAATAGGTAGTCTACAACCTCGAAAACTTGTTGGGTAAGAAATCCGCGTACTGTGAATGCTTACCGTCCGTATGTGCAAGGTGACGTCTCCGCCCTGCAACCCATGGTCAACCAATGTGTACTTAAGCAATTCTCAAATGAGGAGCGGTCATTCTCTTCTCTGCTGTCGCGATGGTTGGTTCCAGTGCTGTGAAGTGTGTTTCGTGTGGAGGTATTGTATTGCCAGGGTGGAAGCGTAATGCTAATAGACTTAGCCTATCGACGCCGGAACGGGCTAATGCCGAACTCTGCGTTTGCACGCAGCGAAGCGAGGAAACCCCCAACCCCGCAAGCCGGACGCCGCAAGCCTCGTTAAACATTTTGGACAATGTAGTAGTGGTACCGGGCCGTTCTTTGTTTTCTCCGATTTCGGACGTCGAGGCCAGCTGTACACCTGCTAGTCAGGACAGCTCTTGCAAAATTTTAAGGCAACTCCTTACCGAGGGGCCAAAGCGAAAACGTGCGTCGAAATTAAATTTGGCAAAACGCGTAGAGCCAGTGTTGATGAATGTCGAGGCTGTGACCGGAAAGGGGCAAGTTCGAAGTGATTCAGATAGTGTGATAAATGTATGTACTCCACAGCTTCTTCAAGGCGTGGAGGAAACTGAAAAATCGGTTGCAAAAAGAATGAGATCACAGTCTCCACACTTATCACAAGAGGAACAAGATATTGTGAATGCTGAGTTTTGTACAAAATTTGACGATAGTAGCGCGGAGGTTTGCGGTGGTCGTGCAGCACAAGAGTTCGAAGCCATCGTAAAGGAGCTAGGTATCGAGGTCGTCTCGGGCTCAAGGCGACCGTCTAGCTGTAGTTCCGGACGCGTTAATCCACCTGCAACGCAACCTTCTCCAGAAGTGGCAGCTTCAACATCCGTTATCAGCCAGGCCTCCCTGGTAGCGGACGATGGAGCTGACAGGCTTGCAACACCTGCTTCCCTTGTGGCGTCGGCGGCCTCTAGAAGTGAGGTGGTCGATATTCAGGTGTCGACTGCGTCCGCCGATGAGGAAGAGGAAGAGGAAGGCATATCGCTGACGCAATGCGCCATTCGTCAGTATGAGGCCAAACGCACCGCTTTTTTTAACAGATATGATGACGTCAACACAGGCGAAAAAAGAATCGACGTCCTGGACACTGAAATGGACCAGTGTCTAGATTCTCTGGACGCCATTCAAGGTCGTATGAGAACCAGAAGACCCAACCTCGCCAAAGGTCACAGCGGAAGCACTCTGAACGAGATGCGGTCGCTGGAGATGGAGCGGCGAAAGGTATCAAACGACCTCTCAAGGGTAATGGACGAGATTCTTGCCACACGTCATCAGCTCTGGCAAAATTTACAATTGTAGATAGTAGATTGTAGTTTAACATGTGATACGTCCGTAACACAAAACAAATAACCTTCCCGTATCCTCTCCAGGGTGTCAAAAGCGAATCCTCCGCGTGGTGGCACCTGGGTATTTCGCTCGAGGTTTCAAGAGTAATTTTATTTTGTATACTGTAATTGACAGTGTTATCGCTTTTGTGAATATCACCCCCTCGAGCTGGGTAGCTAATCGCGTAGTTATTATAATTACAGTTTGCGTGAAGCTAATTACCCAGTATGTTCAGGTGCACCGATTGCGAACGATCCTTCACCAGAGCCGACAATTTGTTCCGCCATCGAAGAGAAAGCTGTCGTCCAGAACTGGGCCACCCGTCGACGAGTGGTAAGTGTAATAGGTGTTGCAACGCAGACAAGCTGAATGGTATTGTGTTTGCTGCAGGCGACGCTATGGAATCTTCGGTGGTGACTGGTGAAGGACCCTCTAGCAGTAAACGCAGAAGAGTCCAAGTTTCCAGTGCTGGTGAGTGTGTCTCTATTGTAGCGTTTCATGGTTGCTAACGTTTTTTTGTAATAACAGAACAGCCACCCAGGACCCGATACTGCAACGTGTGTGACGAGAACGTGCCCCGGAATGGTTTCAGCGGACATCTCCGGAGCAGTCGTCACACAAGACGGTGTGGTGTCGCCTACCTGGGGAAGGGAGTGGTGGCCCTACAGAGCGCCTTCAAGTCCCGTGTAATAAGCTATAGGGTGTCAACGGAAAATTATCATATAAGTGTTGTAGAATATATGACCGAACTCAAAGACAAAATTATAGGTCTTATAGAAGGACAGTTACATAAATTAACTAGTGTAAAAATCAATTTCGAACTTTTCGGGTATTTTATTTTGGAGGTTCAAGATGTGCAAGACGTAAAAAGTTTTAATACAGCTAACGAGGTGGCTACTCGCGGTACAAACTTGAACGAATTATATGATAATTTTACGGGGATATTGGACGAGAAGGTGTCCGAATTTCAGGAACGAGAGTCAGGTACGTGCTATCTTTGAAAAGTTCTTGCAGCAAAACTAATCGCGTTGTGTTCTTTAACAGGGTGGATCCTGAATCAGTTGCTGAATATAGAGGTTAATGTAAATAAGTATAATCCGCTTCGAGCATCGTCATATATCCCGCTGCCGAAGCAGATTAAGAACAAGAAAGCGATCGTGAACATCGAAAACATAGACGACTGTTGTTTCGGGTGGGCTGTTACCTCGGCCATTTGCAAACCATTTGGACAGCCTAATCGAACGACTTCGTATCCGGATTGTCGTCGATTCTTGAAATTTAGGGACATTGAATTCCCTGTTAGATTGCGCGATATTCAAAAATTTGAAAAATATAATCCGCAGATTTCTGTAAATGTATACGGACTGAAACATTTTTTTCGAGGCAATGTTACGGAATATGAAGTTGTGGGACCTCTGTACCACACCTCTTTGAAAAAGAGGTGGCATGTAAATTTGTTGCTAATTACCAACGACAAAGGTAATAGTCACTACTGTTGTATCGCGGATTTGTCTAGGTTAGTTTCACACCAAATAACGCGTAATGATCATGCTAAACATTTTTGCGATGGTTGTCTAAATTATTTTGATAGCGATGCAAAGTTGGAGATGCATCAACGTTTTGACTGTAATCGTGTGTATACTAAAATGCCTACGACAGAATTGGTCACGCCTGCGTTTGGGGAGGTGAGGCCCCGCAATATTCTTAAGTTTGACAACTGCGCGAAGCAGATGAAGGTACCGTTTGGCATTTATGCAGATTTCGAAACGATTTTAACACCGGTCGATGGAGGGAACCTACACCCCGATTGCGAAAGACCTTATACGGTTACAACGTGCGAACACAAACCGTATTCCTTTGCATATTATTTGAAATGTTCGTTTGACGATACTCTATCCAAATTCGAAATTTATCGGGGTGCAGATGCTGTCGAAGTGTTTGTGGATCGTCTAGATCAAGACGTCTTCAGGTTGTATTCCAACTACCTGAAGCCTGTTGGACCCCTTAGGGATATGGTTCTCGCGAAATTTCAAAATTTTAACGGAGCTGTTTCATGTCACATTTGCAATCGCCCTTTCAAAGACTCGGACGTAAAAGTTCGTGATCACGACCATTTGACGGGACACTATCGGGGAGCTGCTCATTCCAATTGCAATCTAAATTATAAACTTCCAAAATATATCCCCGTATTTTTTCATAATTTAAACTATGATTCACACCTTTTCGTTAAAAAGTTGGCTCAAAATAAGGAGAAAATTGATGTAATTCCGGTAACTAAAGAAAAATATATTTCATTTGGCAAACGTATTTGGTTGATGAAATTTTTGAGAACGGGGAACGTAAACAAGTTTATATGCAAATTCGCTTTTTAGATAGTTACCGATTTTTAAGTGCTTCTTTGGCATCGCTGGCCGGTACGTTGAAGGATGAACAGTGTGTTGAAATTCAAAAGCAATTCGGAGATGGCGTAAAATTTGAGTTGATGAGGCAGAAAGGTGTATTTCCCTATTCGTACGTAGACTCTTTTGCAAAATTAAGCGAGCCTACCTTACCCAGAATCGCCCAGTTTTATGACCGGTTAAACGATGCCCATTACACTGAGGCCGATTACGCGCGCGCCGTTAAGCTCTGGCAAACTTTTGAATGTAAAACGTTGGGCGACTATTCCGATGTGTACCTCAAATGTGACGTTTTTATTTTGGCAGACGTTTTCGAAAACTTTCGAAATTTTTATTTGCAACAATATAATTTAGATCCAGCGCAGTATTACACAGCCCCCGGATTAAGTTGGGATGCCATGTTAAAATTTACGGGGGTTGAGTTGGAGCTGTTGACTGACATTGATATGTTTAACTTTTTCAAAAAAGGTATTCGCGGGGGAGTCAGTACTTGTGTCGGGAGAAAGGCTATTGCCAACAACAAATTTGCGGGTAATTATGATCCTTCCAATCCAAACCCACTTCTTTTATCATGTTCCTGGATTCTACAAATTTATATGGATTTGGAATGAGACAGTTTCTACCGCAAGGTGGTTTTGTTTGGTTGACTGACGAGGAAATTGACAGTTTTGACGTTTTTCAAGTTTCCAACAAATCTGACACTGGGTACGTGCTGGAAGTTGACTTGCAGTACCCGGAAAATTTACACGACGCTCACAATGACTTGCCCTTTTGTCCCGAGCTGTTGGTTCCTCCACAGGGAAAATATAAAAATGCAAAATTGATTCCAAATTTACATGACAAACATAGATACGTTATTCACTATAGAAATTTAAAGCAATGCTTAAAGGCTGGTTTGATTTTGGCTAGAACACATAGGATACTGAAATTTAGACAATCCCCCTGGCTTAGATCGTACATCGATTTAAACACGAATTTAAGAAACCAGTCTGACAACGAATTCCATCGTAATTCTTTTAAGCTAGCTAACAACAGCGTATTTGGAAAAACTTTGGAAAACGTGGATAAAAGGGTTGATGTAAAATTAGTGAGTCATTGGGAGAAACTTGGTCACAGAATGGGGGCAGAAACTTGGATCGCGAAACCTAACTTCAAAGATAGAATTCGGTTTGTTGAAAATTTAATTGCTGTAGAAATGAACAGGACGTTGGTTGTCTATAACAAACCCAGTTATGTTGGTTTCTCAGTTTTGGATATTTCGAAAACTGTAATGTACGATTTCTATTATGATTTTTTGAAGAAGGAATATGGTTCTAATGTTTCTCTATTATACACAGATACGGATTCCCCAATTTTGGAAATTTTTACTGAAAATTTTTACGCGGACATGAAACGCCACCTTCATCGCTTCGATACCTCAAATTATAAGAATAACTTGCACGACGTTCCGCAAACCAAGTCTGTTGTTGGCAAATTTAAGGACGAGTACGCTGGGGTAGTCGTGCGTAGCTTCTACGGGGTCGGTGCGAAAACATACTGTGTAAACGCTATCGATAAAATTGACAAGAAGGCTAAGGGCGTCAAAAAGTCTGCCGTTCGAAAGTACCTCACCAGCGAAATTTATCAGTCTGTTGCTGAGAGCAAAAGAGATGTTGTCTTTTGTCAAATGTATGTTTTTCGCTCGCGTTTACACACTATGTACACCGAATTAGTGAATAAGGTTGCGCTTTCTTCCAAAGATGATAAACGCTTCCTTATTCCCAACATAACGAAGACCTTGGCGTGGGGTCACCGAGATATACCTGATTACATGCTCGACGAATTGCTACGGATTGCCGACACCTTGCCGTAGCAATATGTTTAGGGAACAGTATTGGTCATTACTGGCAAGCATAGGTCCCACATTACGTACGCTTTCTTGTTCTTTGTAGGTTAAGTTTAGTATCAAAGTAATATTCTTTATAGGAGTTGTGATGGTTGTTAGTTTAGAAGCATCGATTATATGTTAGGATAGCCGACAAATGTTTTTTTTTGTCAACGAAAGATATGTATGTACACACTGAATACATCTTTATTATGCATTAACAATAACGAATGCAAATACTAAAATATATATACAGATGTGTATGTGTTGCTTTGCGTTTACCATACCTTAATCGAACTCTCCGTATGTTATTGTAGTAAGCAGTACAGATGTCCGAGTGTTTGGTTTTCTGTAGTTCGTGTTCGTAAAATCCACCTTTGATTTCCTGCCCTTCCTGATCCATGAGTCTGTAGGTGGTAGGGTTTGTAAGTCGCACTGTGGTTATTTTGAATATTTCGTTACTCCAGCTGGGTGTATACCCCTTGCTAAATATCGAACGATATTTGCTAATACGTACATAGTCTCCTTTATGAAACTTTTGAGGTTTCGGATCTACAGTTTTTGTGTGGCTGTACACGGTGTGTAACAGACGTTTGGCATTTGTAAGATTAACTTCAGACGGCTTCATACCTGTTGTGCTATGCCTGGTTGTGTTATATTTCGTTAAGAGTTTGGGTAGAATGTCTAACCATTTGAAGGACCCTTGCAAACTGAACTGCTTCCACATCATGTTCTTCAGGGTGCGGTTACATCTTTCCACGATGCTGCTTTTCATAGTTGAATACGTGCTGTAGTGATTTACCTTGTACCGTCGCATCAATGCTTGAAAATCGGTGTTATAAAATTCTTTTCCCAAATCGGTTTGTACGTTTTTAGGAGACACCTTCATACTGGCAAGAACTTTTCGCATAGCAGTTGTTACGTCTTTTCCCGTTTTCCGTTTGACCGGAAGAGCCCACAAGTATTTAGAAAAAGCGTTAATAACAACTAAAATGTATCGATAACCTTTATTGCTTCGTGCATATGGTTGCATCTCCACCAAATCTGCTTGTAGTAAATCATGCAATCCTTTGAGAATCACCCGTCGTCTCTTGAAATTTTTTCGAGCTGGTTTGTGAAGTTCTGCAACTAGATCTTCCTTAGGACTCATTGTCGAATGTCGCTGTATCGACTGCTATGGGACATTTAAGCAACAGCTGTACGTATAACTTGGGGGTAACGGCTTTGAATCTAAGCGTATCTCCTCGATTCAAAGTCACACCGACCATCTCATCCCGCTGAACTCCGTTGATGTATGATTCCACAGAAGGTCCGCTGACTTGAATATCAATAATCTGCCCGGTCGGTAACGGAAAGGTGTACTCATCAATTCCGAATATTTTTGAAAATCCCTCCTCATTATGCCCACGCCCCACGAGTAGAAGCGGTGTTTCTATATGTAGTGCCTTTATATTTTGAACTTTCATAAAGATATGTTTGCGATGAGGAGCAGAGCGTGTGCTATGGTAGTGGCGTCCAAATTTGTCGATGGGCATTACTCTATCGTCTAGCACCTTCAGATCGTAATTCAATAGGTACTCCACTTTTGTACTCGCCTTAGTAAATTATTTTTGCATCTCGTAGAGCTTGGGTGATGCTTACGATTTCGTTGGAATGGCCGGTGTGCCCCGCTACCTGAGAAGCTAGTAATATGCGCAGACGATCCACCAATGAATTTGGATTGTTCCAAGGGACAAATTCCACTTTTTTATTGGTTACTGTTAATAATCCCCTACCGGTACGCTGCACCCTCGATGCGGCTCTGGTAGGTTGTCTAATGCCGGAGGATGTAGCCAGGGGGCGTACTATTTTCATATATTTTTCGCCGGCGTTGCCGCTTATCCCTTGGGTTGGATCGTAGTTCTTACGATTTGCGGCGGATCGGTTCACTATGTCATAGTAATTTTCACGGTCTTTGGTTGTATAAGTTATCGGTTTCTTTAAGAACATTAATTCGTAAAAGCCGGGGGTGCCTTTGTATACTATTCTATTGCCGTGATCTGTAATAACCATGTCCTGACCCTCAAAAGTAAGCTGTTCATTCCCAATTGCAAACTTATCAGTGTCTATGTCCCATCGAACTCCATAGTGGAGATCGTACTTGCTCTCTGTATCTCGTATCATTCCCTCGATATATTTTCTAGCTAACCCTGAGAACTGTTCCAGGTATTCCCCTAGAACTTCCGGTTCCATCATTTGTCGCACGGTTTCCCTAGCCTCTGCTACTGAACTTTCAATTGCCGCTTCTTCTTCTTGAACTTCTACCTGTTGCTCCTCATCCGGTAAACTCTCATACAATACTTCTCTGTCAATAAATCTAGGTGTGGATGTTACCAACGCTGAAGTCGACGGTCCGGGAATGGCAATGTCGGGGGTTGACGCTCGTACGGGGGTTTTGCCATTTCTCGGACGGGGTAGGATAGATGGTGTGGACACTCGTCGTTTGATGGTTCTCAGCATAGGTCCTACTTCTTGCTGTATTGTTTGACCTCCTTCTTGCTTAATGGATGTTAGCAATTCCGTGAGTGGTTGGGAAATTGGTTTAAATTGCTCCGCAAAAGCCGTCTGCGATTCGGCGATATCTGCTTTTAAAGTTTCATATTTCCGCCTGACAGCTTTTCTAGCTTTAATAAGATCGCTTACTAACCGTTTGTCCATGTTGCTATTACTGTCGTTGTTCGTAGACTAATAATTTGTACAGCAGTGGTCCATGCCTATATAGTGAAATAACTGTCGAACCCTTTTCTATAACGACCGGCGTTGATTTCGCTTTCTTTGTCGATAACTAAAAATCCGTGATCTTTGATCCAACAGTGGGAACATAAGTTTTTAAACTTTTCGAATGACATGTCTGTGTTTACATGATCATCGTAAATGTGTTTAAGATTGGTGTGGTCTTGCCGGAATACGATTATGATATTCGCATTATCTCGCACCAGTTGTTTCGGGATTGATGAGTAAGTCTGACAGAGGTAAAAACAATCTATATTTCGATGACGTCCGAAACTAAAATAATCTCTAATTATGCTTTGAGTGTCGCATGCCACATCATCAAACACAATAACAGAATTTTCTTTCGCCTCGTGTGGTTTGATAACCTCACACCCCTCGCTGAATTCGTAGAATCCGATTTCTTTTAGTGACTTCAGGAGTATCTTCAGAAATTTGTATTTAGGTTGGTCAAGGGTTTTGGAATACAAATACAAGTTGTGAAACCGCACCCCATTGCGGTCCACCAAAAGACTGATCATCGCATTGGTTTTCCCAGAGCCGGAAGGACCAATGATCAAACCCCTTTTACATCCTATACCCAGTAAAGTGCCGTGTCGTCTGAACCTCTGTGACATGGAATTTACTGTATGATTTACTACAGGCAACGAACATTTTTGTTTCACAATTTTGACGTTTTCCATCGTTTTCGGACGGGGAGAAACTGACTTCCCACCGTGCTGCAGAGAGTATATATATCTACTTCTTTGCACTTCACACCGTCAGTCGCTCTTCGACGAGCGTTTGTTTAAGATGAGTTGTGCTAGGCGTAAAACTCGTAGTAGTCGTCGAACCGTCACACGGAAAGGTCGCGGTTTGTTGAATACCCTTATTGATAAATTGCCTTTCGAAATACATATACCAGGTTACAAATTTTGCGGACCGGGTACCCGCCTAAACAAGCGGCTTTCTCGAGGCGATCGAGGAAGGAATCCTCTGGACGAGGCCTGCAAACAACACGACATCGCATACTCACAATCTAGCGATATTTCTAAACGTCACGCTGCGGATAAGGTTCTTGCACAAAAAGCCTGGGAACGTGTTAAAGCAAAAGACTCTACTCTTGGGGAAAGAGCTGCAGCCCTTGCGGTTACGGGGATTATAAAAGGGAAAACCAAACTCGGCATGGGAGTCTCCCGAAAACGAAAGCGTACAGAATCTATTGTTGGTATGGGAGTCCCCCGGAAACGAAGGCGTACATTACCTATTGCCGCGCAAAAATTTGGTGCGGGAGTATCTCGGAAACGGAAGCGTACACAACCCACTGCTGGTGTGAGAGTCTCCCAAAAACGAAGGCGTACACAACCTATTGCTGGCATTATGCAGGCAAAACTTGGTAGGGGAGTATCTCGGAAGCGAACTAGATCTAAACATATTGGGAGGAGTGTCCCTGTCCGGTATGGAGGGGCTCTTCGTTCTAAATCGCAAAGGAAAAGCCGGCTTCGGTCTAGAGTAGTACCTGTTCCCAAGAGAGGAGGTATATTACCGCTTGTTCCCATACTTGCTGCATTAGGAGCATTAGGATCCCTCGGAGGTGGTGCTGCAGCAGTCGCTAAAGCGGTAGGAGACTCAAAGGCTGCTAAAAAGGATCTCCAGGAAAAGGAGCGACATAACAAAGCTATGTAATCCATTGCTCGTGGAAAAGGGTTATATCTGCGACCGTATCAGTAAAAAAACTACCGTTGAAGCTACCACGCCGCGCGTTGACAAACATCGATATTGCACAGTACGTTAGACGCTTAGAAATTCCAAATTTTAGGGGAATATTTATGCGGGATGCCCTACCCGACAAGATTCGTAAACGAGAATGTGGTGTTACTAACTTAGACGATGATGTTGGACCTGGCACGCATTGGACAGCTTACGTTAAAGCTGACCGATTTGTTCTGTATTTCGATAGCATAGGTCGCTTACAACCTCCTCCCGAATTAGTGAACTACTTTCGCAGCGACGGCAGCAACAACACAATTATGTACAACTCGAATAGATATCAAGAACTCACGTCATACACATGCGGACATTTGTGTCTCAAATTCTTATATAACTATGCGAAACCGCTTTTGTTGTCAGTTTAAGTGTCGCGCTCCATCATGTCCAGTATATTCACTCTTACGGGCGATTCATCTGTTCTTACTGCGAATTTTGACCCTCCCATTTTTTTAGACGACGGTAGCGAATACGTCTTGGGATTTTTAAGTTTCGAAACCTACTATACTATTCCCAACGTTAGACCTCCCAACAATGAATTTCATCTTGTTGGAGAACCTCCTATTATTATACCGGAGGGAGCATATGAAATTACGGACATTGCAGAGTTTTTACATAACCAACTCGATTCTGATGTAGGTGCTAAACAGGTACTCCTACGTGGAAACAACAACACTTTAAAAACAGAAATAAAATCCACCTCTGGGACATGTTAGGCTTTGAGAAAAAAGTTTATGCTGCCGATAGGTGGCACACAGCTGAACATGTTACGAAAATTTTGAACATCAACTCCATTCTTATTCATTGCAACATCTCTGTTGGTTCATATAAAAATGGTAAGCCTGGCCATATCATTCACCAATTCTTCCCCATAGTACCGCCCGGGTACAAAATAGTGGAAACCCCTAACCCAGTCATCTATCTACCGATCAGCACGAAACAGATCACTAACTTAACTATTAAAATACTAGACCAATCGGATAATCCCGTCAGTTTTAGTAAGGAGACCGTCACGGTAACATTACATTTAAAGAAACTGTAATGGGTTTTCGATTCACCGCTTGTCCGTACCGCCCCTGCTTCACTTCCTATAAAAATCGTCGCCCACACACTCGTAAGATCAGTACGGATTCGTCCACCACGCAGCTAACTAAGGTAAACAGAGACTTCTTGCGATCCTTGGGCTTTACAATAGTGCAATGAGTATTTTAAATATTGGAGAGCCAGTCCTCGTCGACACTTCCATCATTAGCAATCAATTGCACACACATCAACCGTATACAAACCGTTTTGACTATAACGATGAAATTCGAATCCCAATTCCCGAAGATATGTCAACTCTTCCCGGCCTGAGCTATCTGTACCTAGAGGGAAAGTTGCGGAAGGAAAACGGTGAAGTTACATCGGCTAAATTTCTTAACAATGGTTTATCTCACTTATTTAGCGAAATCCGATACGAAATAAATGGTGTTGTTGTCGACTCTGTCACCAAACCTGGTATTACGTCTACTCTTAAGGGATATGTGTCCTACAGTTCGTCTGACGTTAAAAAGCTTCAAAATGCAGGTTGGTTTGCCGCTGGAGATCCCCCCATTACCGATCAAGAAGGCAACTTCAGTGCCTGCATACCGTTGAAAATGCTGTTAGGATTCGCCGAAGATTATGGAAAAGTAATACTTAACATCCGACAAGAACTTGTATTAATTCGCAGCAATACCGATGCCGACGCCGTATTCAGTGCTACCGCAGGAGAAACGGCTAAAGTTACGATTGACAAACTATACTGGAAGGTTCCTCATATCACTCCCGGTCTTGCCCAAGAATTAGCCCTAACCAAATACATCGATAAAAATATTGACACACAAGTAGCATTTCGCAGCTGGCAGCTTCATATCATTCCTGGTGTTTATGCTGTGACTCCACATTCTCACGCTATCGCTACAAGCACAAAATTACAAACCCCCAGATACGTCATCGTAGGGTTTCAATCAGGTCGTTCGGGGCTAATCGGTAAGGACAATGCTAATTTCGATAAAGTTGGTCTTACCAATTTCCGAGTTTTTCTGAACATCGAACGATTTCCATACGACAATTTACATAACAATTATGCACTCAATCATTACGCAACATTATACGACATGTATTCCAAGTTTCAATCATCTTATTATAACAAAGTCGATGAGCCCTTCTTCTTCCGCCATGACTTTGCCGACAAAGCGCCTATTGTTGTGATCGATTGTTCCCAACAAAAAGACTACCTTCATGCAAACGCCGTCGTTTTTCGAGTTGAATTTGAAACTTTCGCTAACGTGGCAGCCAACACAACCGCGTATTGCCTCGTTCTTCACGATCGGGTTTTTACTTACAACGCGTTGACAAAAGCAGTTAAACAACTGTAATTTCTCAAAACTACTTCAGTTGCATCCTGGCTGTTAACGTAACTGCACCGTGCTCTCTCTGTCTAATACGATGAAGCTCATTCTCGACATTCAAGGCTTCAAGACGTCCGATAAGCACTTTACCCCGAAAGAATTGGCAGCATATGACGGTGCGTCAGTATCTCACTATATCTTCAAGTCACCATTTCCATTCACGTCCTTGCCATCTCATTTGCAACAACAAGCCCGTTGGTTAATGACTCATCATCACTGCATCGACTGGGACGATGGATTTACTCAAGCATATTTGTTTCCTGCAATCCTGCGCCGTCTTTTGCGAGGTGCCACCGAAATATATGTGAAAGGCCAAGAAAAAGCAACTTTTCTACGCCGCTTTACTACCACCCCAATCATCGAAGTGGAAGAACAACCGTCCCTCACCCCATCACAACCCGCTTGTTTATATCATTCCAAACCGATTTGTTATTGCGCTTTATCTAACGTGTATCATATTTATAATCACTACATAATGGAATAAAACAACTTTTTTTAAATTTTTATTGTGTTTTCATTTGCATACAACATATACATGTGTTACACACCTACGTACTAGTGGAAAAGCGTTCTACATAAATTGTCTGCCTATGTTCTGCGCACAAGACGTCTCGCAGTACTTCAGCCACAGTAAGTATCCTCCGCTGGAATCGCAACCTGTCCATAGCTTCTCGCTCCCACAATCCTTTCCGCGCATTTTGATACGCATACGCCCACGTATGCAGATTGTACACCTGATCCTTCGAGTCCTCAAACTGCACACTCTTCTTCATTTTCCCTCTTCTCTATAAAGGCTTTTACTTCACACATATGCCACTCTAGACCAAGACTAAACATTAAATCTAGAAGGAGGCCTTCATTTATGGCTCCATCTAAAAATAGTCGACCAACAGCTGCACCATTTTTGTACTTTTTTTCCTGTTTATACAACTCTTCGTCACTGAATCCGGAACGTCTCAACCCATATACGACTTCGTGCGACGCTTCGAAAGCTAAATCCTTTAACGAACTCACTACTCGTTCAACCGCACTAGGTACGTCTCTTGCAGCCGGTCGAGCAGCCTCTCTATAATTCATCCACATGACTACACTGCCAATTGACGACTCAGTGCTTCCACTTCGATGTCGCACTTTACCATAAAACTCGCGAACGTTAGCACTTCCACCATACACGCAGTATTTTCAGAGTTCTCCTCCAGCTGATCTACTACAGCCTTTACATTGACTAAACAGTCCCCAGAAAAGTTTGCCACACCCTTAACTATTTCTTTGTAGAAACTCTCATAGTTCAACGCTTTTAATTGTGCGAATCGCAGTTCCACGAGTTTCTGCAAGCGCCACAGCTCTTCTACAGTTTCCTTCGCTAAGCACACCTCTGACAAGCCCACTTCCTCTAATTTTAATATTTTCCTGGTCTGAATCGCTTGGAATACAATCCTCTTCCTTCTTATTTCTACAGCTGGCCACTGACCGTCTACCGAATAGAAGTAGTTGGCAATCACGTCTTGATTTGCAAATAGGGCAGTCCACTCCTGCTCATCCAACTGCACCCAGTCGTTTTTGATACCCCGTATTACAATAACTGGGGTAAATTGTGGACTCCACTCAAATCCTACACTCACACACTTCGAACTTGACTTATTTAATTTGTACGTCCTACTACATAGGAGTGCTGGACACAACAGTGGTTTAGGCTTTATACACACATCACTAGAGACCTCCGCTCCTTTCTGACTCTGAACTATTTCGATAGCTTTATATAATGCTTCCACTTCTACAGGTTGTTGAAGTGCTACTACTAGTCTCACATCTCTTCTTTCCGCTTTTATTTCACTTCTTAACGTTACATCTCTTGAAGTCTGAGTGGTGGGAGGAGAAACCTTGACGTCCTACTGGTTGGGAGAAGAAATCTTGACCTTAGAATCCGAGTGAATGGCTTTGAGGACCGAGTGGCCGGAGGAATAACCTTGAAGTCCGAGTGGTGGGAGGAGTAACCTTTATTTTTATATATGCACATCCTTCAGCGTTGCTGTTGGTGGTGGAAGGTCGTCATTGACTGCTTTCCTTTATTAAGCTTAATGCGTGCTACTACAACCAGCAGCATCGCCAGAATCATGCATCGACAGCTTTCATCATCCACCAACAGCCATCCACCAGCAGCTACGACGTTTCCGGGTGCTGACCACTTCTACCGCCACTTCCGGAGATTTTTGGCTGCGTGCCCTCCAACGTCGCCTCAGCGAACCCTCCAAGCGGTAATCACGGTGGAGTACACCTACAACCTCTTCGGGAAAGGTCTCGCGGAGACTACCACCTTCCGGACGCACCCTACCACTCTTGACGGATCGACAGCTCACTGGTGGTTGACCCACGTCTATTGTCCGTTGGAGAGCTTCCTGTCGCGGCTACACGACGGCGAGGTTGCATACATAACGTATAGTTGGAGATAACTATTTGAAAATAAATATTTATAAAACTATTTCTGTGTTTTTTAATTCTCTGTGACCTTCAATTGTACTATATAAAGTTTTCATACACACGTATGCTGTTAGTCTGTTGTTACCATTGCCACCATAATGTGCTCAGAACCTAGATTTCCGAAGTTTGCGAGTTACTCCACACGGCTACGAACCTTTAGCAATTGGAGCCGATGTCAATCTCCTAAATCGCTTGCAGACGCTGGTTTCTTTCGCATCAACGACACTTTAGATTGTGTACAGTGTTTTTACTGTGGAATTCAAATTTCTGGTTGGGAAGATCATGACACACCCTTATCTGAACACCTCCGATGGTCACCCACCTGCAAAGTTGCCAAAGTGAAGAAGCATTTCCAAACCATGGACGAAATTCTAGCTACAACTTTTAAATTAATCGTCGAGATGAATACGCCCTCCGGAGTGGATGTAGCAGGTAACAATAAACCGGGTGCAGCCAACGCGACAAAATCTTGCAGTTGTCATAAGTGATACAAAGTGCGGTTCACCCTACTCGAGGTGAAGCTACTTAAGTTGTTCCTTTACCGAACCATTCACTAGTTGCCATCGACGTGTTGAACATGCTACCAATACAATTTTTGGTTGCTCTCGCTGCAGTTCATGATGGGATTCTCTACGTCCTTCAACCACCACGGTGCAGTTCCGCGTATCTTGCTTACAATGACGGAGTGCACAACGTGACGTGGCGTAAAATGGATACCAGTTCCTTGACAACTATATCCGTTTTTAAAATACACGTGCACAACTTTACTCTTCAGGATTTGCTAACGTTCAAAGTAAAATTCCATTTCCCTTCATATGCGGTAGACACTCCTTGGCAAACTATTTTGTTAAAAAATAAACCGGATGTCTTGAAGAAGCTACTTGCACCCGCCGATAATTCCTGTTGTATATCTACAATTGTTTTAGGCACCCTATTATTTGCTATATTGTGTATGTCTGTAACGTACTTCTACATGTGTTGGTATTATAACAATTTAGTATAGCATTTTTTGTATCTTGAACAGTGAAAATAAAGCTTTTGTACAATATTTGTCTCTTTAATTGGGTTTTTTATATAAGACTCGATGGTCTAGCGGTTAAGATACCCTCGGCTGCAGATTGCGGATATACAGGGAGACCTAGGTTCGAATCCTAGTCGAGTCATAATTTTGACATGCAGTAAGCTGGAGTGAACTGCATGCCTAATTTTTTGTGTTGCCTCGCATCTCACCTTAACCTTGAAATCCGATTACAGTGCCACTACTCTCACGACTCTTCTTTCTGATTTCATTTGACTTCCCAACGTTAGATCTCTTAACTTGAAGTTTGAGCGGAAGCAGGAGCAACTTTGACGACCGAGTGGTGGCAGGAGGCCTCCAACTCACAGTACTGCCTTTTTGGACTCAACAATTATGGGAACCTTGAGTTGAAATTCCACATATAGCATATTTGGCTTGACTGCCCAAAATTTTAGCACATCACCTTTTTTTAATGTCATCCCGATCATTTCGCTAAACTTATATAATCCTTTCTTGTTGATATAAATTTGGGTATTTTCGGGATAAAGTAAGACATTTGTTATTTCAGCTACACGGAAGGGAATAGTATATTCGGTGTCACCATGAGCCAGGATGTACCATCTATCTGAACTGATGGCACTAGATACTAGTCGTAAATCTCGTTCATAATATATAGGCTCGCTTAGCTCTTCAACCACAAACACCTGCGGGTGTGACGTGGAATTCGCATGCATATGTTTCCCAAATTTATCGATAGGCATTGCTCTAGCGTCAAACTGGATATAAATACCGAAAGCGTGGGCTTCTACTTATAAAATATCAATAATCAGAAAGGAGTACAATGCTAAAATGTCTCAATAAACAACGGAGATATAAACATTTTAAGATTTGACCTTGAAAGCCTCCTTCAGCGTTGCTGTTGGTTCCGGCCTTGAGAGCTTAGCGGTGGGAGGAGTTTACTCGTGCTGTGCAATCCCAGCGAATGACCTTGAGGGCCTAAGGAGTAACGTTGGCCTTGAAGTTTACGCGCTTTGCAATCCGAGTGAATGACCTTGAAGTCCGACTCGTCAGGAGAAGGAGTGCGCCGCGTCAGAGGAGGCCGTAACCTTGACCTTGAAAAAGTGGTGGGGGAAGGTCTCAGAACCGGCAAATGCTACCTACTCACCACGTTTTCTTTGGGGATGTTCCTCATCACACTGTGTAATTTGTCATAAAATTTTTATTTGTCTTCATAGTTACTTTCTTCTTCATTCTTGTGTTTATTCTCATTGTAATGATTCTCTCATCTCTCGGTTTCCACTCGATCATTGCTAGTGTTTCGCGAGAGCGAGAACGAGAGCGAGAAGTGGTCTCTCTCGTTCTCGCTCTCGTAAATCCTGAAAAATCTGTTCTCGATCTCGCTCTCGATTACGAGAGCGAGGACGACAGTTGTCTACTTCTCGGTCTCGTTCTCGGTTGCTATCGTTCTCGTTAATCTCTAAAATTGTATCTCCAGTGACCAATGATTGGATTGGCAAGTTTCTGATTGCGTGGCACTGTTGTAGATGTCAATTGCAGCTTGTTTTGGCTAGTATTGAATTAAGTACCAAACATAACAATAATCCCATTCATGATTCATAACCTCGCTGTATATTGGCAAATAAATGTGTTATATTAATTACAGAACTTGTCGAGCAACTTTGACCAAACGATAGTCAAGTGGTTAGCAATTAAGAATTTGCCCTTCAATTTCTTCGACGATGATGCTACTCAAGATTTTTTTCGAAATATTATAATTTCAAATAATACAACTACGCCAAAAAAGATTTAAGGAAAAGAAAAGTGTTTGAAGAATACACAAAGATTCAGAGGATTGTGAAAGGAATTTTGAAAGAAAATTCGTCCAAAATTTCTTTTACAATTGATGGTTGGATTTCAATTTCCAGAAGGTCGTATTACGGAATTACGGCGCATTTTATAGACAACAATTTCAATTTACAATCCTTGGCTTTAGATTTTGTATCTGCAAAGGGTAACCACTAGGGTAAGGATATCGCACAAGCATTTATGAAAAGTATAAAATCATAAGACATAATGGATCGAGTGCAAGGGATTACGGTAGATAACGTGTCGTCGAACACTACTTTCATGCCAGAACTAAAGGTTCTGATGAAAGAAGCTGGAATAGAATTTGACTCAGAAAATCAACATTTCAGGTGCTTCGCACATATACTAAATCTTGCCGTGCAAGCTATGCTACAATTGTTAAAGAGCAGAAAAGAAGAAGACAGCAGTGAGAACGATGAAGGTAATTCAGATAGCGAAAACCTCGAAGAAGACATTGAATAGGACCAAGCTAATTGCGAAGAAGATATTGACTCTATAACGAGGGTACCTTTGCTTCTTCTACAGTAATCGCCAAGGTTAGAAAAAACCTTTATTAAAATAAGAAAATCGGAGCAACTTCAGATTAAACTGAAAAATTGCTGCGAGTCGAAATACCTTGTATAAAACCAAGTTTGAATATTAAAACCAGATGAAACAGTACGCATGACATGTTGAAAAGCGCATTAGCTTGAAAGAACCCCTAAAATTGCTATATTGCAATGCAGAACAAGTCGAAAAATTGAAACTTTCCGATGCTGAGTAGGAGCTTATGGCCACAATTTATAAATACTTGAGACCTTTTAAACAATGTTCACAGATTTTATGTGGGCAAAATTATGTGACTATTCCTCTTGTAATCGTGGCATTTAACATGCTATTGGACAGAATTGACAATATAATAACAGATCTTTCTGAAAAGCAAAGGACTAATGTTGAAGAAATTATATTATCAGCTTACTTTGCCGGGAAAAACAAATTGATGAAACATTATAATAAGAGTAACTGGATTTATTGTGTAATTTTGATTTTAGACCCACGTCACAAATTGGAAACATTTAATTTAACGACTTGGGGAAAACAAATGAAGGATTTTTCGTATTCCATGTTTGAAAATATAAGGAGCAGAAGTTGCTGGAGAAGAACATAAAACATTGACGAAGAAAACTAATCACGATGATGACCTGGATTTCACGTCCTTATTTGAAGAAGAAACTTCAGTAAACAACTGGAAATTGAAAATTGATGAATATTTAGCACTAAGATCACCAAAAGAGCAAAGTATTTTGGCATACCGGAAAAAATATAGCGATACTTATCCCAATTTGACAAGAATGGCGAGAGATCTTCTCGCAATAAATGCTACTTTGGCTCCAGTTGAAAAATTGTTTTCGCAACCTTCACTAATCATCAGAAAACAAAGAAGTCGGCTTAACGATGACTCAAGTAAATACCTTCTCTGCCTAAATTCTTGGGCTAAATGTGGTCTGAAAGATCGAATTTGGGTTTAATATGTAATATTATCTTGTGTTTATAATTATTCCATAATTAGTTATTTAATCGTTAAATAGTTGATCGTATTATTTTATTTCGTTTTCATGTAAATAATAAAATACTTTAAAATATCTTTTGTCGGCTTTTGTATTTTTTAAACCGAGAGCGAGAGCGAGAGTTACGATAAAATTCTCGCTCTCGGTCACCCTACCTCTCGTTCTCGTTCTCGGCTTACATTTTCACTCTCGTTCTCGGACTCGGTCTCGTTCTCGGTGCGAGAACGAGAGCGAGAGCGAGAAAACTCTCGTTTCTCGCGAAACACTAATCATTGCTTTGCTTGCTCTCTTATTTGTAATTAATGCCACCCCGTATTGGTGTTCTTCGTCTTCTTGCCGTGAGTAATTAATTGTGTGATTTTCTAGAACTGTTTTCCCTGCATTGCATCATCTTGTTTCGCTAATTTCTAGAATTTCTATTCCATATATTTTTATCTCTCTTATTACTTGTATCGCGTTTTCCGCTTGGTATAGGGTTCCAAGTTATTTAATTTTTCTTTGTAAATTTCGTTTCTGCGTAACCATTTGCATTGTTTCTTCCAATTTTGGAACAATTATTCTTTATATATGCCGCCAGGCGACGACAAATTTTCGATTTTTTAACGGATAGAAGTGCTCCTATTATTTAAAAAATTTGTGAAAAGGTTTACACGAAACTTTCCTCGCGCGAAATTGATCAATGTGTAAATAAAAAAATGTAATCTGCTGGGATTGGAGCTCCGCGCTCAGAGGCGGATATTTGGCATTAAACGGCCTGTGAAGCGACGCGCCGATGCGTGTCTAGAAAGATGACGATCTCACGGCCTGTAGATTGACAAGTTACAAGCCGCCTGGGCGCGCTTTGCGCCGCGCGCTGGTTTAATTTTTCGCATTGGAAAATGTTCAGGTGTCGAGAACGGATGCTCGGTTGCGCAGCAGCTTATTACATTATGTTAAATAGTGCTGATTTGTTACAAAAGAAGAGAAAAAATGGTTTTGAATGGGGTCGTACAGCAAAAGGCTCCTTATGCTTCTGGTTACAAATTATTGGTTCTGGTTGGTATAACGTTAAAATTTTAGATATTACATCGTTTGACCATATGTTGCCACTTTAAAAAGTAAATGACTAACGCATTTAAAAATTTAACAGCCGAAGATCACGCGTCGTGTGACTGCGTACCCGAGTCGCTCCACTCCGCGCGCGGCGCGTTTTCTTTGAAGTGAGCGAAAAATCTTAAAAATTCGAGACCGGGAGAGGGGTTAAGCAAGGATGTCTATTGTCGCCACTACTTTTCTCGATCCTATTAGATGTAGTGACGAGAAACACAACCAACAACAAAAAAAGAGGCATACAGTGGACTGTTACGGAAAGTTTAGAAGACCTAGACTTCACGGATGATATATGCCTGCTAGCACATAGGGAAAGTCACATGCAAGAGAAAGTGAACCTGCTCGTGAGCGAATCCAGGAAAGTAGGACGCAAAATCAACGAAAGAAAAACCAAGTCGTTAAATCTAAACATAGAAAGGGAGAAAGCTATAAAAGTGGGAGAGGAAAATATGGAGATAATAAAAAAATTCACATACCTGGGGATCATGCTAGCAGCAGAAAATGGAGTAGAAAAGAACGTGACAACTAGAATAGGAAAGGCCCGAAATGTATTTCTGTGACTCACCAAAATATGGCGATCAAAAAGCATCACTACGCGCGCAAAAACCAACGTATTCACGTCAATGGTTAAACCTGTTCTTTTATACAGATCCGAAATATGGACCATAACGGAGGTTATTAGAAGAAAACTACAGGTATTTATTTACAGATGCCTAAGAACCATACTGGGGATATACTGGCCCAGGACTGTCACAAATGAAGAACTGTGGAGGCAAATGGAAGAAGACATAAAGACACAAATAAAAAGAAAGAAACTGGGGTGGATGGGACATACTCTAGGAAAAGAAAAAGAAGAAATTCCGAGGAGGGCACTACAATGGAATCCTCAGGGAAGAAGAAGAGAACGCCCAAAAGAGACATGGCAGAGAAGTGTGCAATGGGAAACAAATATGGTTTGCAAGAATGGGATATACCGGGTGACAATGATACCAGGCCATGCTAATATCATCTTTATTTATGAATGGATTTGGATAAAATTTTATATGAAGATACTAGACATAATTAGTGATTGATAGCTAGATATATTCAAAGTGGCCGACTTTCGCTATCACCGGAAATGACACCAACTTTGTTTTATGTTTTTCGGAATCTACAAGTCAAATTAAATATAACAGTATCGTTAAATTTTCATTTTTTCAAACAACAAAATATGTTTTTCAAATTCAATTTTTTACCATAGATGGTCGTGACTTGGAAAAATCTGTTCGAATTTACTCTATCAACTCATAATAAAAGTTATTTTATCAGTAAGGACAGTAACAAAGCATTAATAAAAGAATAACGTTTGCTAAACACGTTTTTTAAGAAAAAGTCACTTTTTACTTCCTTTAAATGGAATAAACATATAGAATACACACACAATAGATTAAAAAAATTAATATACAAATTTTACCAATTACGATTACTACTACATCAAAATGTACTAATCTCAACATATACAGCTTTAGTCTATACTACAATGCGGAATCATTGTTTGTGGTGGTGCATATTCAACAACGTTAAATACCGTACAAGTAGCACAAAAACATATAAAACTCATGCTTTATAAAAATAAACTATATTCTATTGAATTGTTATCTTCTGAAGCCAGATTGCTAGATGTAGGTGGACTATACATTCTAAAAGTCAACAAAATTTTATTACACTAACCCTACATTACATACTAAAGTATCACACATCTATGACACTCGAGCCCAAACAATTGACAATCTTAATGTTCGTAATACAAAATTCACTTTACAACAAAGATCTATTAGATATATTGACCCGAAACTCTTCAATTCCGTACCGATAAAATTAAAACACATTAATAATTACAACCTATTTTCTGAAAAGATATCTACCTATGTTCTTGAAAATGCAAATAGATTAAAAGACGCATTAATTATAATCATATAAATTATTGTACATTATAACCTCAGTAGTGTTCCCCTATCTCTCTTTCACGTAGTGTCGTGGTCTTGTATTACTGAAGTTCCATTCTGTTAAACTAAAATGAGAACTAACCATGAACAATCTTTATACCTTAAACCTTCCGCAGGTGCACAACACAATCCCATTAGGGATTAGGTGCAAGTGAAATGGATAGTTACACTTATGTTTGTAAAATGTAACTAATAGCATATTATATACTGTATTATTATATTATTATTATTATGGTTATTATTATGGTTATTATTATTATTATTATATTCGCATATTCGCATATAAAGTTAATTGCTTGCTTAATTGAAATGTAGATACAGTGAATTTAGAAAAAATAAATACTTTATTACTTTAATACTTTTACGATAAAAGAAGTATTGGCTTCACCCCAAAAACTTGAGTTTTCAACAGAACTTTACGTTTTAGAGTCCCCTGAACCCAAAAAACATGTTTTTGTTTACTGGTCTGTCAGTCTGTGTATGAATAGAATCTCTCAAAAACAAAAGAGGTATGGCGTTGAAACTTCATACTTAAGTTTTGTGTACTATCTAGATGCAACAGCAAGCTTTTAAAGGAAATCGCATAACCGGAAGTATGATTTTTACTCTTGTGATTTTTCAGTTTTTTCGATTTTTTTAAAAACGGTTTTAACGATTTTTTTTAAACTTTAAATTTTTATTACATATTTAATGTGTATTGATGTGATATAGGTGTTTTTCTAGTTGAATACCTCTAAAATGGGTTTCTTCTGTTTTTTTTATTTTTTTATTAACTCCTATTTTAAATAGAACACCCGGAATATTATTAAATTTTTGAATTCAGATTAAAATTATAGAGAAAATTTGTCTCTTCAACGAACGCTCTGTTTTGACGGTTTTGTAGAATTTGTAATTTTTGAAAATTTTTGACAAATGCTTGAAAATAAAAAATCAAATTTTTGGCTAATTATAAGATTACTGTAAAAGGAAGTTGAGGGGGTGTATTATACCAGATTTTTTTAATGTCACCTACTAAGGGCCATCTGGCCATTAAATAGAAGATTTCATTACCAATTTAACGATATGCATCATGCACTACTACTTTATCTTTATCTGAAATTGAAAAATAATTGATTAATATATTTTTAAATATTTTTATGTAATATTTAAGCAAATTCAGCAACATTATCGTATGTAACTTGAATCGTAGATAGCGAAAATGATAAAATATATAGGGTGATCCATTTAAAAAATCAAAGTTAGTGTTATTTCCGGGGAAACGGGCAGTCGACCATATTGATTATATTTATATCTCAATCCGGAATTATGTCTAGTATCCTTGCATCAAATTTCAACCAAATTCATTAATAAGTAACGGAGATAGAGGCACGGTCCTGGTGTCATTGTCACCCGGTATAGCCCAAGACAGACAAAGTGGAAACAATTTACGAACACCCTATGGCCCAAAAGTGTATAATGGGACATATTATATTATTATTGTTAACACTTTTATTGAGAGCTATTTAATATAAAAAGTTAAATTTTATATATAAAAATGCAGAAACGCTAATCCCAGAAAATATCTAAATTTTACAAAAAATTGCCAACTACTTATTTACTTAAAGGTTTATTTGTAATAAGTTAATATTTGAATACTTGTTTTTTAATTAATGGAAGCACTTTCAAAGGTTAAAAAATCCAAACTTTTTCATCGCCTAGCATCATATATAAATAACAACTGTGCCAAAATTAAAAGAAAAATATTGGTTACATCAAGAGATACGTCCAATATATTTGGTCATTTCGATAATTAACAGGTCAAAACTGTTTCTTGTGAAAATGTCCAACATAAGAAGAGAATAGGCAAAAGGAAGTTACTAAAAATCAAAAATAATCAAGTTACAATATTCTTAAATGCATTGGCTGTTACCAGATTCCATGTTATTAATTTAACATTGCTGTGGTTTTCCACAAAGTCCACAGCCTACTAAATTTTTCCAAATAACTAAATTTTTTAATTTTTTGTTTGATTTTAAACACCATTAAAAATTTACTTTAAATGTTATTTTTAAAGAAATTAGGTTATTACTTTCAATTAACTTTATTTATTTGAGTTTTTCAATACGTGTCAATTATCGGATTTCTTTCGAACGTGTAGGTTTATAGGGCTATTTAGGTACCGTTTTTTAATATAAATGTGTCAACGGATTTTTCTTGCAACATTAACATTAATTATTATCCGTAATTCTGGAATGAAAACTATTGACAGAGATTATTTATTTGCAGAGATCGAAATACAAACCTATTACGTATGTATGCAAGAGCAAAACTGTTAAATGTCTTTTAGCTAAAAGTCATAGCCACTCTTGATAGTTTTACATAGGTACTTACATACTTTTACAGAGTATTTGAAATTAATTTAGCAGTCGATTGAACATTTTTATTTGCCAAAATAAAATATTATTTCGATTTTGTTTACCTTAAAAACTTCAAAATTACAGCTCCTATAAAATATTTACTTCACTCTTATAAAAATTTCAGATGAAAGATAGAAATATATCAACAGCAGATGTAGGTTTTTCTACTTACGAGAAACATTCTCAATAAAGTGAATTTATAACCTCCGACATTTCCATGGGCATAGCTAGAAAGGGGCAGGGGTAAGCAGTTGCCCACCCATAAACATTTATAAAGAGCAAAAGACGGTTGATTTATAATCATTACTGCAATTAACATTCTACACGATTTAAAAGAAAGAAGCTATAATAGGTTATACATATTATGATTCTAGATAAAAACAAATGAGGAAAAAGTACGCTCATACGACTCAATCCATTGGATACCGTACCGTCAAGCTGTACATGTTACAACAAGGGTATTTCGTTCTGGGATAAGTAGGTACCACTCCTCAGCTCGTATCCGTGACAATAGCATGGTTCAAAGCTAATGAAAAAATAATAAAAATGGAAATATTTTCAGTTCAAAAAACAAAACTCAATGAGCGCGCCAATTAATGGGTAAATATATAATGCCCTTCAAAGATGGTATGATATTCATGGTGTAGTAGCGCAAACTTTTGTCTCTTAACAGCCGTTTCTGAATAATCTAGATGTAGATGTAAATACACGCCAAATATCGAACCAGCACGTTTTTGTTCCACTTCCAATATCTGTGTATGTGTGCGTCCTGTTTCAGGAAAAAAAGTTGGAAAATCTGCCATGACATGACACTTGAAAACTGTACAAAATACGCAGTTATTTTATGTAATTTTAAAACTGCGGTACAATCACTGGAAAGATAAAGAATAATGATAACTAGAATCCTGGCTAGGACCTTGACATTTCTATGTGTAAAATGACGAGGTTGCTTCAAACGAACTTTTGTAACAGGTTTTATCTGTTATTTTGTTCAGTGTTAGTTTTTAAAATCGCAAGCATGGTGTTATTAAAATGTCTGTGTGTTTTATCAATTATAGCAATTACTTACGAACAGCCTTTAGGTAAGATAGTTCTTAAACGTTCAATGTAATATATTTATTGGTTAAGTGTTGAACTAACGCGATTTTTCTTTTATAATTGTAATCCCTAAGGACACTTACTGTTTTGCTCCTACTTCTATTATGACCTAGCTGAAATTCATTTATTGCGACATAACACGTGCGTTACTTTGGCATATTTGCATATTCGTACTTGCATCAATTTGAGAACGTTTATAATCTGGTTTGTCGTTTATAATAACTATTTATAGAAACACATCCTCAGCTGCAATTTTTTTAAGTGTAATTCATATTTTTGATATTTCGCCACACTAAATCATAACAATATTAATGTACAAACATGGGTGTATTCAGAGAGCGGAAAGGGGCCTGCCCCTCTAAATTTCAAATAGCTCCTATAAGATTTAACTTCACTCTTATAAAAACTGCAGATGAAAGATAGAATACAATTATAACCTCTGACATTTCTATGTGTAAAATTATAAATGTTGCTTCAAAATGACCTTCTGTAACAGGTTTTTAGAGGTTACTCTGTGCAGACAAATGTATTTGCCAGTCTGGTCTTTACAAAACTTTCCGATAAACGGAGCGAAGAGTAGCAAAGCGTTGTGTTTATAAATTTTAACTGGTTTTCATCGAAGTTGCAAAAACTGTAGCAAGCTCCTGAAATTCCTGCAGAGAAACGGCGCGAACTTTGTGTAGGCGTTGCGTCTCCAAATGCTTCGCTGTGTAATTCAGAATTTTTCATTTTATCAAGATAATTGTAATTTCGGAGTAGTCTATATACCGGGTGATTATAAATGCTTTTCCATCAAGTTGCCTTTGAAATATTTGTTGTATGAATAATATCTTGGTGGCACTGTAAGTCTATGTCAAATTCGAGGTTAGCAGGTTAGGTTTTGCGTCAGTATGTGTCAAAACTGACAATTTTTATTTGTGGTCCAGTTAATTTGTTGAGCATTATACAGTGTGTCCCAGATCGAGTGGGATTGCATGGGTAACCTTCTTATGATTGAAGATGGAGATTTGGTTAAATGGGCAATGTTTTGCAGTTTCATATGCTGATGTAAAATCTGTTTAAAAAAGTTCAAAATGTCGAACCAGTCAAAAGTTATTTAAAAACAACTAATAACTGTCATTTTCTTGTATGTCAAATATCTTTGTAAGTATAAGAGATACGAAAAAAAGTTTTATATAAAAGTCGCTGTTTTCGATGAGGCCAATTTAAAATTTGTGTCAAACAAAATTTCAAGATGGCTGCTTTTGAGGTACTCGTATCAACTTCCTTAAGTTAAATAGGCCCTATATTGGATTTCTACATTACTGAATAGAACTTTTTATTCTCTTTCCAACGATGTAAGATAACGTATGATTGAATAAAAAATATTAATAAAATTCATTGTTTTTACACTTTAATCAAGTAGGCTTACATGGATCCAAACAAAAACAAACAACAGTAATTTAAAACCAAAACATAATCCTGATAATCACATGAAATGATTAAAATACTGGCCATTGTTAGCTAAACAGAGTTCACACCATTTGACAACACGACGGCTTACTTTACGCAAACTTTCTTATTGTTTTTCATCATAGCTGCTTACCAACTTGATTATATATTTTTTATTTATTTCGTACTCAGCCAACAGCCGTTAGGCCAATTATATGCGTCGCTGATCATTTATGAGGACTTCCAAACCCACTAACGACTGTCATGATGTTATAATGACATCCGGGACCAACTATTTCCGTGGCAGCCGTACCACGGGGCGCCGAGAGAGGCAGTCGTAGAACTTCCATCCAAGTTATGACCAGAAAGAGCGTTACTAAACTCTACTGATCGAACGTGGACTCTGGTTCTAGCTACACCACCCGGAACCCTAAATTATACATTTAAAAAGTAATATCACGATGTGTTTTGTGGTTCAAGTACACAGTACTGAATTAACATGTTACTAAGTAGTATAGGAATTGCATACAAAGATTTTCTAAAATAAATTTCACCTAATTTTGTTTGGATCCATGTAAGCCTACTTGATTCAAATGCAAAAAAAATTATTTTACGGGTATTTTTTATTCATCCATACGTTATCTTACATTGTTGAAAAGAGAATAAAAAATTCTATTCAGTAACCTAAAAATTCAATATGGCGCCCATTTAACTTAAGGAAGTTGATACGAGTACCTCAAAAGAAGCCATCTTGAATTTTTGTTCGACACCAATTTTAAATTGGTCTCATCGAAAACAGCGACTTTTATATAAAACTTTTTCTCGTATCTCTTATATTTATAAAGATATTTGACATACAAGAAAATGACAGTTATTAGTTTTTTTTTAAATAGCTTTTGACTGGTTCGACATTTTGAACTTTTTTAAACAGATTTTACATCAGCATATGAAACTGCAAAACATTGCCTATTTTACCAAATCTCCATCTTCAATGATAATAAAGTTACCCATGTAATCCCACTCGATCTGGGACACACTGTATATGTACATCTACATACAGTGCTTTCGTAAAGTAGTGGATAAATTCGTTAAAAATTCAAGGAATAACTTTTGGAAAAAATGCTGGGACCCGTCGATTTTTATTTTTATTTGCGCAATTTTTCAAATAAAATCTATTATACAGGGTAACACGCGCAGGAGGTTTGACGTCATCGATGTTTCTTTTAAATGGCAACCGCCTTTTTTATTACGGAATATAAAATAACGCATTTTTTTTACTTAACGCTAAGTTGATTTTTGAGTATCGGTCACATGACCAAAAATTAAGAAAAAAAATCAAATAGCAAAATACTAGATTTAATTGGAAAGATAATTTCAAAAACAACTAAATTAAATGTTCAAATTATGCACCGTTGTCGGTCTGACAGTAGCCAAGGCGACCGACATGTTTTTTATATATTGCGGCCATTGATACAAACGTAAAATCATATTTCCTAAAATTAAATTTATTATTTTGCAATCTTTAAATTGTTTTCTTAATTTGTGGTCGTGTGATCTATATTCAAAAATTAACTTGGCGTAAGTAAAAAAATGTCATTTAAAAAGAACATCGAAAACGTCATACCTCGTACGCAGATCATATATAGATATAGATTTTATTTGAAAAAATGCCCAACTAAAAATAACAATCGACGGCTCTCAGCATTTTTTCCAAAAGTTAATCCTCGACTTTTTAACGAATTTATCCACTACTTTACGAAAGCACTGTATACAGGAAAGTCACAAGCAGGCCTAATTAAAACAGAGCCGTAGCCACTGGAACTAGGAACTTGAAATGTATGTGAAAGTCTCAAGTTGTTACGTAAGGTATTGCTAAGAAAATTTTTTTTTTGAAATTCGACTCCTAAGGGGGAGAAAAGGGAAAAAATGTATTTTTACGAATCCCTCAATATGTCTTAGGCCCTACGAGATATCGAGTTGGCGTATTCTTGCAAAGATTGTCAGTGTAAATGCCTTGAAACGTATTTCAGGGGTTTCCCCTAATCAACCCCTAAAGGTGGGAATTTGGATTAGGGATGAATTAAAGAACCCTTTATATGTCCCGTGTTTTATGAGTTATAGCAATCTTTTTTGGCATACAGGTGTATTTTTACAATATTTAGGAATGGGTTTAAGAATTTTTTGAAATTACACCCTAAAGGAGTGAAAAACGAAAATTGGAAAAAGGTAGGGGATTAACATTTTTTATATTTTTCGCTGAGTCCATTTCAAAATAATATGGGATAAGAGGATTTTTTTTAAATTCCCCCCTAAAGGGGAGAAAAGGGGTAAAATGTGTTTTTATGAATTCCTCAATATCTCTTAAGCCCTGTGAGATATCGAGTTGGCGTATTCTTGCAAGGATGGTCAATGCAAATGCCTAGAAACTTATTTCAGGATTTTCCCCTAATCAACCCCTAAAGGTGCGATTCTGGATTAACGGTGAATGAAAGAACCCTGTAGATGTCCCGTGTTTGTTGAGTTATAGCATTCTTTTTTGGTATTCCGATGTATTTTTACAATATTTAGGAAGGGGTTTAAGGATTTTTTGAAATTAGACCCTAAGGGAGTGAAAAAGGAAAATTGGAAAAGGGTAGGGGGTTAACATTTTTGATATTTTTCGCTGTGGGTCCATTTCAGAATAATAGAGGTTAAAAGAAATTTTTTGAAATTCCACCCATAAGAGGGTGAAAAGGGGGAAACCATGTTTTCATGAATTCCTCAATATCTCTTAAAGCCGGTAAGATGTCGACTTGATATTTACTTGCAAAGGTTTCCTATACATATGTCTGAAAACGTATTTTAGAAATTTGCCCTAATCAACCACTAAAGGTGGAAATTTTCATTTGTGAAAACCCATTGTATCTCCTGGGTTCGTTGAGTTAGAACACTATTTTTTTGGTATTTAAACGTCTTTTTATGAATTTTGTAGAAACAGGTTTAAAAGTTTTTTTTTATATTATTCTGATACAATGTATATATGAATAAAAGATAAAGCACCGACTCAACACGCAGAGCCGTAGTAAGCCTTGGTATAAGGAACCTGAATTTTGGCAAGAAGAGTCCTTTCTTTATATAGAGAAGTGCTAGGAAAGGAGCCTACAAATTTCCCCCTAAAGGGAAGAAAAAAGGTAAATTGTCTTCTCACGAATTCCTCAATATCTCTAAGGCCCGATAATATATCGATTTGGTTTTTACTTAGAAAGGTTACCTATACAAGTTCCTAAAAACGTAATTCAGGATTGTGAACGGATCAACTCTTAAGGTGCGAATTTGGATAGGGGGTGAATCATAGAACCTTTCGTCATAGGCTTAACTTGGGGGGGGGGGCATAAAAGCGTTGGCCCTCCCAAAATGTTGACTTTAAAGTGCAAGTGCGGCATTCTTTTGCAATGTAGGTTTAAAAGGAGTTAAAAAAGAGGTTAAAGCTTATGATCTTTTTGCATGAGTCCACTTTAGAATAATATGGTAGGATTTCCGAAATTTCACCCCCAAGTGTTGGAAACGTGTATCTTGCTATAATTTATGAATACAACATTTAATAAAAGTACAACATTCATTCATTCATGACCTATAGCCTCTTTTACTTTTCGGTATCGAGGACCGCACTTCCCGCGAGGTATGAAAAATTACAACATATATTTTTAAAATTTGATTCTCATTGTTATACTAAAACTATAGTTTTACCAATCTATGCAAGGTGAACGACAATCACATGCACATTTCCAGGAGTACGTGAAGCATAAAAGGGTTGTGGAGAACTTTTTTCAGAAGAATATTGTTTCCTTTTACCTATAATATTGTTTTGCAGCTTCTGTTAGTTTAGCGTATTGAGTGAGAAGGAGGGTTGTACTCTAAAATTCACATAGATTTAGAAAAAAAGACAAACATCTTCACTCCTTACGTAGAACGGGTATCTTGCTGGTAGAAGTGATATAATTCCAATATTGGAATGAATGTATTGTCAACAATTACCTACATTATATTAGAACACATTTATTACAACATATTTTCGTTAGACCTACAGTTCAATGTTATGCACATTCGCAGTAGCATTTTTTACAAAATTGACAAAGTTTTTATTTAAATAAAAGATCAACACAAAAAGCAAGAACAAAACAGAAAACACTTGCTAGAGTTGAGTATTTTTATTTGTGTTCGCCGAGAGCTAGCTAAATAATTATTGCAGTTAAATAAAATAGAAAGGAGGGCGTTCAACCATTTTATTTGTACATTTTAACCAGCCTAAAAATTACTGACAGGCAAGTTTGAGCACAGTAGTAAAATATAAATCTGAGAAGTTATTGTGTGATTGGATTTTGCCTTAACTTTTATTAAATTGTATCTAATAATAAATAACAATCAGGTAAGGGTTTCATCACAATTATATTCCTTTTTTAGACAAATACAATTAATTCACAAAAAGCATATACAAACTTAAACAGTGATCGCCAAAAAGCTGACATCAAATGAATTTTTTTATTTGGAGTTTCTTGGAAAATCAAACACTGGCGCCCAGAAGTGGTTGAAAAGTGATTACAAATGGGCCAAACCAAAAGTTCTCATGTGACCTCCGTTATCAGTAAAATTCAACACTTTTTAAAAATAATTACGAAAAATGCATCTACTAGTCAAGATAGGGACAAACTTTAAGAAAAAAAAATGGTTTTCTGGCCTTAAAATCGTTGAGTCAGCTAAAACCAACCCACAATAAAAAATCGTATGGAAGTCCTGCTAAATTTCGAAAAAATAGCACTTTTTGGATTTACACAATTACGAAAAACGTCATTTTTTAACTAAATAAAAATCACTCAATATATCTAATACGGGCTAAATAGATTTTCGGACAAGCATAAATTATTGCCGTAAAAAGCTTTTTTGAAAAGCAAAAATAACAATGTTCCCCATTTAGTGCCAATTTTTGTGTGGTCATTGTATATTTTTCTAAACCAATTCCGCGCCGAGATGGCCCTGCTCCGAGATGGCGGTGCCGAGATGTCCGGCTTCGTCGCGGGCTGCTTAAATTTGGAATACAGTCTGAATGTTCGTATTTCTGCATATACCAGTTGATTACTGCGAAAAATTACCGAGACAACTTAAAATATCAGTATTGTCAGTACTAGTAGTTTTTAATAAGTGTGTTGATTTATTAATGAAAGCTTTCCGTAGCTATATACTAACCAGTTCAATCTATAATTTTTCAATAAATGCTTTTAGAATATATTTTTTGTATCTAGGTTTTTATACTACGAACCAGATTGCATCTACTAGGTAAAATAATTACAAAAATATAATTCATTCTTTTTAATAAATAAACGATGTTTTCCTGAAATTGGGACATTTCTTCAAGACTATACTTACCGCAGCAACTATGCAATCTAAATTACCAATTGCAATGCTGATTTCGGAGGCTTTCACGACCATTGTCATTAAGTAACAAACGACTTCGAGGTTTGGACCGTGTCATTATTGAGGTCGAAGAACTCAACGTTTCGCCTACTTTCGTAAGGGGCTTCATCAGGAGAAAAAGCAAAAGAGCACGGTAACTCAACGTGTAAACCACGACAGAAACGAAACTCTTCTAACGATCGGAAGGAGAAAGGCGAGAATATATATGCAAGAGTCAGCGCAGTTGAGTGACGATGGGTGGGGCTTAGAAATTAGCACTTTCCACATAGAAAGAAGGGGGAAGCTTTCATCCCGATTGAGATTATTAAAGTGTTTGTAAATCTCAACAGTTTTGCGAATCATTTTGCTAAAGAAGATTGGGAATTTGCAGATAATGGAAGTCTTATCAAAAAGAACCTTATGGCTGGTATCACGTTGGTGTTCGGCGATGGCTAATGATGAAATGAGACCCGACAGGAGAGAGCGCTGGTGTTCAGTGATGCGAGTTTTTACTGAACGTCCTGTTTAACCAACGTATACAGCAATACAAGAGCAAGGGACTCTATAAACACCTTTAGATGACATAGTGTTTAATTTATCTTTAGGTGAAAGAAGAACCTGTGAGATTTTGTGGAGGGGGAGGGGTGAATACTGTTTTAATGTTTTGTTTTCGAAGAAACTATCCTACGCGATTGGTGACTTAGTGTATATAAGGAAGAAAGGCTATAGCTGCGGAAGAATTGGTTCTTGGAGGTTTAGGTGGCCGCGGATGAAGATGGCGATTGATAGCAGACTGTATATCCCTAGAACGGTAACCGTTGTTCCTAAGAGCTTTCCGAATATGGTTTAAGTTGGCAAACGTTGAGTTCTTCGACCCTAATAATGACATGCGAAATCACATGAAAAAATTACCTTGTAAAACTTGTAGCATAATCTTCTAACTGCTCTTGTGGTAGTCGATAAAGAAATTTGTTTTTGTAATTATTTGTCGCCATAATACAGTGAGTTCTCGGGCATTTAATCGCCGATTTGTTTTTCTCAATGCTCCTGCATCGGCATTAGAAATTTTTGATGGACGATCACTGTTTTTACTACTAATACTACAGTTCTTTCTTAACAATTTAATAATATCTTGTACTGTCGACCGCAGGACCCAATGAAAAGTCGAAATTTTTCGTGCAGAAATTCCATTTTTATAGGCATTAATAATAGATTCTCACAAGGCGGCTTTACACGTGTATAGTAGCTAAAGCAAGTTAATGAATCAAGTAGCTTAATTTAGTTACCTGCATCAAGTAAACATTTATTACGTTTAGGATGATTTAGTACTTGAGCAAGTAAAGAATTTAGTAAACTACTTTGTCAAGTGAATAGAAATCAATTCTATTTACTTGAGCAAGTGGCGTACCCCCACCACGATTTTCATTAACTAAACGCAAACTAAGCAAGTGTAGACAGGTTAGTTTAGTAAAGTATATTAGTCAGACCAGCCGTTCGCCAGATAATTTGTTGAAGCATGGCGTCCCGTTGGAATGAAGACAACATTAAAATGTGTGCAAGAATATCGAAAGACAGAATGTTTGTGCAATATCAGAGCTAGCATTTGCAAGAATAAACAAGCCCAAGACAACCATTTTCTGCTCCACACACACTTTTTTTATTATAGCTATACTTGCTCTTATATCCGCCAATTTACGACATAAGTGAAAAATACAATTCTTTAATAACAAACAAATTGTTGCACGTTGCGCCATTTTAAAAATTCAACGTCAACTAAACAATTATGCTAAAATGTGTATAAACGTGCTCGCTTAACTAAACTACTAAATTTTAGCTACTTGATTTAGTTACTTGCTTTAGCTACTATACACGTGTAAAGCTGCCTTCATAAATCAGCACCCAGCACTTTACCACAAGCCATTTTGCTTTAAAAACTTATCAGCAACTTCTGACGACATGCATTTGTAGATTGTAACGATTTATCTTTTGTTTTGTCAAGTGTTGCATCTTTAAACGGCTGCTATGATCCAATATTATAGGCAGCCGAACTATTATAAACCGGTAGTTATAATTTGTTATTGAGAATAATTTTCTAAATTTTATTAACATTGCAATAATTTTTTCTGTTAATAAAAGACAGAAGCTCAGGTTTCGTGAATATATTCGTATTTTCGATCAAACAAAAGTTTATTGACTAGTTTTTAAAGTATGTAAAATAGTCCAATTAAAAAAATTTACCAGCCGAACTATTATGGGCCTGGGCTTCGATACGTTAATGGGATAATTGCTTATTTTATAATTTATAATTTTTAATTTCTTGTAATTCTCCGCATATATATTGTTGATTGTTGCTTGTTATTGGGCTTCGGCCTGTTAGCGATATAAGTAAATAAGTAAATAAATAAATCATGAAAAACACGTCGACAATTCTCCCGAAATCCAAGCTTGGCGATTATTCGAATTGCCCTTCATTGCAGACCAAAAATCTTGGCACTATTAGTGCAATGTCTCCATGCTAATACTTCTTCCTCTTCTTCTTCTTCTTCTTCTTCTTATACTTATATTAGGCCATGGTCTGTTATTGCGGTGCATTTTCTTGGGACGTCGATTGCCAGCTATCTTCCCACTTCTTTGGGGGTCTTCCTACTGGCCTTCTTCCTGATGGTTTTCCATCCCTTACCATTTTGGCTAATCTTTCTCTGCCCATTCTATTTACATGATGGTTCCATTCTCTTCTTCTTTGCCGAGACCCCCGAACAACATCTTGTATTGCGCATGTTTCTCTAATTTCATTGTTACGTATTCTATCTCTTAGTGTATTACCTGTGATAGATCGAAATGTTCTCCTTTCCGTGTTCTGAGTATATTTTTGGTTTCTGCAGTGTCTGCCCTGGCTTCGATTGCATATGTTAAAAGCGGCCTGACGCACGTTTTGTAGATGCGGACTTTGCTTTCTAAGCTAGCGTTCTTGTTTCTCCACACTATGTCCTTCAAGCATCCTGAGACCCTTGCCGCTTTGTTTGTTTGAGTACGCCTTCTTTAAGATTACCGTAACTGGAAATGTCTCCGCCTAGGTATTCAAATTTCATCACTTGTTCTATGCATTTTTCTTCGATTACTATTTTACATCTTCGCGGTTCTCTTGCTATTACCATACTTTTAGTTTTCGTTATAGATACTTTCATGTTCTAAGTTTCCGCGGTGTTTCTGAATTCATGCACCATTTGTTGTAAATAGTCTTCGCTTTCTCCAATGATTACTGTATCATCTGCGTAGCAAATTATTTTTATCCTGTTGTTTCCCATCTGGTCTCCATTTCCTTTTGTTTTGGTTTTTTATATTATTTTATCCATTATTAGGTTGAACAATAGTGAGCTAAGGCCATCCCCTTGTCGGATTCCCGATTTGATGGCGACTTCCACAGATAATTCATTGTCAACTTTTATTCGGGTTTTGTTGGCGCTGTTTATGTCTCTTATAATGCATATTATATCCTCAGGTATGTTTTCTTCCTTTAGCCTTGAAATTACATCATTTAGTCTAACGCAATCGAATGCCTTGGTCAGATCTATGAAGCACATATATGCTGGTGTTTTGAACTCTATGGCCTTCTCAATAATTTGTTTTATTACAAATATAGCGTCAATAGTGAACCTGTTGCCTCTGAAGCCTTGCTGTTCTTCGCTTATGTTGTGCATTGCTCCTATTTTATTTGCCCATTTTTTCTTGAACAGCTTCAGTGTGGCATTTAGCAACGTGATCATGCGGTAGTTCGCAGGGTTGTTCTTTTCCCCTTTTTTAATTATTGGGATTGTAATACTCGGTCGCCATTTCTGCGGTACTTTATTACAATGTAAGATATCTCGGAAGAGCATGGTCATGTTTTCAATTATTTTTGCTTTGCCGTATTTTAGAAGTTCATTGCGGATTCCGTCTGGTCCAGCGGCTTTCCGTCATATTTGTAATATCATGTAGTATATTGACGGATTGTTTTTCTTCGGGATTATCTCTCTCGTCACTGTACAACTGTTCTATGTAGGACATCCACTGTGTCTTGTCAATTCCACTGGTGACATTATATTCATTTATAGGTTTGTTTCTCGCCTTTAACATTTTCCAAACTTTTCTTTGTGCCCCGTAAAGATCGTGCTACATGTCTGCTGTAAACTGTGCCCAATGTTCCTTTTTAATATTTCGTATTTCGGTATTTACTGCGTTTCGAGTTGTTACATACCTTTGATAAGTTTCTGGGCTTTTGTCGCTACGATAATGGAGGTACGTTTCCCGTTATTTGTATGCTACTTCTTCTATTTCGGAAGTGAACCAAGGTTTGTTTGGTTTTTTGCTGTTTATGTTGACTTTTCGTATTCCCAAGCTTTCGGTTGCCGCTGCATTTATATTTTGTTCAACCTTTTCCCACATCTCATCTACGGTGTTTGTTTTTTCTACTTTATTTGTTTCGAACTTTTGCGCTAATCTTTGTCTATAAAGTCATTTTGTTGTTTCGTCTTCCAACGCTTTACTGTTTAGGTCTTCAACATATATAGGCGGTGGTCTAGGCATTGGTTTAATTTGTAAATTGATTTTTTCTAAAACTAGTTTCTGGTCAGACCCTATATTTGCTGAGGTTAGTGCTCGTACATCTCTTATTTGGGTAGAGTGGATTTTTGTGTTGGTTAGTATGTAGTCAAGCCTAGATATATGTCCTTGTATATTAGACCAGTTATATTTATGCTAAAACAGCGTATTTAATTTGCAAATGAGACAGCAAATGATACGCAGTAACGATTACTTTTGAAGAGACAATTGCTACAAAATTTTCTTAAAACAAATATGTTTTTTGAAACTTTTCTTGATAAACACTCAGCACGTGTTTGCCATGTTAGCGTGGGGTCAATATATACAACAAAAAACAATTTTTTCTAGGTTTTTAAAATCGGAGATGCTACAAAGACTAAAAATCGTTTTTTCAGTGTTTACAGCATTCAACTTAAGTCGATTGGCTGTGAACCATTCTATTAGCAAAAAAATGCATATAAATTTTACTTTCAGTTCATTGAACATTTTTGATACCTCAAATCATTATAGTGAGTAACAAATAAATAATAACGATGAAAAAGGAATTTATTAACATGCACTTAGAGCTGTGCGGTATTCGAATACAAGTACTTAGTCACTGTACTCTGAGTACTTTTTGTGTACTCGGTACTCAGTCCACGAGTACATTTTTAAAAATGTATTTCTACTGATATTTGACACGTTTCAGATCACAAAAATGTACTCGAATACATTTAAGTGTACTCAAGTACATTTCAAATACTCAAACACATTTTTGGGTACTCGAGTACATTGCACTTTGCAATAAGTACATTTTTATGCGAGTTTAGAAATTTGACTGACAGGTATTCAACCTTTGGCTTATTTTCATTTGCAATGCTGGCGGACAATTTTGAAAAACTTGTTATTTTGAAAGCCAATAAAAGATAGTCCAGTCATTAGGTAATTTTTAGACATATAAATCTTGGAGTTCTAATTTTTTTATGTGTTTTAAAGTTAAAACTCGGTACCTTAATAAAAATACCAAGTTTTCCAATTTGAGGGGCATCGCTCGCGACTTCATCTTGGAAAAATGGCGGGCAAAACCAGTTCTTTAGAAATATCTACATTCCCATTAGTCATATGACCAAAATACTTCTTATCATTCTTATCAACGACATCATTTCCAACAACTTTTGTTTGAAATATTTTTGTCTAAATCAAAAATAGATTCTAACAAATCTTACAAATCCCCATACGCATACGTAAGCCGAGCGATATTCCTGTCTAAAGGCGAGTGATTTTATTCGAACCAAGTTCGAAGCGTACGAAAGCCAGATGTTCAGCAATAGAAGGGAGGGGATTTATAAGAATTCGGCTGTTAGAAATGGGGTCTAACACGACTACCTGCGCCGTTAAATTTTGTGGTAGTGTGGAAACAACAACTAGTCATAGCGAAAACATATTTTCAATTAATAATAATCGAAAAATTGTTGAAAATAAAAATGTTTTGTCTTGCGATTCAATTTGCGCTGCTCTAGCTCAGAATACATTTGACTTAGATAAAAATGTTTTAAACAAAAGTTGTTGTAAATGATGGTCTTGATAAGAATGATAATACCGGATGCTGACTTGCGCTATGCACCATATAGATTTCCATAGTAAATTCTTTATGTTCAATTACTTGCTCCCCTAATTATTTTAGAACTAAACTGTAAATATATTTTTTTTGGAGAAAAAAATACTCCATCTATTCAGAGTAACAATTTTCCATTTTCCAGAAGCGAAAAAATGCAAAAAATCAAACTAGCATTTTTAGAAAAAGCAGCGATGCTATGGAATTATCTAAACAAATTGACAGACTCGAGGACATCTTTCTAAACACTCCTAATCATAAAGGCTTCTAATAAGTCTTGAGAAAGACCCAACCGTAATCGAGATGTAATTTTTTTTCTTATTTTTTCTTAACTCTTATTTTGAATAGAACACTCGGCATATTATTACATTTTTCAATTCGGTTAGAGAAAATTTGTCTCCTCAACTAACGGGGACACTTTTACTCTAGCTAAGGCGGCCAGCTTTGTGAGTTGCTTCTTTGGTTACCATTTGCCAATTTGGTTGGTGCGTAGTAATTTTTAACGTAGAATTTAGTTCAGTAAAATACACACGTTTGTGGAAAACAATAACCTTCCTTTATTTTAATTTAAACACATAAACAAATACACACATGTACACATCCGTTAATATTACAAAAAATACAAATGCGAATTGTAAGTAGCCCCGTTTTCGTTACCGACTCAGCAAAATTTGTGCAAGTCGTACAAGTGCAAGTGAAGTGATCAAACTGATCTGAGACAAACTGATCTATAAAAATAGGCTACTTGAGTTTATATAAAAACCGCTTGAATGGAAGGAACGCCAGTTATTCTTTCAGATACAATAGTATTGTCCGGCTGATCCTTCGCTCTATTGTGACACGAGAAGTTGAGATGACTTCCGCTAATTAAAGGAGTTTCCGCTTTGGGTGTGCTTCTTTCATATTCGAGTATTTATGACTATATTGTGACCGAGGTCCACTTTTCCTGTCTGCTTGGTCCATTGTTAGTTTTTGGGTCACAAGGATATTTACGCAACCCCTCACTTTTGTAGTCCGGTGCCCCTACATTTGAGACATCCGTCCTGCTGTTCTTGAAATTGCACTTTGACGTTTTAGACAAATTAGTCTGAATTGTTTACATGATGACACAAATCATACTTGCAATCTCAGATGTCTCTTGCTGCACGCGAATAATAGATACTTTCTAAAGCTGCACCTCGCAAACACTTTTTGTTCGCATATGTAGCACTGACGTTTACAGGCCATTCATCACTCACGCGCATAGTAGATACTTGCAGATTTAAAATTGCACTTATTGTCAAATTTCGGTTTATGACTGTCTCTTGCACGACAGGCGTTTTTAGGCCAATTATCTTGATACGCTACACTTCTCTGTAGGGGGTCCTTCTTCCTCAAATTTTGAAAAATGTGGATCGACATATTGCAAACATGTAATCAATTCTTTGTTCTTGGAAAATCTTTCGTCTAGAGCAGTGATTCCCAAAGTGGGCGATACCGCCCCCTGGGGGGCGGTGAAACGATCCAAGGGGGCGATAGTAGCTTCGGGTGCATTTGGGGGGCGGTGAATAAAAATAAGGGGGCGGTGAAAGCTTAGAGAAGAAACAGAAGATACGAAGATTTAGAAAAACCGTTCGTACATATTTCGTCTGTTGTGTAATACAGTGTAACATTATTTTCCAAATAAACACACAAAATACAAGTTACAGATTTATTTATTCCATAAAGACTATTTACCTTTATTAAAATTCGTTTATCTACGACCACTACTAAAACTAGGCCTTTTAGCGTGTTTACCGTGTTTAAAGAAATCAGCTGTTTACCTTTAGCACACGGGCTAAAAGTGAAGTGAGGTTATAAAACTACAATTTCGAACTGCAAGTGAAGTTGTAAAGCTATTCTAGTTGCTTCTTGCGTTACAGGTAAAGCGTTTTTGAAATAATTAAAGCGTTATGTAATGAATACAGTCATATGTGGAGTATCAATAATTACATTTCGTAACTCACCTTGACAGCACGGGCGTGGCCAAACAATCACCGCGCGGTGTATGACATAAATTAAAGGTGTCGCTGATGGTAACCTTTCTTAAATCGATATTTATGGATTAATAACGGTAAAATTAAGGTCGTAGATAAAATATTGTATGCAACGCGTGCTAAAAGTCGTTTATGCGCGAGACATGTTATGAAACGCAGCCTTCGGCTTCGTTTCATAATTTTCATGTCTCGCGCATAAACGTCGACTTTTAGCACTTGTTGCATAAATAGCTATTTTCTACGATCACCACTAAAAGTAGACCTTTTAGCGCTAACTTTTTCCACTAAAAGTGATGTTTTATAATTTAGCGTGTTTAAAATGAGATCAGCTATTTACTTTCAGCACATGTGTTATAAAGTGAAGTGAGGTTATAAAACTACAATTTCGAACTGGAAGTGAGGTTGTAAAGTTATTCTAGTTACTTCTTGCGTTAGAAGTAAAGTGTTTTTTAAATAATTAAAGCGTTATGTAATGAATAAAGTCAGATGTGTACTATTTTAATTACCATTGATAACTGACTTTGACAGTACTGGCTCCACAAACATTCACCTGCGCGTCAAGGCGATCTCTTTATTATGACATAAATTATAACTGTCATAAGTGCAAACCTTTGTTAAATCGACATTTATGGATTAATAACAGAAAATTTAAGGTGGTAGAAAAAATATTGTATGCAAACTCGTGCTAAAAGTGTTATTGCACGAGACATGTTATGAAACTCAGCCTTCGGCTTCGTTTCATAATTTTCATGTCTCGTGCATATACATCAACTTCTAGCACTTGTTGCATTAATAGCTATTATTCTCCGTTTCTTTAATTTTACTTTATCGCACCCTTTAATACACCATCCAGAAAGTATATACCATTATAATAAAGGGTTTTTATTACGTATTCAAATTTGCTTTTACTCAAAACACAGGTTAAAAGTTCGAAAAAAATCGGCTATTTTAAAAATATAATTTTCGCTAGCAATAATAATTTATACCAAATTTTTATATGATATATTTTATTATAACATTTCATAATTGACTTTTTTAGATAATCATTGGAGTTTGGCTTTCACTTTAGTTATTCCGATTGTCAGCTAATGCAAATTAAAATCTAAGTTCTGATGTTACCAAACAACTATCCCAACTAAATCAACTTATATGCTCGCAACAGTAATTGTATCTAATGTATCATTCATTAAACAATTCTCAAATGTTTATGTTGTACTTTTAATGTATAAATCCCCCCTTGTAATTTTTAATTGCTAATTAACTTATTCTTTCAAAATAATTTCCTACCTAGAAATACTCTTATATATAATTATCAGTACTACAATATCTTTCTGTTTGTTCGCTTAAAGAATATAGATTTCCAGGGAGCGTTGAGTATTTTTTTTTCTGAAAAGGGGGCGGTAGGCCAAATAAGTTTGAGAACCACTGGTCTAGAGCAACTCTCATAGTATCTGTGATAACAGTGAAAACTTCAACTTGGAACACATCTATAGGGTCCATGGGTCTTTCATTGCTGCACTGTTTACCGTCCATTTTTGCCTTCATAGCGACGCATGTCTTTGTTGACAGTTCCTCTTCTACGTAAATAGCCATATCTAAAGAGTCTAGTTTGGAATTCATTGTTGTCATAAAGCTATGAGCAACATTTTCTTTTTTTATTTAATCTACCACAAGCCAACCCGAAACCAAATCCAAATTTTGTGTTTGCAAATGCTTTTATGCAGGACCGAATTCTTTAAAAATTTTCAGTGATACTTGTGCTGTTAAAATAGTTTTGTACTCCAACAATTTGTTGCACAGAGGTTCAGCCTCGCAGGTTGTCTTTGCATCAAATTTACTTTTCATTATTTTCTCTAATTCAAAGAGTACTACAGAATACAGTCAATTATCACCTGCAAAAACCCACTTGAGGGCTTTTTCTCGAGCCCACCACCGAGTTTATACTTTTCGTAAAAGTTTTTTTTAATTTTGACATGTGAACTTGAGCTACTGTATCACACCATATATTTTTTCGTACACTAGCATTGAAAGAGCTACTTTGCCGTACAATTTATTAATCAGAAAGTTGCACTTTGCGGTATTCGTACGGCAAAGTAGTATTTTGCGGTATTCGTACGGCAAAGTAGCACTTTGCCGTACGTTTCCTTAGTTACAACACATATAAAACGTTACGTACATAATAACATTACTCTACTTATTTGCTATATACGAGGATATATTTAGTATTCCGTTTTGTATGCTAGTGTACGAAAAAATATTGTACGAAACTCGTATGAAAGTGGCTTTTTTATACTCGTCTCGAAATTCCGGACTCGGCCTAACGGCCTCTTCCGGAAACATCTCATTCGTACTGAAAAGCTCCACTTTCTATACTTCTAACGTAAATTACTATATCCGCTTATAAGATTCGCCGAAAAATGTCGCTAAGCGATTTAGTAATCCAAATAAAATGTCTCCTTACAAATTATCACAGCTGTCTGCTATACATAAATTTAAGATATGGGCATAGCACCATACCTAGACGCTTTCTTTCACCATCTCCTGAATTTGTTTTTGCACTCCAAGAACCTCGCCTCTCATGTTAGAGGCTCCATCAAACGACTCGCCAGCAATGTGTTCGCACTTTACCCCGTGCTTCTTAAATCAGTTTTTTAATAGTTGATTTAGAGCTCGACCAGTCGAATCTTTCACGTCAATTACAGCAAACTTTTACATTGGCGACATAACCCAATATGATAATAGCCTGGTCTTTAACGCTTATATCCTGGATACTATCCATTTGGAGGCTAAAATGTCTATTGCCCAGTTCGCTCACAATTTTTTCTCTCATTTCCTCCAATGTAAATCCTATCACCTAATTTACGGTGGTTTTGGATAGGAGAGTTACTAAACTGCCTCTACCACGGGATTATCGCCCTTTTGCCTCTAGTGCTTGATGACAAATCTACTTTTCTGTATAACAGCTTCCAAGTTGGGGTCCCGAGTGGTGTAGCTTGAACAAGCGTCCACGTTCGATCAGCAGAGTTAAGCAACGCCGTCTCTGGTCAGAACTTGGATGGGAGTTCCACAGCTGCATCTCTCGGCCCCTCGTGGTACGGATATCACGGAAAAAAGTTGGTCCCGGCGGTCATACAACATCATGGCAGTCGTTAGTGGGGTTGGAAGTCCTCATAACTGCACAGCGACGCCTGTAATTGGCCTAACGGCTGTTGGCTGAGTGCTAATTAAATAAATAAATAAATAAATAAGTAGTTATTTAAAATTGGGTCACTTTTGGCAAGCAATTTTATTATTTCCTAAAATTTCCCATGATTGATAGCCGTTTCGTGAACTCTAAATAAAGTTTTATTTGCACTTGTTCCTCGATAAGGCAAGGATTGTTGTCCTATTAATTTTACCAGTTTAAATACTTGACGTAATATATGTGGATGTTTTCTTCACTGCATTTTTTCTTAAGAGCATACATGTCAGTGTTAATTTTTGCCCCAATTGAAGCATCTTTGCAGGCAATGAGAAAGCTTTTTACAGTATTGGAGTGAGATGTGCTACTTTCGTGTTTATCTATATAGCTGAATATATGTGTTGAACGTTTTTGCAACTACTGCAAAAAGGAGAATCTTTCGATACAGCGAAGGCTAAGCATGTTGAACAGTACACTGTGTTGATTTTTTTTGTGTCAGAATGCATTTTTACTGGTACCCAATTACTTTTTATTTCATTGTCGCCAATCAATCTATAGTATATTTTCTTACAATCTAATTTAGTTTTTAAGCCATTGGTTGGTGTAGGCTGAAATGGGCGTAGTTTTAAAAATTCCAACCATTATGCAATTTAAAGCTGCCTTCTTCAATATACCTAGGATCTCCTATAATTCTAAAATATATACCAACTCAGAATACTAAGATTTTAAAATTCCAATAATTTCAAATACTTAAAAATGCATCAGCATTCGCATCAGAACTACGGTCAACGTGCGCTCCATCTCCATCAATAATTTCTTTATCAGTTTTTTGTTTTTTCAAGTTTTACAGTTTTACTATACATACTACGTTTTACTATAATATTCAATGACTTACTGCTGCTGATAGATTATTTAAATTATTGTCTTTCACAACATTATCTTGATCACTTAATGCCTTCTCAGTTCCTCCACTCACAACGTTATAATAATAATAAATATTTATTTCCAAGACGTACCAAGACCCAATTACAAGAAATTACATTATTAAATTTAAAGAAAACTACAATGCAGCCAACATAACCATTTAAATAAACACAGTGTCTGCGCTCAGAGAGATAAGAATGACAAAAATCAATTAAGTTATTATTAAAACCAAATTTATGAAGTTTGTTTAAGAGGATATTATGGTTCACAGTATCAAATGCCTTTGCAAAATCCGTATAAATGACATCAACCTGGTATTGTTTTTCTAATGCGTCAGAAATATATTGAGTAAAAATGCTTAAGTTGGTTACCGTAGAACGCTTATTGATGAATTCCTGCTGTTCAATACATAGAAATGAATGAATTTGTTGTCGTATGTGTTTGTTTATAATTGATTCAAATATTTTTGCAAAAATATTTAGTAAAGAGATGGGCCTGTAGTTTGTCATTTCAGATTTACTACCTTTTTTAAAAACGGGAGTGGTTTTTGAATTTTTCCATTTCATGGGGAATGTTGGTACTTATGCTGAAATTAAATAAAGTACATAAGGGGCCAGCTAGACAGTCAGCACACCCTTTTATATGATGTAAGTTGGACATTATCAGGACCAGTAGCCCGTGTATTTTTTAGCTGTTTAATAGCAGTCACTACCTCGTCATAAGTTATAATGTTTATATTTATATTTGCTATGATATTAGCGATTGGCTCTAAATTGTAATTTACATTTCTATATACAGTGTATTGACCACTAAAATATCTGACAAAAGCATTTACTACGCCTACGCCATCTTGTAATGATGTACCGTCTGTATCAATCATTGGGTCAAGAGTACCGCCGGATACACGTTTGCTTCTTACCAAATTCCAGAAACATTTTGGTTCGTTTTGAATATTAATTTCTAAATTCTCCATACCTACATGTCTTATAAGCATACTTAATCAGTGTCTTAGTTTCAGATCGCAATGATTTATAATTTTCATTAAAAACAGCGTTTACTTTTTCACGGAAAAGTTTTCTATTTTTATTTTATTTTTTTAGCGTTTCATTTCCGAATAATTGTTCGGTACCAGTAAGGGAATTTACGTTTACGTTTTTGTGACTTGGGAATACTACCGTCCAAAATATTATTAATAATATCATAATAGTAATTTACGATGCAAGTAACGTTATCAAACTTTTTACATTACGAGAGAATAGTTTGAATGAACGAGCGACGTTAGGAGCGAGTTCTTTAAAATTCTCGAGTAATGTAGAAAGCAGATAACGTTACGTATATCCGTAACACGGTTTATTTTATCCTAAAATACCAATCTTTTTTAAAAATAGGAAAAATGGTTATTAATGACATTTACAACAGCGAGCGGTGGTATCACTAGTAAGATAAAAACTAAATACTGTATTGTTGGTAGCACTGTCAGGTTATGTTAAATTTGAAATTTTCAGGTTAAGTTTTGCGTCAGTTTGTGTCAAATAACAAACAAAACCTAACCTACTAACATCGAATTTGATGTAGACTGACAATACAGTGCTGCCAACATGTGATTAAATGCTAATAAAGTATCGTTATGTTATTTTTCTTAACAACACTAGTGCTGTTAAATGCATCTTAACGCAACTCGTTGCTAAGGAGTTATTGTCATAATAACATAATAGGATAAAATAAAATTTATTTATCCACTACAGTGGGATAAGTAACTCATTACGTCACTCATTTGACACTATTTCAGTTAAGTAATGAAGTTCATTACACCAATCAGTTATGTAATGGTTTCATTACGCTACTGAGTTGCGTAATGACTTCATTACGTAACTGAAATAATGCACTTTTCTCAATTTTAGGCAGTCGTAGATAAAATTTTGTACAATACATGTGTGATAATGCATCATTAATATACTTGTGTGCTTAAATAACTTGTGTTACGCACTCGTTTGTAACTTACACACACGTATATTAATGATGCTGTTGTCCCACTTGTATAGTAAATAACTATTACCGCTTCATCAATTACGTTGTAATTATCTAGATCACTCCAATCTGTGTCCCTAATCAACTAAGTTAGTAAATAATAATTACCATGCTTAAAATCATATACGAATTCATTATTCATTTTACCTAATTTTTTATTAGCAGATTTAATAATAAACTCGCATGATAATTCAGGATGGATTGGATCTGCCGGCACTATCCCGTCGGACTCCCTGAATACCTTGATTTCCTTAAAATATATAATTAAATCTAATATTCTGCCGTTTGTGTTGGTGACATGGTTGTGCTGTTTACAATTTAAGAATTTATAAAGTTTATTAATGCTATAGTTTTAGAAAACAAATTTATTTTTGTATTCTCTAAAAAATATTTTAAATAATCTGGACAATTCAAATCCCCAAACAGCATGCAATTTTCATTGAAAATAAATGGTAAGCTACTTAGATACTCAAATAATTGCTCATAATCTCTTCTAGAAGCATTTGTAATGTACACAACGATAATGTATAAACAGGTTTTAAAATTTAAAACAACCTTGACACTAGGAAAAACAATAGCCATCTGTTCCGCTTGATAATTAGTTCCAACCTCAAGCAAAACACCACCACCTCTGGATTTTCCAGAAATATTTACATCTCTATCTTGTCTAAAACCTACTTATTTGTCGCCAAATAATTTATTGTTGTTTACATTATTTTTAAGCTATGATTCGGTTATCACTATAACATCATAATCGCAGGACACCACATTTAAATAAAACTTATTCATTTTAGTATTCAAGCCACCCACATTTTGATAATATAACTGAAGTTTGCACTCCTCTTGATTACTACCTCCACCTAAATTAATACTTGAACTGAGATCGCTCTAATTAGTAAGAAAGTCGTTTTCGGATGATATCTTGATTGTGTGGGAATTATCGGTTTTTTCATATATACGCCTTTTTTGTCCAGACGTAATTGTTGTGCATATCTATAATATAATTTTCCTTAATGTGTGTTTGTCTGTGTGTCTGTGGCACAAAATAAAATCTCACGTTCCGGCTTCACAGATGTTTATATTTGTTTTTCTTATCTTAACGCTCGGCTCGGAGCTTGACATTTCGCGTATCCTATTTCACGTGCGCGCCGATTCAAGACTCGCAGCGAGTAGCGCGCGGTTTGCTTGTTCTCTTTAATTTTCTTTGCCCTCCAAAGCAGTTGTTTATTGTAAGGATCAATGTCCATGGATGTTATTTTGGTTCTTTTGCTACTTTCATTAAATCGATTTCTTATAATACTGCTGTTAAACTGAACAATAATAGATCTTGGTTTATCCGTTCTTTTATGTGGAATTCTATGTATGGCTTCTACCGAATTTACATTGAAATCCACTATGTTCAATTTCGCTCCGATTATACTTAAGATTAAAGTTAAGTTTTCTGATTCAGATTCGGTAACCCCATGTAATTGTATGTTTCTATTCTTTCCTCGTATACTGATCCAGTTCATGCACGTGTTTATGTAGCTCCTTTATTTCAAGATCTTGACTCTTTATAACATTTTCTAGTTTTACCATTTTATTGGTATTTAACACAGTTCTCTGCCTTAACTCCGATATTTGATCCTGCATTGAATCTGATCTAGTAGAAAAATTGTTTACAGACTGTGTCAACAATTCGACATTTGCAGTGAGTGTAGGCAACACTTTTAGCTGTTCTAAAATTTAGAACAACACAGTATTATCAGACAGTATTGGTGGTTTGTATTTCTGCTTCCTTATCACTATTTTTATTTTTGCACATTTCACATTGCCAAGATTTTAGCGTTTTATCTTCATTCATCACGTTTAATAACTTCAATGATACACTTGCACATACTAAATGAAATGATCCACCACAGCTGCCCGTACACTATAGAATCATCATATCTTCCTAATTTAATAAAGCACTTAACACACATAATTCCTTTACCCGCCATGTTGGATTTAAGTAGTAAGTAGTCGTGAAGAGGCAAATATAATTTTTCACGATCACAAACTGCAGGTATAATACAACTAAAGAGTTGAACCATACTTAAATACTTCTTACAAAACGTTTAGTATAGCGGTAAGCAGTCTATTGCATTCAACGGTTACTTGCCTTTCATCCATCTTGTCTGACCAGACTTTACTTTAGTACATTATAATTATTCTAGGCTCTAGTACTTTTATTGAGGACTATTTCATATAAAAGGCTGAATTAATTTAGTAGTAATTTAGCATTTGCATACCGGTTTAAAAAAAATAGGGCACTTCTAAACTTTGTCATCGCCGAACAGCATATATAAAGAATAACTGTGCCAAAATTGAAAGACAAACATTGGTTACATCGGAAATATATTAAATACACTTACATTTACAGCCCAAATTTTTTTTCTCGTGATAATGTCAAAAGTGCAACATGAGAAGAGAATATGCAAAAGGAAATTACTAAAAAACAAAAAATGATCAAGCTACAATAATTTTTAATAGCTTTTACTAGATACCCTGTTCTTATAATTTAACATTGCTGTGGTTTTCTATAAAAAGTCCACGGCCTACTAGATTTTTGCAAATAACTTAATTCTTAATTTTCTGTCTGATTTTAAACACCATTAAAACAGATCATAAGTTTTATTTTTGAAGAAATTAGCTTATTACTTTCATATTAACTTTATTTATTTGAGTTTGTCAATACGTGTTGATACTAGGATTTCTTTCGATCGTGTAGGTTTATGAAACTATTTGAGTACCATTGTTTAATATAAATCTGTTAATGGATTTTGCTTCCAACATTAATTTAATCATTTATAATTCTTAAATAAAAAATTACTGACAGAGATTATTTATTTGCAACGATCGAAATACAAACCTATTAGGTATGTATGTAAGAGTAAAACTGTTAAATTTGTTTCACCTAAAACTCTTATTCACTCTGCTGGTATTTTTACATACTTAGATGTTTTTACATTCTCAGGCTATTTGAAATTAATTTAGCAGTTGATGGAAAATCTTTATTTGCTAAGAATTTTTATACCTATAAAACTTCCAACTTAGAAGATGATAGCTCCTGCAAAATTTATATTTCACTCCTACAAAAGTTGCAGATGGAAGATAGAAATAAATCCACTTTAATTTATGTTATAAACAAATCTCCAGGCAACCTTTGCAAAAGGGCATACATAAATTAAGAGTAAAATCTATATACTCAAAAAAGCAAAATCTGTGTTTCTAAACAAGCGGATGTAGGTTTTTATACTCGTGAGAATCATTCTCAGGGTGGATCGATAACCTCTGGCATTTATGTGTTGCTGTGTGCATTATATCAGTCATCGGAATCACTTATGGACAGCCTACTGGTAAGGGTAACATAGTTCCTAAACGTTGAATGTAATACATTTAGTTGAGCGATTTTCCTTTTATAATTCTAAACCCTGAGGACACTGTTTTGCTCCGGCTTCTATTATGACGTAGCCGAAATTAATTTATTGGTTTGTTATATGCGCGTTACTTGAGCATATTTGCATATTCGTACTGGCATCAATTCAAGAACGTTTACAAATAATGTGGTTCGTAGTGTAATTCATATTATTTTTGATAATTCGCCAGAGTACCTAAACCATAAAAATATTAATGTGCAAACATAGACGTATTCAAAGGGCGGCATGCCCCACGCCCCCTCTAAATTTGAAATTGTCAAAGCAATTGAGTATTTCTAAGTGACGTCATAAGCTCCGCCGTAACAGCTAAAAGCCGACAAGCAACTGTAACTTTCTTATAGAAGCTTTCCATAAATTCTATACGTTTTGTGTCCATTGTACTGAGTTTATGTAATACTGAAGTGTACTTTATGTGTTGTTTATTACTTCCTTTTACGATAAAGGAAGTATTGGATTCACCCCAAAAATTCGAAATTGAGTTTTCAACAGATCTTCACGTTTTAGAGTCCCCTGATCCCAAAAAACATATTTTTTTTCATTGGTCTGTGTGTCTGTGTGTCTGTCTGTCTGTCTGTCTGTCTGTCTGTGTGTCTGTCTGTGAACAGAATATCTCAAAAACGAAAAGAGATATGGCGTTGAAACTTCATATATAAGTTTTGTGTACTATGTAGATGAGACAGCAAGCTTTTGAAGAAAATCGCATAACCGGAAGTAGGTGTTTACTCTTGTGATTTTTCAGTTTTTTTCGATTTTTTCAAAAACGGCTTTAACGATTTTTTTCAAACTTTACATTTTTATTACATTTTTAATGTGCATTGACATGAGATAGGTGATTTTCCAGTTGAAAACTTCTAAAGTGGGTTTCTTTTGTTTTTTTTTCTATTTTTTTTATTAACTTCTATTTTAAATGGAACACCCGGTATATTATTACATTTTTGAATTCTGCTTAAGATTTTAGAGAAAATTTGTCTCTTCAACTAACGCTCTATTTTGTACCGTTTTTGTAGAATTCGTAATTTTTGAAAATTTTTGACAAATGCTTAAAAATTAAAAATTAAATTTTTGACTAATTATAAGATCACTGTAAAAGGAAGTTGTGTGAGTGTATCACACCAGATTTTTAAGTCTGTAAACAGATAAAGGCAGCACTCGATTTGTATTACAACTTTTGACGGTGTTGTGGGTATCAATGACCACCCACAACTAGTTAAGATTTTGTATTCCTGGTTAAAATACTCTTTTCAATTGAAAATTAAAGGAAGTTATGGACTCGTAAAGTTGTATTAATGAAACGGTCTCTAGTTTAATCCAAAAGTTGGTTAAGTAACATATTTGACAGTGAATAAAGAACATAACCTTGAAACCGACAAAAATGTCAGGATTTTGTGTCGTTTTTGTTGAATAATACAGAAAAAGAAAGTTTTTTTTTTCAAAGTTATTTAGCCGGTTCAGCAATCAGTTGCTATTCACAGCTGAGTTCACTATTGATTAGTCAAGCACTTTTTTTAATCAATCTAATGAGATCCACTTTTAAAAGCGTCTCCGTCACTTCAATTAATTGATAACTAGAACTTGTGTTTCACTTTCATTACATTGTTAACTTTTTATGGCATTTTAATCATCACTTTCTTCTGTCGACGTTGGTGATAGGAAAAGGTCTTGTGCTAGCTTTCTTTTCAGTCTCCTATGGATATGTTTTTTACCTACTTCGTGTAGTGTGGCGCTGGGGCACTCTGTTATATTGTTAAAATATTTTTTCGCTGTTTTGGATATTTGTTCGCGTATTGTTAAGAGCCCTGTTTCAGGGTGTATTTGGGTATTTCTTATGTACCATGGTGCGTTTAGAATAGTACGTAACACTTTATTTTGAAATCGCTGAACTTTATTTAGGTGAGTTTTTGATGCTGTTCCCCATATAGTACATGCTTACATAAGTATAGGTCTTATAATTGCAGTGTACATTAGGATTCCACATTCATGCTTTAGTGAAGAATGTTTGTTCATTATTGGATACAGCATTGAATATCTTGCGTGTCCTTCCTTCAATTTTCGGTTTATATGTATATCTCATGTTAGCCTCCTGTCTAGGAGTACGCCCAAGTACCTTACTGCACTGTCTGAGGGATTCCATGGTATTTCGCGGGCATCGATCACTATGTTTGCCGGAGTGTTTGGTCGACGTAACGTGAATATCTTCGCTTCACATTTACCGGGATTTAACTTTATGCGCCACTTGTGTAACCATTCATTAATTACATTTGCGCTTTCTTGTAGGCGTTGTACGGAAATATTGATGTCGAAATTTTGAGTTATAGGTGCAGTGTCATCGGCGTACATTGCTGTAGTTGTATTGCCCAGTTCTGGAAGATCATGCACGTAGATGTTAAAAAGTGTTGGACCCAGTATTGAACCTTGGGGTACACCTGCGTTTATACCTTTTATTGTTGAAAGCTTTGCATTTGCTCTGACGGCGAATTTTCTATCAGTGAGAAATGATTTAATTATTAAAAACAAATAACTTGGTAATTTTATTTTTAACAGCTTGTAAAGTAGTCCGTTTGTCCATACCTTGTCAAATGCTTGCGCTATGTCAAGGAACACCGCCGTTGTGTGCAATTTATTATCAAATCCTTTTTCTATCAATTCTGTAATTCGTGATAGTTGTACCATCGAGTGTTTTTGTCTGAAGCCATACTGGAAAGGTGGGACTATATTATTCTGGTTCAAGAATTTTGTTAAACGGCCATGAATAATTGTTTCCAAGATTTTAAATAAGGTAGGCAGTAGACTGATAGGGCGATATCCTGCAGGGTCCTTAGGATTTTTTCCGTGCTTATGAATCATTGTTATGTGTGCTACTTTTCATGTATCAGGAAAATAGCTTGTGTATAAACAGGCATTGAAAATTGATGCTAAGTAAGCGTAGACTTTATCTGGGATGTTTTTTAATATTACGTTAGAGATTTGGTCATGTCCTGGTGATTTTTTTGTGGGTAAGCGCTTTATGTATTTGTTAATTTCTCTAGGGCTGATGGGTTTAATAATTCCTGGAACCAATGGTGCATGTTGGTTTAATTGCAATTGGACTTTTTGGTTGAATGCTTCGTCGTCCACATCGTTGTTACTAGTTGTGAATGTTGTTTCCAGATGGTTTGCAAATAGGTCACATTTTTCTTCATCTGAAGAGTATACTGTGTCGTTTTTTAACAGACTAGTGAATATTTGTGGCTGTTTTAAAATTCGCTTCTTTGCTAGTCACATTGAATAGTCTCGTGGTTCCAGTTCCTCGATGTATTTTTTATAGGAACTAATACGATTTTGTTCTAGCTCTTGCCGTACTACCCTAATAATCTTGTTTAGTTGTTGCCTAATAGCTGGGTCTCTAGTTACTTGCTAGGTTCTCCTTAGAGCGTGTTTTTGTTTTATTAAGTTTAATATTCGTTTTGGTGGAGTTAGATAATTTAAGCTTCGCCTTCGGCGTTGGACCGTTGTTGAAATTTGAATAGATTGTGCAATTGATTTATTCAAAGTGTTGATTGCAGTGACAATGTAATTTTTTGTGACTAGGATCGTAGCGCAGTGCAAAGTTATGCTTAGGTGTTCCCGGAATAGTAGCCAATCAACTGTATTATTTATAAGTCGTGGGTATTGTTCCGTATGTTCAGCTGCGCGGTCAAATGTAAAAAATTAATTTTTTAACTATCACCGGCAAATGGTCTGAATCCAATTCAGTTAAGGTCGTCTGGTATATGGGGGTATTAATTTTCTTGTGCAGAACTATATCTAAAATGTCTGGCTGATGATAGTTTCTAGCAGGGAAATAGGTGAATTCATTCGGTGCTGAGATTTGAATGGCATGTTTACTTAGGTAGGAGTACAGCTTTGTTCCATTAGGGTTAGTTTTTCTGCATCCCCAGAGTGTATTTTTGCAGTTAAAATCTCCAACGGCTATAGTAGGTTTATTTGTGTTTAATAAGGCAGCTATATCTTCTTCAAGTATTTGTCGGTTGGTTGCTTGTAAACGCTAGATATAATTATATTTTGTTTGTCTGTCAATTCTAGGTTGATTGATACTGCTTCTAAATTTTGTAGTTGTGCTATTTCAACTGGGTAGGCTAATAGGTTTTTCCTAACTATAATTGCTACTCCTCCCGATGCATGTGTGTTATTGCGATCTTTGCGGTGCATGTTATATCCAGTGAAGAGTATTTTTGTGTTGTTGTTTAGGTGAGTTTCAGTTATACACATTACGTCTATTTTATGTCTTATTAAAAACTGCATTACTAGTGTTTCTGTGTCAGTTTTATAATTTATTGCTTTTGGTGATTTTTAAATTTCAATGCATTCTAGTAATAAACGTTTTTTCAAATGTGTTTCATTATGTAGTATTTTAGGATTGTCTAAATCAAAACTATGTAAGTGGTCGACAGCGTGATCTGAGAGGGCAGTATTTGGTTGTAGTGGATTAAGTTTTTTTTTTATTGATTGCTGGTGTTGGGTCATTCGCCGTTTTATATACTGTTTTGTTTGTCCGATATATGTTGAATCACAGTTTTTACACGATACTTCGTAAATAACATTTGATTTTAAATTTTTATTAGTTTTGTCTTTTAAGTTTTTATAAAAAATTATTTGTCCTGTATTATGATTTTGGAATGAAGTGTAAATGTCATTTTTTTTTAATTATTTTTCTATTTTTCCAGATAGGTTAGGAATATATGGAATAGTAGTGTAAATCTTAATAGTGTTTTGTTGAATTCATCATTTAGAATGTTTGGTTGTAGATTAATTAAGTTATTCATATTGTTTTGTATTCGTAGATAGGGACTAGACGTTACATGTTTGAAATCGTAATCACGTGCAGACTGTTTGAATTCTGCCCTAAATTGCGGACCATTGTCCGTCCTTACCAATTTTGGAATACCGTATCTCGCGAAACATTCTTTCAATTTTCCGACAATTACTTTTTCAGATAAATGAAGTGTGTAAATTTCAAAAAATCTTGAATAATAATCGGTTACAATTAAATACCACACAGAGGATTTGAAAAGATCCGCGGCTACTTTTTGCCATGGGCGCTGCGGTAAATCATCTTTTATAAATGGTTCCCTGTGGTTGGTTTTGTGTTTCAAGCAATTTTGGCAATTTCTACTGAAGTTTTCGATTTGTGTAGACAACCCTATCCACCACACCGACATCTTCGCCCGTTCGCGACATTTTACTATTTCCTGATGTCCTCTGTGTATTCTTTCTAAACAACACTCTTGTAGAGCTACTAGTGTTTCGCGAGAAACGAGAGTTTTCTCGCTCTCGCTCTCGTTCTCGCACCGAGAACGTGACCGAGACCGAGAACGAGAGCGAAAATGTAAGCCGAGAACGAGAACGAGAGGTAGGGTGACCGAGAGCGAGAATTTTGTCGCAACTCTCGCTCTCGCTCTCGGTTTAAAAAATACAAAAGCGGATAAAAGATATTTTAAACTATTTTATTAGTTACATGAAAACGAAATAAAATAATACGATTAAATAATTAACGATTAAATAGCTACCAATGAAATACTTATAAACACAAGATAATATTACATATTAACCCCAAATTCGATCTTTCAGACCACATTTAGCCCAAGAATTTTGGCAGACAACGGGAGCAGGAGTACCATTTATTGCGAGAAGATCTCTCGCCATTCTTGTCAAATTAGGATAAGTATCGCTATATTTTTTCCAGCATGCCAAAATACTTTGATCTTTTGGTGATCTTTTTAATGCTAAATATTCATCAATTTCCAATTTCCAGTTGTTTTCTAAAATAGGGACGTGAAATCCAGATCATCATCGTGGTGGGTTTTCTTTGTTAATGTTTTATGTTCTTGTCCAGCAACTTCTGTTTTATTGTCTTCAGCAGATACTTGATATTTCGTTTAAAAATATTTTCAAACATAGAATACGAATAATCCATTTGTTTTCCGCAAGTCGTTAAATTAAATGTTTCCAATTTGTGACTTGGATCTAAAATCAAAATTACACAATAAATCCAGTTACTCTTATTATAATGTTTCATCAATTTCTTTTTGACGGCCAAGTAAGCTGATAATATAACTTCTTCAACATTAGTCCCTTGCTTTTCAGAAAGATCTGTTATTATATTATCAATTCTGTCCAATAGTATGTTAAATGCATAGTTAGGCAGTGTTGCCCACATAAAATCTGAGAACATTGTTTAAAAGGTCTCAAGTATTTATAAATTGTGGCCATAAGCTCCCACTCCCTATCAAAAAGTTTGAATTTTTCGACTTGTTCTGCATTGCAATATAGCAATTCTAGGGGTTATTTCAAGTTAAGTGCGCTTTCTAACATGTCATACGTATTGTTCCATCTGGTTTTAATATCCAAACATAGTTTTATACAAGGTACTTCGACCGTATCGCAGCAACTTTTCAGTTTAATCTGAAGTTGCTCCGATTTTTTATTTTAATAAAGGTTTTTCTAACCTTGGCGATTACTGCAGAGTGTATAAGAAGCAAAGGTACCCTCGTTATAGTCAATTTATTCCTCGCAATTAGCTTGATCCTCTTCAAAGTCTTCTTCGGAGGTTTCGCCATCTGAATTATTTTCATCGTCCTCACTGCTGTCTTCTTCTTTTCTGCTCTTTCAGCGATGAACGAGAACGAGAGTAAACCGAGAACGAGACCGAGAAGGAGACAACTCTCGTCCTCGCTCTCGTAATCGAGAGCGAGATCGAGAACAGATTTTTCAGGATTTACGAGAGCGAGAACGAGAGAGACCACTTCTCGCTCTCGTTCTCGCTCTCGCGAAACACTAAGAGCTACTGGAATAACAATTCGTGAACCTTTCAATACGAGATTTTCGTTAACCGAAATGTCCGATCTGTATTGATAATACGGCATTAATTCGTTGGGAATTTTACTCTTATCGGGCCAACTCGATGTAGCAAATTCGCGTAACTTTTTGCAAATCGCGTCCTTCATTTGTTCATTTCGAATTACTCCCAAGAAAATTTCAGTTGCCGGCAGAGAATTTATGACGCACCGAACGTATGCCTCCGTTTCTTCGGCCAGTTCCTCCACAACCTGACAGTTATCTTTTATTGGGCTTCGCAATAATGCGTCGGCTACAATAAGATCTTTCCCTGGCGTATATAAAATTTTATAATCGTACCGCATTAGGCGCATCTCAAAACCGTTGTAGGCGCGGCGACAATTCGTCTAGCTGTTTTGTCTGCAATACTTGTAAAAGCGGTTTATGGTCGGTCTCTAAAGTGAACTGAAGGCCTGTTACAAATTCCTTGAATTTTTCCGAAGCCCAAGTAAGCGCAAGAGCTTCTCGTTCAATTTGAGCGTACCGCCGCTCTGTGGGTATCAATGTCCGCGATGCGTAAGCAACTATTTCGCGATCATCTCCGGCTACCTGCATTAGAACACACCCCAACCCGTAGGATGATGCATCCGCGCTAATTATGATCGGCTTTGTCGAATCGAAAAATGCCAAAGTGCCTTGGCGCTGCAACGACCATTTTACTTTATCAAAGGCGATGTCTTGGAGTTTTCCCCATGTAAACTCTACATTGTCTTTTAAAAGAGCCGTCAACGGTTCCAAAATTTCCGCCCTGTTTTGGATAAATCTACCTGCGAAATTTATCATACCTAACAGTCGCAACAATTCTGTTTTGTTTGTCGGCACTGGAAATTCCGTTATTGTTTTTACCCGGTCTGGACAAACCGAAATTCTTTTTTTGCTAATAACATGTCCCAAAAATTCCGCTTTTTTCACTGCAAATTTACATTTGTCTTCGTTTAGCGTAATTCCCTCTGCATTGATTCGCGATAGAACTGTTCGAAGGATTTCATCGTGTTCCTCAATAGTTTTCGCATAAATTAGAACGGCATCGGTGTAATTTACAACTCTTTTAATGCCGCTTAAGATTTTCGCGAATTTTGCTTCGAAAAATATTCAGCCGCGCATGAAATTCCGAATGGCAGTCTTTTAAATAAGAATCTCCCGAAAGGCGTGATAAACGTGGTTAGAGCTTGAGAACTTTTTGCTAATTTAATTTGATAGAACCCCGACGTTGTATCAATCTTTGAGAAGTAGCTTGCGCCCTTCACTTTAGCTAATGTTGACTCAACTTTTGATATGGGAAAATGCGCCCTAAAGGTACGTTTTGCTTGGAGCGACTATTGCGATAATCGCAGAGCGATAGTAGCGCGACGATCATCGCGGGGCACTGCTTAGTATGTTTCTTTATTGTTTCGTTTTCCTTCGAGCGACCATCGCTAGAGTCGCTAGCGGTCATCGCGGACGTCTGGTCCTAGAGCAGATATAATCGCCAGTCGCGAGCGATTATTGAAAGGTGGTACATGTACTTTGAAGTATCCTTCATCCCTTCTCCTTTTGAAGATGGGATGTTTAGGAAGTCTTGGCAAACTTAACATTTCTAACATGTCTTCATCGTCAGTTTCTTCCAGCAAAAGGTATTTCAACATCAATTTTTTTTTTTTAGTTTTTGTTACACTCATCGCGGCACTCACTCTGTACACAACAAAAGTTATCAGCCTACTGACCAAAGACAGGTTATTTTTGGATACTGCTAACAGAATAGTCGCTTCAAGCAAAACGCTCCTGCTGGTGATCAGCGCTAACGATTATCGGCCCGCGATTATCGCTCTGCGATCATCGCAATAGTCGCTCCAAGCAAAACCTACCTTAAGAACGCTTTTGTTTCATTCGGTATAGTCTGCAATCGGCGCAACCCACTCCGTCGAATGCTCCACCGGTTCTATGATCTCTAATCTAATGAGTCTTTTAATTTCCAATTCTAACTTATCGATTAAAGGAATCGGTACTACCCGAGGTACTGATTGGGCAAACGGAGTTGCTCCTGGTTTTAATTTGATCTCCATTTCGGTATTGAATTGCCCGATTTTATCAAATATTCGTGGAAATTCCCGAACTATGTTAATTGATGCCGTTTTCTCGATTGACATTAAATTTTTACATTTGTCCCACATATTAAATTGTTTTATTCCCGGGCGTCCCAGAATTGGTATTTTCAGATTATCTATTAGATAAATTTCAGCGTTTACAGCTACATTGTTAAATTGCATCTCGACATGATTACATTGATTACCAACCAGGCCTGATATCACAGACACATCATTGCAACGCTCTAGTTCTACTGCATTTTTTGACCACAATTCCGTTGCCATACAATTGATATCAGCTCCGGTATCGATTAAAAATGTGACAAGTTTTGAAAATTTTGGAATATACAGTGTGGTCCATTAAGTGTGCAACAAATGGAACATTTTTTATTAGTTGTACAACCAAAATTTAAATACCGCCACAAGTTAGTGCATGCTCGATAACCGTATCAGATGCATTTAGAATGGCTCCAAGACAAACAGCATACAGGGCAGGACAAAAAATATGAAATTCGTTCAAGAATAAAGTTACCTTATTTCAAAAAATATGGCAAAATGTTATTGAGAAAAGTTGTTTAGAATCAAAAGTTATGCTCAAATACAAAGTCAGGGCCTCCTAATCGATTTTTTTTTTATTTTTTTGGAAAATTTTGTATTATCCCCGTATTTTCATAAGAATTTTAAATAAAATTGTAGGCTTTAATTGTAAGTTTTTAATATCTACATTATTATTAGTAAATCATTTGCCTTGTTAAAAAGAATATTTGCGAAATTCTAAAGTTCTGTTAAATATCGTTGCAACCAACATGAAGTGGACTGTTACCTATAAAATATAAATCCAAGTAAATTTTACAAATATGCTTCAAGTTGCTAAAAGTTATTTAAAAGTGATGTGGTTTTAGCTACTTTAAATACATATAAAATCAGAATAATAAAAATATGTATAATACGGGGCAAATACAAAATTTTCCAAAAAATTATAAACATTCGAATAGGAGGCCTTGACTTTGTATTTGAGCATAACTTTTGATTCTAAACAACCTTTCTCAATAAAATTTTGCCATATTTTTTGAAATAAGGTAACTTGAAGCCATTCTAAGGGAATCTGATATGGTTATCGAACATGCACTTACTTTTGGCGGTATTTAAATTTCGGTTTTGCAACTAATAAAAAAATTTCCCATTTGTTGCACACTAAATGGACCACACTGTATATAGGTACCTGCCACGCGTCGTTGTCCCTATTTGCAGTAATAGACCCTAGAAAATGTGTATTTTCGCTACTATTTTCCCAAACTGAACTAGATTCCAGCATGTTGACCGATTTCTTCCGGCACATTTTTTGCCAGTGACCTTTTTTGTTGCACACTTTGCATTTCATCTCCCGCGCTGGGCACTCCTTTCTCGCGTGATCTCGAAGTCCACAATATTTACATTCCTTGGAATAATTTCCTTGTCATCCCGTTGCCTTTTTGTTGTCCTTCCACGGTTTCGCTCCCTGTGGCGGTTTCTTCATTGCACAAACTTTCCTTGTTGGTGCTTCCGTCCTTAGAATTTGGCTCTACGCTGCCTGTAGCTCCGCTTGCTTCGCCTTCGTTATCGGTTAAGCTAACGTAAACGTCGATTGTAGCTGAAGTATGTCACTCACATTTTTGTCTCTTATCCCAATGACTACCCTGTCCCTTATGAGCTCATCCTTGAAAGTCCCGTATTCGCACTGTTCGGCCAGCGTATGGAGTGACGTAATAAACGGGTCTACGCTCTCGCCTTGCATCTGCACACGTGCATTAAATTGGAACCTCTCGAATATCACATTTTGCTTGGGCAGAAAATGTTCCCTGAAGGCTTTAAGCAGCTCGTTGAACTTTGTAGGGATTGGACTTAATTGGAGCACGACGTTTTCGCTTTCTTCGCCCATTACGTATAACATAATGTCGATTTTCTCGGCATCCGTCTTTTAATTTAGACCAGTCACCGACATGTACCTCGTGAATCGTTTCTCCCATTGCAACTACCCTCCGGGCGTTGAGAAGTCCAATCTTCCCGGGGCTTCCACATTTAATCCGAAATGAATTAAACCGTCCGCCATCGTGATTTAGCTATCACTTGGATTTTCACTGTTACCTGATTTTTCCAATTGCACTGATTTTACTACCGCGTACTTTACCGCTGCCACCATGTTATGTTAACGTATCGTAATTAAAGACCGGCGTACTTTAATCCAAGGCTTTATTGCTGCATCTTCAGGCATACACAGTCGGTTACAAACTGAGGTCCTCACGCTATTGGGGTTGTCTGCCCCAAAGACCACATGGTCCAGGTAGTCAGTCCCTGACTTTTAAGAGCCTAACGAAACAAATACCAATATTAAACCTCTCGAATTACTTTTAAACAAAAAACATAAATCCAAAAATCACAAAAAATTGTTATTACACTATATCTTGTTACGGTATCAAACAGTTCTTATGACGCCTGCCGATGGGCAGGCACCGATTACTAGACGAATCCGGGAAATGTGGCACGCTCACCCTGGAAGATCGATAAAACAGGCTAAAGGCCCTAGCTGAAATGCGCTCATGAAGATGGGCGGGGTTAACACCGATACGCCACAGGGCGAGCGTCACTTAATATGTGTTGATGGTTATCAAAGAATGGGCGCCACCAGCTCTGACTCGGGATCTCCACGTTCTGCCGAAACTGGACGGCGGAACGAGGCGGGATACAATCAAGTACTATTTCGAGTAGCACCTGAATAGCTATTTCGAGAAAATACGCGAATAACTATTTCGAGAAAATACGCGAATAACTATTTCGAGAAAATACGCGAATAACTATTTCGAGAAGATACGCGAATAACTATTTTGAGAAAATACGCGAAAAACTATGTCGAGAAAATACGCGAATAACTATGTCGAGAAAATACGCGAATAACTATTTCGAGAAAATCGCCGTACAATGCCAGCCGCAACCACCTACCTGGAAGGCCTACCCTCCGCGTCTGGTCCTCGCCTCACAGCTGAAGTGGCACAGCGACACAATCCCCTGTAATATGTATACACCAACACAATAGTGTCAAGAATAAACAAAACGGCGATAATATTAATACGTCTATTGGATCCCTGGGGGTGATCTAAATACATACAGATATAAACAGGTTACAAAACATCATAGTTTTAAAAGGAACTTAATGGTTAAGCCCAGCTGGGGAAAAGCGCTTAATGCCTATGGGGTTGGCGTACAGTCGAGTCGGGTACCTCATCCAGGCCAGGTGTAATGGGTAAACGTGGGCTTAAACTCAACGGCCGGTCGCCGTTACTCGTGCAAACAAGACCTGAATTCGGGAAACCTCTGAACACCCTGTACTAGGTCGTGATAAATTGCCTGGCGGCACAAATCAACGATAGTTAATATTAAATTTAGGCGCTGACGGCGCTATCGATTAAGTGGGCTAACTGCGCGCGAGCTGACGCACACCACTGAATTTTCCAGCAGAGCGTACTTTTACTGCACTCTTTCACACAAAGTGTTCCGCCCCCAACGTGCGATTATGATTTGAGACGGCGTGGGCACGCCACAGTAAGTCTCACAACGGGGGTACCCCGTTATGGCACCGCACTGCAGCAGCTCGCAAGCGAGCAGCGGCACACATAAAGTTAGTTGGACAAAACAAGCGTCAGTACGTATAAATGCTATTTTTACAAAGAGTGTACCACGCTCTGGCTTCGCACTGCAGCAATTTGTATGCGAAAAGCGGTACTCACAAAATTAGTTGAACAAAGCAAGCGTCAGTACGCATAAATGTTATTTTTCAAGCGTTACCTGGCCAGCTCGGCCATCTTGCAGATGGGGAAGCTTCCCTGGCAGCAAATGGTATGCGGGACTTGGCATTGCGGCGAAGCTCAAACGATGCTCAAGGCGAAAATGGCTGGTTTACTCACGAGTCCCCGTGTCGGGAGAAGTCTGCGACGACCTACCTAGGTTATGCAGAACTTGAGAACGTCTCCGTTGCAATAAATGGACACAGCGATTATTACCCCGCACGCTTACTCAAAGAACTGCGGTTATTAAGCTAATAAATCGGCATGTTGCTGTATTCCTGCGACGACTCGTTGCACCGAGAGCACCAACCGTTTCACACGTGTAGATTGTTTAGCAAGCCCCTGCCGACTGCCGCAAAAATCGCGTGCGTCCGGTGCCCCTGAGCTTCATGGGAAAAACGCTCCAGCCAATCCTAACACAGAATTCCCTAGACACGCGACTTTTGGCGCGAGAATGGGCACTACCCCTCCTTGTCGCACTAGCAGCGTAATTTCTAGAAGGTTCGAAATATTGCGAGCGTTTACACACGGCTATCAAAGCACCAACAAAGGGGTGCCCCAGATGACGAAAAATACTGCGCTTGGAGGCCAGAGATGTCCAAAATCATTATTATGGAATTATGCGATAAAGCCAAATAAATAACTAAAAGGGTTTAACATACGGGCATGCTGCCCTAAAGCCTAAGTGGCTAATTAAATTACGGTTGGGTGCACCTGAAGAGGGCACGCTGCGCGTCACGGGATCAGCGCATTGTGGGATTCCCACAACAAGCAAGCTCGCAGTCCAGACCGACGGGAATAACCATGGTAACGGCACGAGGCCGAAAATGGGGGTGCCAAAGGGCATCAGGTGGGGGGGGGGGGTCGGGCGCTAGCAAGCTAAGCGTCCGTAGGATTGGGTTTAAGATCCTTCGCGTGCCAAGTGCCTCTTGGAGCACCGGTCTCATCAGACAAATGTAACACTTCAAGATACCAAAACGCATTTACTAAACCATTATTGTTGTTATATTTGTTTCGTGTTTTAAAATTTTTAAAACACATTGTTCCGGGTAACGTGTTTTAAGCTGCTGTTTTTATTCTAGGATTTAGATATTAAAAAGATGACTTAAAATATGACCAACAGAAAAAATTGTATTTTTGTAGATGAAATCCATAGTTGTAGGTGGTATCATGAGTAAGAGGATTTTTTCCCATTCCAGTGTTATATATCATAATATAGAGATTGGTGCCGGAAAATGTGAACATAAGTAATCAAATGTGTGTGAATACAGTTTATGGACTTTGTATGCGTTAGGCATAAACAGACCTATATGCGATTAACATCTAGTATTCGCAGAATCTAAATCATATATGTCTACTTCTGTCTAACGCATACAAAGCCCATAAACTGTATTCTAGCCCAATGGACTGCCTATAATTTTTTCCGTTGATCGTTTATTTATGGGTTTCATTAATGTATAGAGAATCGTCTATTAATGACTCTTATTAATAAATGATTTTTTATTAATAAACGATTTTAAAAATCTGTTTATGTTGGTGGCACTGTAAGTCTATGTCAACTTCGAGGTTAGCAGGTTAGGTTTTGCTTCAGTTTTGACACAAACTGACTCAAAATCTAACCTGCTAACCTCATATTTGACATAGACTTACAATGTCACCAACATACACAGTGCCAACCATTTATGGTCACCCGGTACCATTAATGTCAAAACTTTAATAACAGCCGTATTCATAGTCGTTCGACAGCGGTTCGCCGGCGAGTCGCCGGAGTTTCGTTATGAATACTATGTTGGCGGCACTGTACGTCTATGTCAAATTCGAGGTTAGCAGGTTAGATTTTGTGTCAATTTCTGTCAAAACTGACGGAAAACCTAACCTGATAACCTCGAATTTGACATAGACGTACAGTGCCGCCAACATAGTATTCATAACGAAACTCCGGCGACTCGCCGGCGAACCGCTGGCGACCGACTATGAATACGGCTGTAAGTGTCAAATTCTTTTCATGGAATAAAATTAGACTTTCTTCAAATTAATAATGTACGATCAACGGAAAAATATTGTAACTAACTCGTACGTATGTTAATCGGCGATTAATAGTATCTACAATTAACTCGCTCGCTGGAGCTCGAGCATTAAAATGTCTGGATTATTAATCGTTCTCATTAACATACTTGTTTGTTAAATAACTATTAATAGATATGTTATAACAAATATTTCCAATTAACATTTTTGTGTATTTTAAAAAATAAGAGTACTTTTTTCTTCAATCATTTTCATATTTTCGAACCTCCTTCGTATAGAAGTAAAATATTTACATTTTTGCAAATGCATTTTTAATTTGAGAAACTGCAGAGGTTTTAATGGACAATAAAATGTCCTGATAAATGGATATACAGGGTGTAGAAACGTTTTACGCACCATAGGGGTTTCGATGGTATTTTTTTCATATGACAATATTTGCTTCCCTAATTATTTTAGAGCAAACTTGTAAATAGGTTTTTTGTAGAGCAAACGATTCTGCATCCATTTATGCCACCATTTTTGTCATTTTACGTCAGAAAACCTAATAATGAAAGAAACTAGAATTATATTTTTTTTTCAAAAATCAGTGCAAATTGTGAAATGGTGGTATGCTGGAAGCAGATCAGGTGCAATAAGTGCCATGATTGCCGTTACATTTGACAGATGCAAACAAATAAACAGCAAACTAATTTGTTGATGCTTTGAGATGCTTCAGTAATTTCAAGGCACCACTGATTTGTCTAAAAATGGTAATTTTATTTCTTTAAATTTTCGGTTTTCCGAAATGTAAAATGACAAATTCTGGCATAAATGGATACAGATTTTTTTTCTCTACAAAAAACTTAAATACAAGTTTGCTCTAAAATAATTAGGGAAGCAAATACTTTCATATGAAGAAATTACCATTGAAATCCCTATGGTGCGTAAAGCATTTCTACACCATGTATGAAGGACACTATAATATTATAAGCAACAATCAAACGTGATTAATTCTGTCAATCAAACAGTGGTATTGTACCAACTCAAAAACTTTGTTTAATCACGTATATTCTAAATGGCACAAGTTTTCAACTAGAAAACGACGAAATATTAAAAATTGTGAATTGTTGCTATAAAGTAGTGAAAATGAATAATTCGATCCCATACGACATATGTCACTGAAATGGGAGAAAATCCTCTTTCTCATAATGCCACAGCTAACTATGAGTTCCATATAAAAAAATCGGGAGTGTGTTCTCCTAGACTTTCTGGCAAATACCTTGAAGCAAACTGGTACTTTACTTGAATGGATACCGCTACCTGTTTAGGTAAAATGCCACTTCCGGTTAACGGATCATGCTGAAATGTAACATCTGGTAGTTTTTCTACATAAGAAATGTATGTACAAAATTTTGTTCAAATATCTTGAAGCAAACTGGTACTTTACTTGAATAGGTACCGCTACCTGTTTAGGTAAAGTGCCACTTTCGGTTAACCGATTTCGCTCAAAATTTGAAAAGAATCTACAAATTTTGAATAATGACTATGTACATAATTTCAAGGGTCTAGCTTATTTCGTTTTTAAGTTATCGTGTTCACACACACACACACACACACACATACACACACACAGACATAATTCGAAAAATGGTTTTTTCGGACTCTAGGAGGTCTAAAACATCAAGATTCGTCAAAATCTCGAAGTCAATTTTTTTGACGATTACAATACCTTCTCTATACTACCGTATGCGAGAAAGTAAAAATACAACTTTATATGCTATAATCCGAATTTAGACACTTTTTGGACAACGCATTATTCATTTTAGATACACATTTTTCTTACTTTCTGCGCCGCCTGAGCGATATGTCCAAAATCAAAGTTGGGCGTTGTGACCAAGTTGGGCGTTGTGACCAGAATCAAAAGTGGGCGTTCTTACCAGAATCAAACTTGGGCGTTGTGTCCAAGTTGGGCGTTGTGACCAAAATCGTTATTGGGCGTTATGACCAAGTTGGGCGTTGTGACCAAAATCAAAATTGGGCGTGGTGACCAAGTTGGGCGTTGTGACCAGAATCGAAGTTGGGCGTTATGACCAAATTCTGAGTTGGGGTTTGTGACCAGTGGGCCTTGTGTCATAGCCCCGTCAAGTCTTGGTTCATTATTTGAGTCGGTCAAGGACATTGGGTATATTTGAATTTTGAAAAGGGGGTCTGCGACTTTGTTAGATTTACCTGGTAGGTACTGAATATTGAAATTAAATTCTTCTAATTTAAGTGCCCCCCCCAGTGAATTTTGAGTTAGGTTCCTTTAGGTTCTTGAGCCATATGAGAGGTATGTGATCGGTGTATAATACAAATTTGGTGCCAAATAAATAAGGTCGAAAATTTTTCGTAGCCCAAACGATAGCTAATAACTCAATTGTGCACTATTTTTGTTCTGTCTCGTTCAATGTTCTTGAAGCGAAACATATCGGTTTAGAATCATGGGAGAGAACGGCTCCAAGGGCAAATTTAGATGCGTCCGTTGTTAATTCGAAGGGTTTATCGAAATCGGGATAAGCTAGAATTGGTTAGTTGATTAATAACGTTTTCAGATGGTTGAAGGAATCAATGAAACCTTGTGAATGAACCATTTTGTTATCTTTCTTTAAACAAATCGTTACAAATTTTGTTAGTTTAGCAAAATCTTTTACAAATTTTCTATAGTAACCGAAAAGTCCAAGAAATGATTTAATTTCTGTACGAGTTTTGGGGAAAGGAAATTTCGTGATAGCATGAATTTTGTCGGGATATGGTTTAATTCCGACGGGAGTAATAACATGTCCTAAGTAATTTATCGATTTATGCAAACATTCTGACTTGTCAAGTTGAATTTTTAAATTTGTGTTACGGTATTTTTGAAATACGTTTCTTAATCTGTTTAAATGTTCTTGTAAGGAAGTCGAAATATTATGACGTCATCTAGGTATACAATTCATTGTTGGGGTGTTAGTCCTAATAGGGTAGTATCCATTAATGGTTTTTTGGAAGGCCGCTGTGCGTTTTTTAGGCCAAAAGGCATTCTGGTCAATTCGTAATGGTCTTTTTCGGTTCAAAAAGCCGTTTTCTCACGGTCTTCTCGTTTGATTTTAATTTGGTGGGAACCGCTTGAGAGGTGTAGGGTCGCGAAATATTGTGCTCGTCGAGTACAGTTTCTATGTTTGGGAGAGGGTGTTTATCTTCAATTGTCTCAGCATTTAATTTCCTGTAGTCAATTACTATACAAAATTTTTGTTTACCAGAGGCATATTTTTTTTGGGTACCCCCTAAATAGGAAAATCGTAAGGTGATTCTGACTGTTCTATGATGTCCTCTTTTAACATCCTGTTTATTTGAGTTTTAACTTCGTCCCTATAAGAATGTGGATATCTATAGGCTTTAGTGAAAATGGGGTTGTTAGTTTTTGTTCGAATTTGATGTTGAATTAAATTAGTACAAGTCAAAGGTAATCCCGGAGTATAGAAAATGTCTTTGTATTCAAAACAGAGGATTTTTAAAAGTGTTTGCTTTTGTTCATTTAAATGGTCTAAACCTAAATTTTGAGGTTGAAGTATTTTTGTTATTAAAGTAAAAATTGTGGCTATTAATTGATCGTTTTAGTGTTTTGAGTATGAAATTATTCTAAATATAAAGGGGTGTCTATGTAGATGGTTTGGTCTTTTTGGAATACATTTAATATCGTTGTTGTAAACCAATTATTGTGCAGATGCACTATAGCGGGGGCTATGGTTAAACCGTCAGAAATTTTTATTTTGCGACAAAATTTATTTCCATTTTGTCCAACGGCTGGTAATCTAATAGTCGTTTCAGTACGGGGTGAAATTGTTTTTTGGTACAGCAAATTTTCAGGATTTTTTAATTTTAAGAAGTTGCATTCATTTCGTTTTTGTCGTTGTTGTTTTGTTATGGATGGGTTATAAAAGAATAGTACAGTAGTATTTTTGGTTTGTAAATGCATCCATTTGTAGTCAATGTTAGCTGGAAAGGTGGCTAATAAATGTGATACTATGAGGCCTACATATTCGCCGTGGAAGTTATAAAGATAAGCTTGATGGTTACCAGATTTTTGAAAAAGTGTAGGTAAAGAAATGTCTGCAACTAGGTTATGTTTAGAGGTGCCATGAGAGGTTGTAATTTCGAAGTTGTGTTGATAAACCGAGTCTGGAAAACTTTTAAAAATTAATTCGGGAGATGTTTTTGTTTTCGATGATCCGGTATCAATTAGAAGTTTTTCGTTGGTTTGTGGAATTATTATAAATGATAAATCTGATTTAGGATTTATAGAAAAGTGTTCTACCGAGGCCATTAATAAAAATTTACAAATTCATGAGGGTCTTCATTGTCTGAGTCCGCGTCGGGCAGACTGAAAAAGTCCGTAGTTGGGTCTAACATTGCGTAATATGAATCAAAATTGTTGCCGTTTTGCATTTAAAAATTTTCATTTCGACTAAGTGACTAAGTACTTCGTGGGGATTTTGTTGGAATTCAGCATTCATGTTATGCAATTGCTGAGTTGAAAAATTTGGATAATTTGGAGAATTGTTTCTCTGTTGGAAATTGTTTCGGTTTTGAAAGATTGGTTAAAGAGGGGAGAGACTCTTTTGAAGTTTCCTATTTGTTGTGAAGCTGGGCGCTTCTGGATTGTTGAGACTTCCATGGAATCAGGTTTATTTGTGGGTTGAAAATTTTTCTTTGGTGCGAATACATCACGACTAGATGTAACATGTGAGCAAACGAAAATACAATTAAGCTTGGCTTTGAAATCTTTGTTGTATGAATAATATTTTGGCGGCACTGTAAGTCTATGTCAAATTCGAGGTTAGCAGGTTAGGTTTTGCGTCAGCTTGTGTCAAAACTGACGCAAAACCTAACCTGTTAACCTCGAATTTGACATAGACTTACAGTGCCACCAACATATTATTCATACAACAAAGATTTCAAAGCCAAGATTCATTTCATTTTCGTTTGCTCACATGTTAGTTGGTTTTTGGTAGCCAAAAGATTGAGCTGGAAGCTGATTAGGGTTTAATTGCGTTACCGGTGTAGCATTCGGTTGGAATCGTAGAAAATACTTTTGTTGAGCACGTGAGTGCGAAGGTTGGAAGTTCTGGGTCGAAAAGTGAGGTTTCTGAATAATTTTTGTTGGTTGTTGTAATGAAATTTGAGGTTTACTTTGTGAATTTTGAAAATATCTAACATCCAGTTTTTCTTTAACAATAGTTAATGCGTTTTCTAGTGTAAGGGGGCTCGCGATCTTATGAAAGGTTCAAGTGGATCCATGAGTGGACCAGTAAATGATTTTAATGCTAATGCTTTCTCGTTGGATATGCGATAATCTTTAATAGCCTTTGCATCGTTAGAAAAAGATATTTTTGAATTTAGAATCGCTAGTAAACAGTAACATGCGTTGTAAAAATCAACAGGATGTTCCTTAAAATTTTGCCTATGTCTTGTCATATTAATAACTAAATTTAATTCTGAACATTGATCTCCGGAATTTTCAATTAGGATGGTTTTTAAGTCGATCCATGACAAAATTGTCTGTCGGGTGACTACTTCCAAGGCTGATCCTTTAATCTGTTTCGGGCGGCAGATAATAGTACATTATGTTAGCTGAATTATTTGCCTCACTAACGTTCGGCTAAATAAACTTCAGCTTCGCCACATAAAGTCACTTTTACTCCTAATAACATATACTATTTTATCCGCAAACGTATTCAGATAAATTTCATTAACATACATTTAAAAGAAAAAGGATGCATCGGCCGGGAATCGAACCCGGGCCACCGGGTGACAGGCGAGCACTCTACCCCTGCGCCAACATCGGTTGTTTAAATAACGCGCTACTATAATGATATATGAACATACTAAATCACCCGAGCTAATAGCACACGGCCACAGCAACTGTTACACCATAACCCACGGCGACAGATGCTCCGCTCCGCTGCTTAAATAATTTAATTAAATTAAAAAAATTTCGTACTCTTTTTGAAAATAAAAACCGGCCTACGATCTAAATCTAAAAATTAGCAAAATTTTAAGCCATTATACAATTTAATCGGTCCAGTATCTTCGGAGGAGATAGCGAACAAACATAGAAAGAAAGAAATTTATTGATATACGCGTTATCGTCGTTTGTTTGATAAAATTGGCCAAAAATGTGCTTTACGACTCGTATGTACTCACTGAGCTCAATAGGATTGCCGTCGTATCGTGGGATTTCATTTAATATGGACATATGAAATCCTGGAGGATAGTTTATCAAAATTGGTTGTTGTGGGGCAGGTTGTACGCCACTTTGATTTTCTAGAGACATATTTAAAATGGATGGGCGCAAATTAATATAAATGCGCTTAGTAGGGTTTATTTGTTCTAATAGTTCACTTTCGGATTCTGGAGAATCAGGATCTGAGCTACTCATAGAACGTTGAACTTTATTTTAAAGGGGAATTTATTATGTTAGTAGGGCCTTATTATATTGGGAAATTAGGCCTAAGTCAGGGTTCCTAAGCATAGGTACAAAGTCGACTGACAAAATTAAGCACACCTAGTGTAAGCGCCGAGTCCTCGTCTCTTTGCACCTACCTGATCTTAAAACTAATTGCGCTTATAGCTAATAATGTTAGTAGGGTTTAAATGATTTAATATAAAAATCGAATTGTTGCACTTTTACTTGCAAATTAAAATTTTACTTTCAATGCGAGGAACTGCATTTTCTAGCGACTCCGATAGTCAGGGTGCTGCGATAGCCAGCTGTCTGCGATAGACGTTGCAAGTTGCAGGGACCAGCGATGCTCACCGTTGGCAATTTTTGTCCATGATGAGGAAATCGAGTGCTTCCAGGCGGGTTTCTTTCCGTTTGACTTCCACGATGTTTGTCGTCCACCAAGGGTTCAGGATCTCTCAGGGATTGTTGGTTTTGGTATATTGAATATACAGAAAGTTCGAAGTGCACTACAAATTTTAATGTTCGAAAATTTGCTTAGTGCCCTTTCTATATATCGACTGCGCCAGTGATAAGTTTCGTATCGCCCAAATTGAAAAAAATCCGTTATTGTTTTTCATACAAAAAAGCGCAGCTTAAACAGAACGATCTACCAACTAGTACATTCGGCTTACGACTAAATAAAGTATGATTAAAAGGAGAGAATGCAGACTAGCAAAGTTGCATCTAAGCATTGATAGCGCTAATTTACAGGAAGCCGATAAATCGTATCTCTTAATAACTAAGCAGTTTCTTTATACGTAACTTGGGCACGCCCTGCAGAATTGTGTCTGTCAAATAATTCAGCAGGCCGTGGTTATGGGCAAGGTAAAATGTCAATAAGCGCCAATAATAGTTAAAAATGAGTGATTCTAGTGACGAATCGATTAACGGTACTCCGCCAGATATTCGTTCAGCAGCTAATGAAACGTACGACACGTTATTACCCCAGAAATAGAAATGTAAGTTCGAATTTACTTACAATAAGATTCAAAAAAATTCATGACTCCTATTTTTTTCTTCGTTGATTGGCCGTAGAAAAAGTATACTATACAACTCGAGTAGAATGTCCATATCGCTCTCAGATGATTGAGCTTGCCTTCGGCGTGGTTCTCAAACTTCATTCTCGTGCGATATGGACATCATATATCCATTCTCGTTGTACAAACTACTATTATGATATTCAGTTATCAAATCCGTTTCTAAATGTTCTGGTATGTATAACACTCACCATTCTTCACTGCGTTTACTTCTAAACTAAACATTTTCATGTAAACTATAGGTTATTTTCAATTCGTCCATCGCTTCTTGATTATTTCTAATCATTTAATTCTTTATCCACACTATAAAATTATATGTTTATCCACGTTTTGGTCACTTTCTATGTTATTTAATCAATTTGGTAGTTGTGTTTCTGGAATTATTTCCTGAGTTAACGCCACCAATAAAGGATTAATCTTTTTTATCATCACCGTAACATACCTTGACAAAAAATCAGCTACTTCATTATCTTCACTTTTGCAATATTCTATTTTTAGTTTATACTCTTGCAAATACATGCTCCATCTCATTAATCGAACACTCACAGCTTTACAATTAATTAAAAATTCTAGAGCTTTATGATCAGTTAATAGTTACTGACATAATAGTCAAGAAAATAAAACTTTAAATGACGAAGCAAAATTTGAAGTACAAGGGGGCGTATCGGCCGAGTATTTTAACTGCTAAGGCAGGTAAAGACACTTTCTTGACGTGTATTGTATACTATTTTTTTCTGAAATCGAATAATTAATGTTTATCTGTAACAGTGTGTAAAATTGACGTTTAGTTGACAGCTTTAAGTTTGTAAAACTACTGTTTCATAACATGTTTTCATTAGTTCACGTCGTCAGTAGCAACCTATTACAGTATCAAACTGTTTTAACGACACTCACAAGTACGGGAGCGCCAAATGTTTAATCATGTCCGGGAGACGTCACCACTTACCCTGGAAATCTCTACAAACAGGTTCAAAGGTCACGGCTCTAATACGCTCAGGGAGATGGGCGTGGTCCTAGAAGCGGTATACTACAGGGCAAGCGCGACTGTATTTATAGGGTGTTGCAACAAAAAAAGGGCGCCACAACCTTGAACGTCAAACGAGAAAGGGGACTCACGAATTTAATTTAAAACCCCTTTATTAAAATTTGTTATGAAGAAAAAAAATAAACATAGTCTTTTATTATTTAAGTGCAGTTTCCAAAAAAATTATTAGTATTGTACCTTACGATGATGCACCAAAAACAAGTTGGCCGTAAAACAAAAAATGATAAAAAAAATCAACAAGCCCTTGCTTTAATAATGGCAGTCAAATCGCTTTCTGTTTGTCATAGTGGCTTTTATTTAATACTGCGTATTAAATAAAAAAATGGTAACTTTACAGGAAAAAATTGAAATTGTATTAATATGTAGTGAAAACACAAGTAATCGTTTAGCAGCCAACATTTTTAATGAAAGGCATCCAGGCAAAAATGTGCAACAATCTACTGTGAGTAGGATTATGGCGAAACTTAAATCAACTGGATCGGTGGAAAGTTCATTTTAAAAACCTCACAATCCTGTTGTTGAACATGATCAAACTAGTATTAGACATGTTTCTTGCAAAACTGACGTTCAAAGAAAGAGTGTAAGGAAGATTTTGCACAAAACTAAATTTACCTTATAAACCAAAATTTATAAATAGTTTTAAGGAACAAGGTTTTGACATACGTTTGGTACCAGGGGGAAAAAGAAGAAGATGTGTCCTTTCCCTCTCATGTTTTATGGAGCGACGAGGCCACTTTCACTTCAAACGGCGTTGTTAGCTCTCAAAATTGTAGATGGTGGGCTTAAGAAAATCCAAATTTTATAATAGAATGCAGGGACCAGTATTCCTTTAAAACAAATGGGTGGTGCGATGTTTTAGACGATCAAGTTTAATTTTTATATTACAATTTTTTAATTAGAAAATTTGACTCTTTTCAATTACACTATTTTCTTAATATTAATGTGTATTACTTTTAGACACAAACTACGTTTTCAAAAATAGTTATTTTATGAAGCTACCTTATACAGGATCAAAAACAAATAAACTTTGCATCATATGTGACCAAATTTTAATAGCAGTAGTTGGATTTTGTAGAAAAACACACATTTAATATGGCGCTACTTTAAAGAAAATGTGTCTGGAATAAAACATTGTCAAAACTAAGAAGTTTTATGTAGGCTGCGTTGAGTCTTATTTTGCAACAGCGGTGCAATTTACAAAAAATGGGCAAAAAATCTAAATTATCTTATACAGCTGAAGTTTTGCATATGGACTAAAAATTGCATTTAGAAGAACTTTTTCTAATAACTTTTTCTATATTTTGAGAAATAACCCCACTTTTGATTTTTTTTTTTGAAAGAAATTAAAATTTGACAGATAATGCGAATCACGTGACTCATATTTTTTTTAGTTAACTTTTATCTCGATTGAAGCATAAATTGATGCCAAAGTCAAATTTCGAATAAAGCTATTAATAAAAAAAATTTCAAATGATGCGGACTTTACTGGCCACACTGTATATCTAGAGCCCCAGCTGAGAGGCGCTTTATCTCTAATTATACTTAAGTGGTCATATTTATTTTAAATATACAACAGGCCTTGGGCGGCAATCACGAACTTAATTATCCAACAGGCCTTGGTAGGCCAGTTACTTGAATTGAATTATAAATGACAGCGGCCAAGTTATAATGCGTTTGCGGCAAAAGCGTTTCAATTAGGCAAGCACAAATAACAGGTGATGAATTATGAATGCTAGCGGCCAAAGTACATTGAGTTAGTGGCAAAAGTATTCAAATTAGGCCAACACAAATAACGGATGATCCATCCATGTGGCGAAGACTGAATCACGTCCACCTTTGGGACAAGAAAACGGCGAGACCGAATATTTGGACCACTCTACGAGTTTGATCCCCTGTTTGGGAAAAAGGGGCCTATTCTCGGCCCTACGAAAATGATGCAAAGCTGACGGCCATCCGGATACACAAGCACCAACACACGCTCCACCAGCGAAAACAGAAACCACCTCACCCTCTCACAGCCCGAACAGGAGTCCCTGACGAAGCAAACCCCTTTTTGGCGGCCGACTCCTGAAGCGTGTCTGCAGCTGCAGCCAATGTGCGTAAAGACTGTCTCGAGCGACGAACGCAAAGCCAGTCGAGCGCGAAAGAGACCGACTGAAGTTTTTATTATTTAAGGAAAGGTATCTCGCTTGCTCCAATAGGCTAGGTTTTGAAGAAGCCGTATAAACCAGCGTTACCAAATGCGATGGAACGGGACCAGCTGCACAGATGACGGCATAGAGGTTAGCGCGGTTCCGCTAAACCTTTTCGAGAACCGAAAGCTACAAGCGTGTTAACATTTCTGAATGCAAAATAGCTGAACTGCTGTACAATAAAACACGACTGAAACGGAACCTATACAGAGACAAAAATGAAAGAAAGATAAAATAGCCTGACAAACATGTTTAAACTGATTTAATTAGTCACGTCGTCAGTAGCAACGTGTTTTAAAATTTTACCCACGCAAAATTACGACTGGCTGCTAGTAATCCTAATTTACACTTAAAATATTTTTTTATATTTACCGTGTTTTCTAGATTCTATCGTAGATAAAATATTGTACGATACACATGCCTAATGCATCTTTAGTTACTCGCGGGTCTTCTCACTCACGTTTTAACTCTGTCCCACTCGTACCTAAAGACTATCTTTACGCACTTGCATCGCAAATTACTATTAGATAATTAATTGACAATTAGAATGGAATAAAATTAGAAAAATTAAATCGGTTTTGTTTCTGTTATTTTCTTAGTGACCAGTCAACAACAGTTGAAAACAAAAAATTTCATAATGTTTTCCAATTTTCCCTGTTTCTTTCTTCGAGCTGATAACGGTGTGATAAATATGAGTGCTTTAGAAGAAAATAGTGATGTAAAAGATTACATTCCATCGAACATAAGTGCAGCTGTCAATGCTGCAATGGAAGATTTACTGCCAAGCAAATCGAAAAACAGATATCAGAATGTGTACTCAACATTTGAAGATTGGTGCAATTTGTAAAAAAGTCATAATAGTTACAGAAGATGTTCTACTCGTTTATTTACCAAACATCGCTGACCGCGCGGCGTCTGCATTTTGTGTCTGGTTATTGTATATTTCAGCACGTGCATTTGTTATTGTTTCTCTAAACGACTGCAGCCAGCCTAATATTTATTGCCATACTCACCATTCACTCACTAAAACACATTTTTTGTACACATTTTTATAATATCGTGTGGGTATGTTGCGGTTACAAAGTTAGCAGTAGAAATGAGTTCAAGAAAGATTTTCGTGATTTGGAACTATTTTACTCCGATATCAAAAAGAGATAACATATATGTTTATAAGCTAAACTTTATATTTACAACTAACTATAAGGAGATTTGTTATTTTTATAAACGAAAAACTGTCCACCGAAGGCTCTCTAATTAATAATTAGAAACGATCCATTTATTCAATTCGATTCCCAATATTTGAAACGAAAACTTCACATGCGCCTGCCGTTGCCATTTCCACCATTACTTTTAGGGCATTTTTACATAACGTGTCGCTAAAATAACGGTCGTAATGCTATTTTAATGTAACGTGCGTAACGTAGTTCAGCAACACTACTGATTGATGCTGGAGGGGATGCAATCAATTTGAAAAAGCACGGGGGCAGTCTAAAAGTGTAGCAGAAGGTTACATTGCAGATTCACTCCAGAATAAACTTCAAACTGCTAATCAAATACAAGGAAATAAAATAACCGATTCTGCTAGTGGTTCTGGTTCAGAGCTTCAAATTATGTTTTCAAAATGAGTACCTATCTCAGCATATTCCAGTGAAAATGTGGATTCTAGTGTAGTTTCAAAATTATTACCTAATATAAATATTTCAAATGAACTTCTTCTTTAAAAAATGGCGTTTCAGTAACAAAATCATACTAGTCCGGGTTCTACTGTCGTGTGTCAGGGAAAGTCTACTTTCCTGGTCTAAAATTGTTTAGTAATTGACAAAATAAGAACGATTTCAGAATAAATTATTATTTCGTATCTTAAAATGTAAGTTCTAAGTTTCTAATTCAGTTATATAATTTCTTGCAGCTTGCATCATCAGAGTGAAAGTCGCAATAGTACGACTAGTATAAATTAAATTTTCTGTAGTACAAATTTCATCTATTTGAAATAAATGTGCTTCTAATGCACAACTTAAAGCATCGGTTGCAATATATGTTTTAGTAAAATCTGGATGTGATAATGTTACAACATTTATATATCTATCTTTTATATGTTGAAATGCTTTTTGTTCCTCATTTTCCCATGTTCATTTATTATTTTTCTTCAACAAATGCGTTAATTTACCTATTGATGCTGCGCAGTTTACAAATTTTCTATAAAAATTACACACTCCTGAAAATGGTTGTAACTCCTTTTTGCTTTTAGGTGGTTTAAAATCTTGTATAGTTTGTATTTTCTCAGGATCGACCTCTTTTCGTTGAGGACTAATTACATATCCTAAGAACTTAATTTTTTTGGTCTATTAATAGATCTGTTTTGTTACCATTAACAGTAATGTTAGCCATCTTGAGTTTTTCTAATACCAATGCTAATTGATTTCTATGTTTTTCTAATGTTCTCGAAGCTAAAAGAATATCACCGACGTACACTGTTGCAAAAGTTAATACTTTTGAACCCAACACATGATCAAGACACTTATTAAATGCAGCTATTGATACATTTAATCCAAATGGCAACACCTTAAAACGATAACTCCTACCATTTACTAAAAAACGGCTGTACAATTCCTTGGCATTTCATGTAATTTCATTTACCAATAACCACAGGTTAAATCTAAAGAAGACAAAAACTTCATACCATTGAATTTTTGTAATAGTTCATTTATTGATGGTGGCGATTCCCAATAGTATTCAACCTTCTAGCATCTAAACAAATACTAACTGTTCCATTATTTTATGTTACAACCACTATTGGATTAGAAAAAGGGGAATCTGAACGTTCTATTATACCAAAATCTAACATTCTTCTTATATCCACTTCAACTGCTGGTCTTTTTGCATATGGTATTGGATATGATTTTTGAACAAAAACAGTTTCAGCTCCAATTTGTAATTTACAAACATAACTATTTATTGCATAAGCCTGGCTTATCAAAGAATGTACTATTATATTTCTTCTAAAAAATCTTGTACTTTTGATAATTTATTAGTATTTAAAATATTCTGTAATTGATTTCTTGATTGTTTTTTATTTAAATGTTGTATCGGTACTACCATCTCACACTTATCACATTGATCACTGATGTAATCTTTCTCAGACAATTCTTCCTCTAAGTTTGTATTATTTTTCAAATCTTTTAATACAGTAAACAATTCTTTTTCTAACTGTAACGGTTCCATTTTTATATCTGATTATTTCATTCCCACATTATTTCTACCATTTTCCAATTTTAATGCGCTTATATAAAATCTTTTCACATTTTGTACATCCAATTTGATTGGTTCTAACAATTTTATTTTATTTGATAGTAGATTATTTTTGCTAAGTTCTGTCTAAAAGAAACCTCATATAATAGTTCTTGATCTACAAACCTCATTGCATTAAGATCTAACCGTCTTCACTTTGTACATCCAATCCATGCCTAAAATTGTTGTGGTATTCAATTGACTAATAACCAAAGATACTATTTACTGTTTCAAATAACCCATATCTACTACCATTAAAACTTGCTGTTTTACTTTTCTAATTTCTCCAGTAACACCTTAAATAGTTAAATTTATTGCCGGTAAAACAGCTATTTCATTATTCTTTGCTAATATTTTTTCAAGCATTTCTTCAGATACAACATTTACAGAACAACCTGCATTAATTAGTAAATCTTGTTGTAAACATTCTAAAACTTTTAACATTCCCTGCACATCTTTAACCTGTGAAGCTGCCAACGGGGTTTGTATATCTAATGGAAAATGTTTACTTTAGGCTTCTACTAAAATGCCATCCTGTATCTTTGGTTCCAAATATGGGAGGTGTCCTATCTAATACCGTACATGTTTGGTAAAACCACCAAACTTTCCATTATACAGTGTCCCTAAAATAATAGGACACCGATTAGTTATAGATTCTTTACGTCATAATAAATCGATTAAACGTAATATACCTTAGTACAAAGTCCCTTCATTAAGAAGTTAGAGGGCCTCAAAGTTCAATTTTTAATTTTTTTGAAAATTTCCACAAATGTAAAGATGTCAATTTGAATTTTGGTATACATGCTTACTATTTTGTAGTGCACTAATAGGAAAAACTTCATAAACTAGAATTGACTATAAGGGGTACTTTACCTATCTTTCAAAATTTTTTTAGCTCTAACTTCGTTATCTGTAACCTTTTTTGAAATTTTAGTTTATTATCTGATAGCGAATTAAAAAGCACAAAAATAATGTACTTTTAGTTCTTACGCTTAAAAACAACCGTTTACCTTAAAATGCCCATCAAAAATTTGTGGTTGTCATTAAGACGTGTAATTATCAAGTAGCCATGATCACAAAAACAATGGTCATCTAGTAAAAAACAATGATAAATCAATTAATGACATTAGTGACATAAGAATTTGTTCTTTTATGTTTAAGAAAATGCCGCTACATAACGAATTCTCCAATGCTGCAAGGTTCGTTATGTCGCAGCATTTTCGTAAGCACAAAAGACAAAAAACTGATGTCACCAACGTCATTAATTGATTTCTTGATGTTGATTACTAGATTACAATCATAACGCATTGTTTTTGTGATCATGGCTACTTGATAATTACACGTCTTAATGACAACCAAAAACCTTTGATGGGCATTTTAAGGTAAACGGTTGCTTTTAGGAGTAAGAAATAAGAGCACATTATTTTTGTGCTTTCTAATTCTCTTTCAGATAATAACCTAAAATTTCGAAAAAGTTACAGATAATGAAGTTAAAGCTAAAAACAGCTTTGAAAGATAGGTAAAGTGCCTCTTACAGTCGAGTCTAATTTTTTTGTTTGTTAGTGCAGCACATAATACTAAGTATGTATACCAAAATTCAAATCGATATCTCTACATTTTTACAAGGCCCTATAACTTCTTACTGAAGGGACTTTGTACTAAGGTAATATACCCAATAGGGTTTAATCGATTTATTATGACGTAAGGAATCTATGACTAATCGGTGTCCCATTATTTTAGGGACACCCGTACACCCTTGCTATATAAATCTCAGCTCTAGCTTTCTCCTGAATGTAAGGTGACCAAAACTCTGATTAATAAAATCTATTTGGAATGGCACATAACCTAATCATTCTTTAATATAACTTTCTGCCAAATATTGATCTCAATTTCTAAACATTCTATTGCCACAATTGATCTTTTGCCTTCTACAATTTTCATGGTGTCAAAATAACTTTCTAACTTTTTCAAAATTGTATCGGATAAATAATACATCTGTCTGTTCCCATTAAATTTCGGCGTTTCATTCGTTGTGAGCAATGTCATGAGAATTGTAGGAAGAAAAAGATTAACTGTAGCAATAGAATGTTAGAAATTTTATAGACTTTAATGCGTAATATTCATACTAATAGTATTGTGTTGTACATTTGATATATTTATATTAGGTAATCATTTTGAAACTGCACTAGAATCCACATTTTCACTGGAATCTGGGTACTTAACTAATAGTAATTGGAAAATACAGAAACTGGGCAGCAGTAAGCGTTGACATACATACGTAAGTTAAAAATAAATTTGTTAATGCTGCAGAAACAAACCGGTTATCACGTTTCTTCTGATGCTTGTATCCTCTGTACTTTTTTAAAAGCTTTTCTCCTCTGATTCAGGTTTATTTTCTGACATATCAATTTCTTCATCATTGTCCATATTAAGCGCGTCAATAAGGGAATCACTTCCTACGGTGAAATGTTTTGACGAGGTTGGAAGCGATTTTCTAAATTGATTTAATTACTTTTACCTACTAGATTTTTCTTCTGAAATTAAAAAATATGGTACATATTATATCTCACTCTTTGTATTTCTATCTCCTGTTTTATTGGCCAGTATAGGGGATTGGACGTTTTTCTTTGTGTTGTTTGTTTGAGTTGAGACTTACTCCATTGAGAACTTTATTTTTAAAGGTAAATTTTGTAGAACGTTGGTCAATATATGATATGTTTTATTGGACTTTTTCCACTGTCTAGGGTGTATATCAGCGGTCCCGAATTCAAACCCCGGGGGAGCCACGACTTACGTATAAAGATGTACAATATCAGTCCTTCTCAGGACTAACCAGGAACACCTAAAGACGGGAGTAGATCACAAACTCCCGAAACGTCGTGTGATATACACCCTAGACAGTGGAAAAAGTCCAATAAAACATATCATAATAGACCACTGCCAAAAAAATTACATTCAGAGAATAACAGTTAAGTACTCGTAACTTATCACGTAATTTTTTTAACTTGTTATCATATGTTTTTAAAGACCTACTTTATATTGTAAAAAATCTACATTGATTGAGAAACTGCTTCTTACTTTCTAATACTTTCAATTATCTCAGATCCTGGTGCAGCATGCCCAAACCATCCGAAGGGATACTGTACATATGAAGACGATTGCCCAGCTTTTAGTCGACATGGCATTTGTGGTGCAGATAAAAACTACAAAGCACTGGTGTGCTGTACTTCCAGTGGCACAACCAGGGTTTTAAAGTATTACACTGCTCGATACTTTCCAGAGAGAACACAATGTGGCCAATCACACAACTTAAATCAGATCTACAACGGTGACAAAACTGAAATCGGAGAATACCCTTGGGTGGCTGCTTTGCTATACGTAGCTACGAACACTACAACGTATGGTGGAGTTAATTGTGGAGGATCGTTAATAACTGAAAAATTCGTTTTAACTGCAGCGCACTGTGTGATTGACCAGACTGCAGAATCGTAAGTCTTTACTCTGCTGCATCATGGATCTATAAATTGTTTGCTTTCAGTATACGCGTGCTACTGGGTGACTGGAACATAACTTCTGATCCTGATCCTTTTCCTGCAGGACAATGTAAAACTTCTAGGTGCACTGCCAAAATCGAATATGCAGATAAAGTTATCAACGCAACGGTAGATGAAATAATATCGCATGAGCTGTACAGTCCCAAAACAAAGCGAAATGATATTGCCCTTCTTCGACTGAAGACCCCTGTAGATTTTACTGGTAAGACTTTTTAGTTTTCAAATTTGTAATTTAAAACCACAGCGTGGATTTTCAGCTTAGGATTATACAGTTTATAACCCGTGACCTAAGTGGGGCCTAAACGCCAAACAAATGTGTCTTAACGATACGATTTTTAAATTTTTAAAAAGCTTTTTAATGTATTTTATCTACGACAGTTTGTAAAATTCGCTTTTATTTACAAGTTTTAAGTTAGTAAAATGACTGCTTAATAACATGTTTTCATTAGATTACGTCGTCAGTAGCAACGCGTTTTAAAATTTTTAACCACGCAAAATTACGACCGTTTGTTAGTAACCCTAATTGACATTTAAAAAAAATCATATTTACCTTGTTTTCTAGATTCTATCTTAGATAAAATATTGTACAATACACATGCGTAAAGCATCTATAGCCACTCGCGGGGCTTAAGACGCTCGCTCACTCGCGTTTTAACTCTGCCCCACTCGTGACTACGCATTTGTATCGTAAATTACTATTAGCAAACATACGTTTTCTCAAATGAAATAATATTCACAAATTACATGATAGACGATGTATGACAGCAAATTTATATTGAGAGTGATGCGCTGATAGTGCTTTAATTTGTTAGAACCATGTTTTAGCTTTTATTCCCTTCAATGTTATACTATCCTCCTGCTTATACACACCGTTGTTTGCAATCTCCATTGCTTAAAGCAGTGTTGTAGTCCCTTTTCCGATAGCGCCTTTAGTAAGAGTCTGTTTTTTTTTACTGATTCAACCTTTTCAAAATGAGAGTCCTCTTCGGCATACTTTCAACTATTAGAAATAGAAAAAATCAGCAAGAGCTAGGCCGGGCGAGTAGGGTGGACGATAAAGCACTGTGATTCCTTTTTGAGTCAAAAACTGCTTCACCGTGAGCCTATTGGTATAGACTGAAACCATTCCTCCGGCGTTTTTTTCCTGACAGACTCTGTGTGTGATCAGAACGTGTTTGTAATATGTAGTGTTTGTTAGCTGTCTGTTCTTCTGGTACCCACTCTGGTAATATCACACCATGAATATAAAAAATCTGTAAAGGGGTTTACACGGAAGTACCTTCGTTCAAATTTGATCTATTTGCAAATAAAAAATGTAGCCCGCTGGAATTCGAACTCCGCGTTCCGAGGCAAATATTTTGAGTCATTTTCTTGTCCGCCGCTAGGATAACTGAACCACGGGCATGTTTGAATTGGACGAGTTTCTGATGCGTTATAAAGCACTATACTATTCTGTCCCATTTGTGGTTTTTATACTGTATCTGTTAAGTTACATTTCCGCCAATGATACGGCCTGAGCTATGTGCAGATGATTACTAGTATCTATTTCTCATGTAAAGCAAAGCTAATCAAAATGTTATTTTTTAAGGTGCTTACCCTGTTTATATTTCTCCAAAATTTCATGCCAACTAGACATATAATATGCATGTGAAAATATCACTTTCCTCCAACAAATAGGTTTTGAGTTATACCACCATCAAATCGACAGACAGACAGACCGACGGAAGGACGCCTTTTAGACGAGGGAAGTGAAAAGGCAATCAGCATTGCCTTAAACTTTGATAATGCTACTGCGAGATTTCTTCAGATATTCACGTTTCAGGGTCCCTAGTTGACAAAAAACAGGTTTTCTCAATTCTGTCTGTCTGTCTGTCCGTCCATCCGTCCGTCGGTGTGCTTGTTGGTGGTATAACTCAAAAACTATTTGTTAGAGGAAGACGATATTTGGCATACATATTATATATCTACCTGGCATGAAACCGAGAAAACTTCAGATAAATATATACAGGGTGAGCATCTTAAAATAATAAAATGTTGTTTATTTTTGCTTTAACTTAGAAGTAATAATTTTTACATAGCGCAGGTTTTATTCTCGCCCCATCACGGGTAACATTTTTATTTTGGTTTTAACTGACATACAGATGAAAGTAACAATGTTCACATAGTTCAGGCTCTATCCTTGATAAAAACTGAACCCAACAGATACAGTGTAAATGCTGTAACGCAGAAAAAGGTGTCAACGAAAAATGAGTTCTATTTAAGGCACTCGGGATGCACGGACTTCAAAAGTGCCCCGTAGCGCATGTAGCGATAGTCCGTTCCTTTGCAATATCCCTCTAAACGTTGGAATTGCATACGCAACCGCCTGCCCTTCGAATTCGGCCACAGGTAATGTTTTTTTTATTTTAAAATTCATGTAATTTATTAGGAACGTTAATATATTTTTACCTTTAGCTTAATTTGACTTTTAAAATTATTTAGTGTCATAACGATCACTTACGAGGGAAGTTCTGAGTAAAGTCCTTTACATATTTTTTATTCTTGCTGATGCTGGTGTCCTCCAATGCATTGATTGTTTTTTAGTTTCAGGGTCGTATTGGAAAATACAAATGTTAAAACACATTTTTTGATGATTCTCGTTTTGTTCGTGTGGGAGAAGTCTTGGAACAACCTTAGCGCACACTTTTGTCAGTTCAGTCCTTGATGTAGATTTTTTCTAACTCATTATCTGTTAATGTTCACTATTTCGGCTATCATTCTCATACTCAGTGTTGGAATTTATTCATTTCATAAATTTTTTTCGCATATTCATTTGTTCTTAATGTGCTTATGGACACCCCAGTCATCATCTTTTACATTTTCTCTAATTTAACTAAACCACACCCAAGTATACCATTCAAACACTTAGGTACGCTACAAATATGCTTTAGTTATTATCATACGGACATTCGATGGCTCTCTTTTCCAATTTTACAAGAAACTTCAAATGAAAACGTTTAATTTTAGAACTCTTGGTGAGTTTGGATGTTGGATGTTTGGACGGTTATAGTGTTTTTCCGCACGTTGATGAATTTCTTCTGTTACGACTTAGAATTTTAGGTCAGCATATAGTGTTTGGTGGTTTTTTAGACTTTAGACTGATAAATCTAAATAATCTTCCAATTCAACGAATGACAACCACCCCGTAATTCCAATCCGTACGTTCAAATCGACTTCATTGTAACTTTATACATGGAGTTATCAAATAAATGTCAGCTCTAGAGTGCTGTGGCTCCATATAATTAAAATGAAGCCACAGCAATCTAGAGCTGAAATTTATTTGAAGAAGTTTACTTTCCATAATGTGGAAAGATTTTCTTCCAATTTACCAGCTGATCTTTTTACTTTCAAGTTCATTTCTTCTCTTTTCTTTGTAATATATGATTTCCATGATAATTTGTTATCTAGATGTAACCTCAGGTAACGAACTTCTTTAGAATGTGATATTTCCACGTTATTGATGTAAACAGGCGCCTTATCTTTATATATATAATTCTTCTGTAAGTGTGTATGTGACTGAACTCGTCCTAAACGGGTTAACCGATTTTGATGAAATTTTTTGTGTGTGTTTGAGTGGGTCCCTGGATGGTTTAGATTCACAATTGGACTCGGTAGGTGGCGCTGCAATCGGGTTCTAGGAATTTTTTTAAAAATTTTTTGACGAATGTTTTTTTAATTTTTTTTTCAGATTTCTCGCATATCAGAACATATAACCTCAAAATTTCACTTCCCCCAACACCCCCCAATATTTTTTAAAATGAAAAAAGTCGAAAATTCGAAAATCGAAAAAAACTTTGCTGAACCTGCTGATAGCAGGCAAACCAACGTTCGGGCAGGACAACGTCTGTCGGGTCCCCCAAAATTTCATCCCACCACCACCCCCCAATATTTTTTAAAATTAAAATCTTTATATACAGGTTGTTAATTAAGTACGTAGACAAACTTTAAGGTGTGATTCCTTGATCAATTCTAAGATAAAAAGTTCATACAAACATGGAACCTAAACAGCTTCGTTCACAAGATACAGGGTGTTGAAGTTTAAACAAAAATTATTTCTTTTTCAAAAATCTGGAAAACGTCTAGAGATATTCTAATGAAACTTGGTGTATGATAGTATTTCATAAAGTGGCATTGTTTGGTAAAAATAAATTTAATTTATTTCCACCAGTGGCGTGCAACGGGACCACCTCAGTTACCTTATTTTAGAAAAATCTGGTAAGCCACTGTTTTTCATTCAATACGACAAGTTTTTTAGCTCCATCCATTGAAACTATACAAAAGATGTATCTTTTATTTTTTTGATAGAAACAACCTTTTTCGAGAAAAACGGAGAAATCTGTAACAGCAATTTCGTTCATTGGACTTTAATGGGATCTAAACGGCTTCGTTTTCAAAATACAGCTTAAAGAAGTTTTAAAAAAATATTATTTAATAACAAACAATCTTACAATAGCTACAAAACTTTTGGCTAACAAACAGGGGCGTACCAGATTTTTCTAAAATAAAGTAACTGAGGTGACCTCGATGCACGCCACTGGTGGAAATAAATTAAATTTATTTTCACCAAACAATGCCACTTTATGAAATACTATCATACACCAAGTTTTATTAAAATACTTCCAGCCGTTTACAAAATTAAAAAATTTTTTTTTTTAATTCAACACCCTGTATTTTGAAAACGAAGCCGTTTAGGCCCCATGTTTGTATGCACTTTTTATCATAGAATTGACCAAGGAATCTCCCCTTAAAGTTTGTCTACGTACTTAATTAACACCCTGTATAGTTGACAAATGTTTCTATGCTGACCTCTCTCAACTTTGATTTTAATTTATTAGAGCAAGTCGATTATACGCGTAGTTATTGTTGTCTGCTGGGTGTCTGCTACGTGGCCATTTAGCTATTGCTCTCCTTGTTTCTGCCGCTAGTTCTTTTATCCGACGTTCTTCCATTTTACGTAGTGGAGTTGCGTTCCAAGCAGCTTATTGAACGGTGGTAATGAAATAATTTGTAGTTTCTTCTATATCGTTTTTTATTCTAAATGAACGTTATCTATAACCATTTTTTGATTTATATACAGGGTGTCCGGAAAATATGTGTACAACGGAAGACCACAAGTTTCTTGGCCGAAAATATAATGATTCAACTCAACTTACCTATATACAAAGTTGCTTAGTTTAACGGTTTAACCGCTAGAGGGCTTGAGAGATGATTAACTTTTTTAAACTTTTTAACCCCCTGTATAATCTCTACCAATTTTTTTTCTGAATAGTTACTTTAATTTAGAAGCTATTTCCTCTCTTGCAAAGTTTTAGTTGGGTGAACGGTTTAGCCACAAAAAATATTTTCTAAATCCTTACAAGCCTAGTGTTAAGTTACAATTACTGATTCAGGCTTGTAGAGATTTAGAACATATTTTTTTGTGGTTAAACCGTTTACCCAACTAAAATTTTGTAAAAGAGAAAATAGCTTCTAAATTAAAGTAACTATTCAGAAAAAATACATTGGTAGTGATTATATAGGGGGTTACAAAAATATGGATGGATAATTTATTGTTACAAGGTTTTTAAACACCCTGTAATTTTATAAATTAGGGTTGATTTTACAAAAAGCCGTAGTTTACTGGTGCAAACGCATGGCCAAAAAATGAATAATTTATCAAAAATTTTTCGACTTGAAAATTTTTTAAAAAGCTAATCATTTTTGAAGACCTCTACCGGCTAAACTAAGCATCTTTGTATATATAGGTAAGTTGAGTTAAATAATCATATTTTGGGCCAAGGAACTTGTGGTCTTCCACATATTTTGCGGTGGTATCAGTACTCATGTCCATTGCGCTTAGGATTAGAACTCGTGCTAGCGCACTTGTCCTAATTGAACCTAAGCGCAATGGACATTCGTAATACCACAGCAAAAATATTAAGTAATAATAGGACGAGAGGTCAAAATATTGCCGACAATAATTTTTGCGATTCAGCTACCGGTTTCTGTGGAGGCGAAAATAACGACAAATGCTTGCACGAGTCGTTATTTTCTAAAGCAACAGAAACGAGACAATCTGAAGAGCAAAAATTGTCGGCAATATTTTGACCTAGAGTCCTATTCGTCTTGACAATTTAACTTTTAAATTATTGAAAATGGTCAATAAAAATACTCCTAACACTAAAATTATAAATTCACAAAACTAGTGGTCTTTTTCATTACAAAATAGTTACAGAAAAAAGTTTCGCTGAAATAAAGCTCCTCGAAACATTGTCACTAAAATAATAATCTTTCAATTGGTAGTTTATTTTTAAATTGAAGAATGCCATTGGTTGACAATGACACCAGTTAAATTGTCGACATAACTTTGACTATTCACAGCATTATAAGTGAATATAATTTCAGTCAGCTTTCAATAGTACATTATAGTTGTAAAAAAATTTTATCTGTGCACTAACATCGTCAATTACACGTACTTGATACAAAAATAACTGTTTAGATTTTCAAAAATGAATTTCGATGTGAAAGCACACTGAGGGGGAAATAGATATTTATGCATTAAGGGAGATATGAATATGTTTTTTCCCTGAGGTTGACATGTGTTACAGACTGAGGGCCTCTGGCCCGAGGTCTGTAATTCAACCGAAGGTAAAGAACATGAATATCTCCCGTGGTGCATACAATATTTTATCTACTAGCATATTCGTAAAATTAGTATGAAATTTCAAAATGTCATAATGACATTTAAAATTAGAATATGTAAGTAAAGCCGGGGTCGGTAGCTCAGTGGTAAGCATCCTGACTACTGATCTAAGGGTCGCGAGTTCGATTCCCGGTCCCGGTGAGGTTTTCAAAAATAAAAAAATGCAGATGAAAGCTTCTACAGAATGCCATCATTCGGAAGTGATGTAAAGCTGTGGGTCCCACGTTACTAAGATGTGTAGCATGTAAAAGATCCCTTGCTAGGGTTGGAACTCCTTAGTCTCGGCAAAATTCTAAGTAGGACTTTGACCATATGACCAAAGCAGTCGGTGTCTAAGGTACCTGGTACTCTGCATGCCTAGACCTTGTTCATTAACAAACAAACAAACAAAATATGTAAGTAACATCAAGGATTGCCTCATTGTATGGTTGCTGAGATGTTAATTGTAGTTGCATTGTTACCATGAGTTTGGGGGAGAAATAATTTGACAACTCCCTTGGGAGTTATGAGTAGATCTTCATATTTTGTTTCTATGACGAAAATGTACAATATCATGTTGCTAGTAGATAATATATTTTTCAGATTACGTCCGTCCCGTCTGTATACCTCCTGAACATTTCCCTGCCTTAACAAGTGAGGTAGAAGTGGTCGTTGCTGGTTGGGGAATAACAGAAAAACGTATGTTTTTGAACAATTTAAACATAGGGTTTCCAAAATCTTCGCTTAATATTTTTCTCTTTTTAGGCAACTATTCTAGAACTTTATCAATAGTAACGGCCTTATTATTCATAGAAATGTAACATTTTTCAACAATACTAAATTATTCACAACTATTTCTTAAATGTTGCAAAAAACATAAATCACACCCATCTTGCTTTCTTAGTTATTGTCATAACACCCACTTCAGTACCTTTCCACTTACTATTTTGAAATCAATTTATTTTATAAATAAATGTTAATGAAATGCCATTTACAGGTTCTCAATCAGACGTACTTTTAAAAGCAACGTTACATGTGTTGACGAACAATCAATGTCTTGAAAAGATTAAAAAAACAGAGGGAATTCATTATACTGAATTTTGTGCTGCCCACGGAGATAGCGATGCTTGTGCGGGAGATTCCGGAGGGCCGCTTATGAGCAGTTACAAAGATTATCGCTCTAATTGGTTCCAACTAGGAATTGTAGGATATGGCGGCAGCTGCAGTTTAGGAGCAACAGCCACTGTTTATACTCGCGTTTATTCTTTTGTCGGTTGGATTATCGAACAGATAACTCCACAATCAGGTTAGTGATTATTTTATTGACAAAAGCTTAACACTTTTACTACTAGAGAAATCACACGTCTGTTCTTATTTAAAAATGTTCATATCAGCGAATTAAGTAGATTATGATTTCAAATATTATGAGATGAGATACCCATTAAAAAATAACTATAAAATATATAGATATAACGAAATATCTACAGAATGTCCCAGCTACAGCAACTAATTTAAAAAGTGCGTCTTTTAGGTACGCTCCAATTCTGAACGGATATATTACTAATGCTGGAAAAGTATTGCCAAAAAGAATAAAGTAGTTAAAACAAACATTGTAAGTTTAATTCTTTGACTTTTTTAATTTTGATAAGTTTAAAAGGAGATTTATAAGTCAAAATTAAAGTTATCTAAGATTTTTAGTTTGATAAATAAAAATCTTATTGTCGTAACATTTGTTTAATAATTAATAATGTATAGAATTTTTAAACGTTTCGCTAATTATGTTGGCTTCATCAGTAATATAAGGCAAAAAAGAAAAATTGACTAGTGATTAAAGTTTTGATTTACATGCTTGATATTTGTGGTTGAAATGATATTTTACGACATGTTTAATATTAAAAATTTATTGATAAACAATTCTTCAACCACAAATATCAACTATGTAAATTAAAACTTTAATCACTAGTCAATTTTTCTTTTTTGCGTTGTATTACTGATGAAGCCAACATAATTAGCGAAACGTTTAAAAATTCTATACATTATAACTTATTAAAACGAAAATGTTTAAGCCATGAATCGATCAAAGGAATACGCAAACAAATACAGGGTAAAAGCAAGAAAATCAAAACAAATTTAGAAGTAGAAGCTAGAGCAGAGGGTTTTATACAAAAAACTTGAAGAGATGGAAGATAAAAACAATACAAACTAATGAGATTATTTTACCAACAAGTAAAGATTCCGAAACAGGATATTGTCAACACAAAGATGCAAATCTAGGATAAGGAACGGAAGAAGTGCTACACAGATGGGCCGAATATTATTGAAACTATTAAATGTCAATAAATAAATCGAAAGCGATGTAGATGCACACCTCCAACTCAACCAAAAGGGAAAAATAGCGGAACATGCGGTTGAAGAGATCAAGGAATTAAAAAATAAGAATAACGGAAGACCTGGTAAGGACAAAATATCAAATAGAGATGATCAAATGTCGAGGGGATCAGCTAACTGAATCAATATACTACAATACAATGAACGAGGAAGTACCCCAAAAACGGACAAAAGCAAGAATTACGCCCATGTATAAGATAGCGAATAAACCCATTGCGGGAGCTACAAGGGAATAACGCTGCTGGATGTCACCTGCATAATTTTAGCAAGTGTGATCAAGCACAAATTAAATGAATATATGCAGCCTGGTCTTGGAGCATATCAGAGAGGATTCAGGAAAGACCGTTCCACAATAGATTAAATTTTTTTGCCTACCATATGTGAAAATGAGTCATATTAACCCTAAAAATATGACCGAAAGTAATGTTTATCATCCCTTGGGCCGCTAAACTCATAAGAATACCATTTTGTAGTATTTCACAATTTAGACACCTTTGACTTTCATTTGCGTATTTGGACGTTTTACATAATTTTTCATTAAATGTCAGATTAAATCAAAGTTTGGAATTAAAACAAACAACAAAAGTGTTACTACTTAAGTTTCTTATTAAATTCTGCTTGCATTTATAAAATTAAATATTTTCTTATATTTTTCCTATTTTGTTCTGTTTAACGCCAGACGAAAAACAGTTGTGTGCCAAACGCTTCGCTCGCTCGGGCAGCTAATACTATCGGGCTGCTAATGTTCGTTTTTTCCCCTTGTGACACAATATACTAAAACGATTCATATGATTATGTAAACGGGAAACAGCTATCTAAATCCATACAAAACCTAGAAATCTCCAAAGAACTAGTTCGAATGCTGAAACTGCCCCCTTTCGGGCATATGAAATAGAATGAGACCTCACGGTACCAGAAAAATTTAGTATAAATAGTGGGAGATTATTAAACACACGCAAGGTTATAAGAAATTCTCAAATACCAGTTTTGGGTAGACTCGTGTCTAGTTAATCTTTAATCTTAGACAGCTTAACGCATGACGTTGTGTCACTTACACCCTAAAGAAACTAGATTTTGAAGGCCTGGCAGCAAGTCAAGTAAGGTCTCAAATAGACCCAGATGAAAAGGGATACAGGTGAGCTCATCACAATCCTAATATGCAATAAAATAAACAGGCCAACTCATCACCGCAGGTCATTTAAAGGCCATCTTTTGGAGATAGGCGAATCCATCACCAACCACCCGCTTAGATATAGTCCCTCGTCTAATGAGACTATTTAGTACCGATGCAACTAAGCCCTCAAGTTTTTCCCAACATGATTGGTAGTTTGTTGCAGAGCAAGGTTCGATGGTAGTTCCTTTTTACCACCATATTAAGGAAATTTCCCCTATATAAACGCGCTTAATATGCAATTAAGTAAAATGTTTGTCGTTTTATTTACGGATGTAGAGATGGACACAGAATAGATTTTATCGTAAGTCGGCGTGGCCACAAAATGCTGGTTATAAATGATTACAAGTTTGAAAAACAAAAAGTGTTAAAAGGTGAAAAAGTATTATGGTGTTGCACTGTGAAAGGCTGTCCAGCAAAATGCCATAGAAAAGGTAAGTTTAATTTTGTATTCTAATATATTCCGTTGAGTACATATACTATGCACTATATACAGAGTGGTTAATTGCTTCACGCACCATAAAGATTCCAATTGTACATTTTTAAAACGTATATATTTGCTACCCTAATTATTTTAGAGCAAAAGTGTAAATAAGTATCCTGTGGAGAAAAAAATACCATGCATGGTATGTATTTTGAATAATTTTCGATTTACAGTAGAACCAATGTAACTATGTGGGCGGCAAAAACCACACCTAATATTAGAATCTAGTAATTTCTAAGCCCTGTATGTAGTAATCAAAGTATCTGTATGCCTTCAAGGGGCAAATTATTATTTACAGTGCACGTTAGTAAAAGGGGTTTTAACTTATTATCACACATACTCGTACATACAGTTTTACTCGCAGATATACGCTACACATGCAAATCCGTGAATAAAGCTACATAAGCATACAGGGTGATTGAAACTCGAGGAATAGGGTTTAAATTTAGCAAATTTGCTAAATATTGTGTACTTCAGCCGGCGACCGTTTCAATTATTCGCAAACAGATTCCATGTACATGTAATTTTTCTCACGAGAAATCTTTAAAAACTGAGAAACCAAATTTTAGAAAAAAAAAATTATTTGCTCTCTATTTAAGTTATTATTAGCCTTCATAGACGCCTTTGTTTAATTTTATTGATATCAACCTGATTTCTTGTGGGCGTGGTTTTTCACTTTTAGTTCGTGTGATAGCATTCTTTTTTTCTAATATTAATGAAGTGCCGAAGTAAAGTAAATAGTTCGTAAAGGTGCAGAGCAAAATATAAAGATTCAGTCAGTCAATTTTCTAAATTCCGATACCTAGTATCCTAGTACCTGTATTTTAGTTTTTCGAAATTTCTCGTCAGACTGTTACATGCAAGTCAAATCTGTTTGCATAGGACCACCCTGCACGTGTGACATGAATTTACTTTTTATTTTTTATTTTTTTAAATTAATTAATAATTTTTTTGTTTTGTTTTAAAGGCGGCGATGACATCGTACTGTGGCACGAGTTAAATCACAATGATGATTGGGATGTGCAGAACTTAAGCAGACAAGCCATAAGCAATTCGTGTAAAAGAAAGACTTCGGATGATTTGTGCGAAAGACCAGCGAAAGTAATCAATTCGGAAATCGCTCACTCTACACACAAGAGGAACATCACCACGAAGGACATCGATTTAATTAGACACAACATAAACCGAAGTCATCTGAGCATCATGCCGACCAATCCACGAAACAGCTATGAAGTCCACGAAGTCCTGAATACGATGAATCCAAAAACTGATCGAGAATAATGTTTTCTTCAACGATACCGAAAATCACATAATTATATTTGGTTGTGTTTCCAACTTAAAATGCTTATCAAAAGACGACACTTATTACATGGACCGCACATTTAAATATGCCCCTAAATTCTTCTTTCAACTGTTTACCATTCACTGCGTACGTAATGGGCATTACATACCACTCATATTTTGCCTCCTTCCTATCAAACATACCTAAACATATATCAAAACGTTTGAAAATTTAAAAAAGCCATCGGAATGATTTAATTTCACTTTAAGTCCGTGTAGAATACTTTTACATTTTGAACAATCTATTCACAGCGCCCTTAATCACGTTTGGCCATCCGCCACTACATTTGGGTCCGTTTTCACTTAGCTCATAGTTGGTACAAAAAAATCCAGCAACTAGGATTTGTTTCTATTTATAAACAGTTTCAGTCAGATGCAAAGTGGCTTCATCATCTTTTTGGATTACCTTACCTTCATCCCCTCAAAGTTAGCGAATGTTTTGTAAATAATTCTATGAATGATTTACCTTCTCCAGAAGCGTACGGTAGAATGGCTGATTATTTAGTGGATAACTATATTAGTGAAGATGCTACTTTTCCTCCATCTTTATAAGCTTCCATTTCAAGCTATTTAGGTTTGACAACCATTCCCTGCGAATTGTTCCATGATCATTTTTCTAATGCCTTCTACAATATATATATATTGACCATACATTCCGGGTCGGAATAAAAGTCGCTTCTGTCGCCGAAGCTCTATTAATTCATTTTGTTGTGGTGAATTGCTCCACGTATTCTATTTGTTCTTTTCCTCGGTTATATGTGTCGTTTAGCCTTATTTATGGTGTCGTTCCATTTCTTTCTGTTCTGGGTTGTTTCCCTCCAGTCCTTAATTCCCAATTTTCTAATATCCTCGTGTAGTTGGTCTTCCCATCTAAGTTTCGGTCTTCCTCTTGGTCTTCTCCCTGGCGGTCTCCAACCTGTTACCTTTTTTATTATTTCACCTGCTCCTCTTCTTTGGATGTGTCCAAACCATTTTAGTCTTTGCGTTTTTATAAATTGCACAATGTCCTCCTCCTCCTCCATCATCTCCCTTATCTCATGGTTCATCAATGGTCTAAATTCTCCTTGTTCTTTTTTTGGTCCTAGGATTGTTCTTAGTATTTTTCTTTCTATTATCCTGAGCTTCTCTTGATCTCTATTTGACAGGCACATCGTCTCCGCTGCATACGTTATCACAGGTCTTATTGCTGCCTTATATATTTTTAGTCTTGTTTTTTTACTAAGTGTCCTGTTTTTAAGTAATTTTTTATATTTCCAGTATGCCCGATTCCCAGTTCGAATGCGCTCTGTAATTTCTGCGCTTCTGTTGCTTTTGTCGTTGACGATGACTCCTAGATATTTAAAGTGTTCTACTTTCTTGAAGCAATGGTTTCCTATTTCGATTTGTTTTACGTTTGTTGTTTCTCTTCTTGAGCATATCATATATTCTGTTTTTTTCTCATTAATCCTCAAACCTTTTTTGTTTGCCTCTTTTTCTAGTGTGGTTAGAGCTTTTTCCAATGTTTTCCTATCCCTGGCCATTAACGCAAGATCGTCTGCATATGCTATAATTTGTACTGAACTTTGTGCTATGCTTTTGTTTATCTCTGCTGCTTTGATGACTCCTTCTAATGCAATATTAAATAATGTTGTTGACAGGGAGTCCCCTTGTCTCACTCCATTTTCTATATTGATTGGTCGTGTTGTTCCTTCATGAGTTATTATTTTTGCTTGGGAATTTCTCATTGTCATTTGTGTCAGTTTGATGAGTTTTGTCGGTATTTCCATTTTTTTCATTTCTTCTATTAATATTTCTCTGAGAATGCTGTCGAAGGCTTGTTGAAAGTCGATGAACAGTATGTGTAGTTCTATATCAAATTCGTAGCATTTTTCCATCGTTTGTGTTAGAACGTGTATAGCATCTATTGTTGATTTTCCTTTTCGGAATCCCTGTTGGTATTGTCCTAGTTTTGCTTCTACATAAATATTTAGTCTATTTCTTAGAATCGATGTCAAGATCTTGTATGTCGTATTTAGTAGCATAATGCCTCTATAATTTCCACAACAGGCTGCGTCTCCCTTTTTGAATATAGGTGTTATTAATCCGCTTTTCCATTCTGTTGGCATTGACTTTTCCTTCCAGATTTTTACTATTAGGTTATGTATATGTGTTAGTAATACTTCGCCTCCATTTATTATCAATTCATTACTAATTTCATCGGGGCCCGATGCTTTATTTAACTTTAGTTGTTGTATTATGTTCATGAATTCTTTATATGTTGGTGTGTCCTCTTCTTCGTTTTTTTCCTCTCTTGTTTCTGCGTCTTCTTCTTCTTCTTCTACACCTGTTTGTTTTTTGTAGAGTTCTTTAAAGTGTATCTCCCATTCTCTTTTCTCTATTTTTGCGGTTATTTGCCTAGTCTTATTTTGTTGTTTAACATATCCGAATAGTTTTCTGTTGTCTTTATGACGTTCTTCTAGTTCTTGCATCTGTTTGTCAATCCATAGTGTTTTTTTCTCTTTGCATAGTTTATTTGACTCTTTCTTTTTTTCTCTGTATTTTTGCCTATCCCTTTCATTTTCTGTTTGCAGCCATCTCTCCCTTGCTTTATTCTTTTCTATGATTTTTTCTCTGCATTCTTCATCAAACCAACTGTCTTTTGTTATTGCACGGTTACTTTCTCCTAGGGTGTTTTCCGTTGTGTGTATTATTGTGTCTTTTATATTTTGCCATTCTTCTTCTATACTAATGTTTGTGTTTACTTTTAGGTTCTTTTCCATGTTTTCAATGTATTTATTTTTTATTTCCTCTTTATTCAGTTGTTGTGTGTTCCATCGCCTTCTTAATTTTTCTGGTTTCATATGTTTTATTATTTTCATCTTTAGTTTTGCGATTACCAGAACGTGATCTGTATCTACATTTGCGCCTCTATACGACCTTACATCATTCACAATTTTTCTCCATTTGTTTGTTATCAGAATATGGTCTATCTGGTTTCCTTCGGTCGTCCCAGGTCGCATCCACGTTATTTTGTGTAATTTCCTATGTTTGTATTTCGTGCTTATTATGTATGTATTTGTCAGTGAGGCTAAATTACATAGTCTTAAGCCGTTGTCGTTTGTAGTGTCGTGGATTGTTTCTTTTCCGGCAACGTGTTTGTTGTATTCTTCTTTTCCAATTTTTGCGTTAAAATCTCCAATAATCATCAGCCTGTCATTCCTCGGTATTTCTTCGCACACTTCTTCCAGTTGTTCGTAGAATTTTTGCTTGTACTCGTCTTCCGCTTCTTCTGTGGGTGCATATGCGTTGACTATTGTTAGATTTGCTTGTTTACTTTGAATTCTTATGAGGCATATTCTTCCGTTTATCGCTCTAAACTGAATTACATCCTTCCTGAGTTTTCTATTTATCATAAATCCTACTCCGTTTTTCCCTTGTTTATCTTCGCCAGAGTAATATAGTGCAAACTTTTTCTTATCAATTTTTCCTTGTTGTTTCCATCTTATTTCTTGTAATGCCAGTATTTCAACGTTATATCTTTCCATCTCTTGTGCTACTTCGATCATTTTTCCCACTACTAGCATGGTCCTAATGTTCCATGTTCCAATTTTTATTTCGTTTTTTCCCTCGCTTTTCCGTTTATTTCTCTTTGACCTTTTTGTTGCGGTTGTTATCTTTTTCGTTGGCTTTTCTTGCGGTCTTATTAGTTTTTTTTCCTCTTGCCTTGTTTCGTAATTGAATCGTTTTTTGTCGGGTTGAGTTTTTGTTCTTCTTCATCCCATATCCAAAGTTCCTGATCAATCCAAAGTTTTTTGAACCCTATTCTTACTTTTCTCCCTTGGTTTTTCATTATGTTAGCTTGGTATCTAATTATTGATTCTACAATACTCACCCAAATATAAATATTTTTATTCAAACTTTATTACATGTGCTGACTGGGATATACATTAAAAGCCAGAGTATACACTTTCCAGTCATTGTGGAAACACGGAGGGTGAAGCAAGTTGAATGGTTTCTACAAGAAAAGTTGCGCGAGCAGAAAGACGGCATATATTTGATTAGGACTTTGTAAAGCTTGTATCGCATAGGTATAAAGTTTCGACTTCGAATGATATCTGAAAATAACAATTAAATGTGTACCTACTTATGTATATAAAAAGATGCCCTCTTTCAAATTCCGTAATAAAAAAGGGGGTTGCCATTTAAAAAAAAACATCGATAACGCCATACTTCATACGCGGCACACCCTGTATGTACCTATCCATTTTATTTCAAAAAATGCGCAAGAAAAATAAAAATCGACAAGTCCGAGCGTTTTTTCTAAATTATATATATATACAGGGTGTTTCATTAATAATTGGAAATATTTTAACTGTAGAATGCTGGGCTCAAAATATTAATATTTAACCCAAATCATTTAAATAAAATGTGGCTCCTTACTGAGATACATGGTGTTTTATTTAAAAATTTAAAAATGATTTTTCCCTATTACTTGAAAACTATTTGACGTGTACGATACGTATCATATTTGGCAGGAAGTGCAGACACTGTAAACCATGCTAAATTATGTTAAATAAACGTTTCTGGCTACTACCAGAGGCGTACGACAGGGGAAAGTGAGTGGTTGACCCTTCCCAAGTTCTACGCCACTGACGGAATTGCCAGTTTAGCACAATTTTTCGATTCTCCAATACTTTCTATGTAAATAACATACTCTTCCCTCGTAACCATAAAGTCATTATTTTTCGAGATACTTAAAGTTAAACATAAAGCTGAACAGTTATTTTGATTTTAATGTGTATTAATTATTTCGGTGTTTTATGTCATAAGATTGCATTTATTACGCAAATGAAACTTTAATCCGTATTAACAAAAAAACATAATGTTATTTAAAGAAATTTATTGAAACGAATACATAGATGCATTGTTTTTATGTTGCATTTAGCATGGTTTACAGTGTCTACACTCAGTGACGGCACTACGGGGGGGCCTGGGAAGGCCCACGCCCCCCCAAGATTTAGCTCTGCCCCCCTGAGTGCCCCCCCCCCCCCGAAGACACCCTTTGATTAATATCTTATGTCTAAACACATTCAAAGATATATTTTGAATATGTTGCTATAATAGAATTAATGAACTTAAACTAAATAATTATTTCGAAGAACTTTTAATGGGGAATGTTTATTTGTCGCATAAAACTAAAAATCAACTGTATTTTGTGGTTTAATTATTAATGGGCCTTTTAGGCGCATGATAAGGAATACTGCTTAGATGCAGAATATCAATTTACGCTCTTATCTGGGTTAACAAACATCCTTATGGTTGGTCGGCACAATTTGATACAGTAATAATCCTGTTATGTTTACAGGTCCTTTCGCAATCAATATCGAATACAAAACAGAATGCAATTTAACTAAATTTTAAATATAAACATTTGGTTTCTGATGTCTGCTTCTGACTACATTTGCTCGGTGGTCTCGTTGAAGTGTGCTAGTGTGCATTTTAATTGTTTGCGGTTTGCGTGCTAAGACGCTAAGGGATTACTTTGATTCTACTCCCACTGCAGCAATAATAATCAAAGAGAACAACGTTGCTAAAAAGGGTGAATTAAATACTGAAAATAATAGTGTTGTGGAGATGATCGAGTTCCCTGAAGATACCAAAGAAAGTGTTTGTAACGATGATGATAATAACAATAACGCAAGCGATAACAATATGTCTGATGAAGGTCTCTCAGGTTTCTCAGTTTTAGAAAAACTGTATGTTTTTGTTAGTTGTTCTACAGTGCACCCAGGGCCCCCGCGCGTGCAACGCGTGCACCGCACGCGGGCGCCACTCTAAAGGGGCCCCGTAAAAATCGACAAAAGTTTGGATAGCAGTTTCAAGTTAGATCTTGTCGATTTTTCCTGTCCAGACTTGAATACTCTACGAGTATAAATAAAACAGTGGGAGGCGCCGTAATCCAAATACAGTTGTTTAGGAACCAAAACATAATTTTAACTTTTAAAATTAAATATGCATACATTTCGTAAGCGAACTATTACATGCGGAAATGCATAACAAGCTGCCAGCATTGCTCGAATGACCCGGTGAACAAACTGCAATTATGCAGACTTGCTATCACTGTTTGTTATGAAATTAAACACGCTAGTGCAAATGCCAGCTGAACTGGGGCAAATAAACTGAACCTTGTAATTTACGTCATAATTTTATGTATATAAATAGGAAATTTCTAGTCAATAAAATAATACAGTTTGACACCAGTTTCTGTATTCACCAAACATCTGCTCTAACGGAACCAAGTCTATTATTACATCATCTCTCGTGAGACCGTTGGTTTGCGTCCCTTTTTAATTCCTGCACCCCTAAGACGTATCCTGTAATTGTCCAAATTATAAATCATACAGTCCACTATAACCTCCACCATGAACACAGTAGAACCCCTCTAATCCGTCACCTTTGGGACTGGGGTTATGTCGGAACCCAGAAAAGGTCGGATTATCAGAAATTACAGAAAAATACGGATTTACAGTATATAAAATATTATATTATATAATTTACTGTACATAGATTAATACTGTAAAAACAGAACAGAAGAACACTGTCGTAAAACCAACGAACAGTAAGGACTAAAACATATGTAACAGCTTAAAGTTCTTATGCTTCAAAATATTATTTATGTAAGTACTACACATATTCAAAGGGCGCCAAAATATTTCCGGCACGCGGGCGATGATTACCCTGAGTGCACCCAAAATTTATCAACCTGCAAAAAGAAATATATCCTAAACAAAAACCAATGGAACTAAAACGACTGAGTGACACACGTTAGACTGTACAATTTCTTTCATGTGATGGTGATCAAGACATTTGAATCAATTATAGTGTTACTGCATAGTATAGCTGACGGTGAAGGTAATTTTAAAGATGAAAGTACTCGTCGAGTAGATGCTACTCGACTCTTAAATCAATTAAATGAAACATTTGTTATGTTTCTTTTTATTTTTAAAATATTATTAAAACAAACAAGTTCTTTGTCTGACCATTTACAGAACTCAAATTTAGATTATGCTAATGTTGTAGATTTAGTTGATGCAACAGTAAGTGTTTTGAAAAACTTCTTAATTTAGTACATCAATACCGTGATGCATTTGAGACATTGTATAACTTACTAAAAATAGCAGTGACATTACCTGTTTCAACTGTTTCTTGCGAAAGGTCTTTTTCTAGTTTGAAAAGAATCTACACTTATCTCAGAACTAAAATGACTAATGAGAGGCTTTGCAACATTTCCACTTTATCTATTGAAAAGGAAATTGCAAAAAACATAGATGTAGATAAAGTAGTGGATGCATTTTCCTCGACTCATGCAAATAGGCGAATAGTTCTTTAATAGCGTTTAGTTGTTGTTCTACCTAATATTTTATTATTATATTATAAGTAAATAAAATATTACCCTGAAATAATCTGTAAATGTACGAACGGTTTTATTTCTTAATAAAGTAGTTATTATATTGAGAAAATAATTCCTTAAATGTTGAGCCAATCACCATCTATTAAATTTAAGACATTGACCAATAGGACCCTCTACCATACTGACAATATAGCGACTCGTCATTTACGATATGGTACGAGCTAACTTGGTTTTGTTTCACGGGTCAAATGAACTAATTTAGAAATGTCAGCTGATTTTTCGAGGTTAGGTCATGCGTTTTAAGCATAAAAAGCTACAAAAAGTGTATTTCGGACAAACATTGATCATTAGCATTGATACTTAAGTAATAAAATAGTAGTGCACTCCCTCTTCCATATATTTTAAATAATTTTTTGATCTGCCCTCCCAAAGTTTGACTTGGCCCCTCTAGGCCCCCCCAAGCAAAATTTTCTAGTGCCGCCACTGTCTACACTTCTTGCCAAATATGATACGTACACGTCAAATAGTTTTAAAGAAATGGGGAAAATCATTTTTAAATTTTTAAATAAAACACCATGTATCTCAGTAGGGAGCCACATTTTATTTCAGTGGTTTGGGTTAAATATTACTATTTTGAGCCCAGGATTCTACAGTTAAAATATTTCCAATTATTAATGAAACACCCTGTATAATTAAATCCCTTTTCTACCCGGAGGGTGTAAAGGCTAAATTCAACTAAAATACAATTCATACTTAAAATACAAATCATACTTAAAACTACTTCTTTATAAACATTTTCCAGTCTTTTCTGTATTGTGCAAGTTTCTTTGCTTCTGCCCAGGTTTTCTCATTCTTCTTTAGGATTTTTCCTATTGTGTTGTCCCAAGTTTCTTTCGGTCTTCCTCTCTTTTTCTTCCACGGTGGTTTGCATTCCCAGATTCTTTTAACAAGTGCTGTGCTGTTTAGTCTTTGGAGATGTCCCCACCACCCTAGTTGTCGTTGTTCTATGTATTCTTCGACTGGTTCTATTTTAAGGTTTGTTCTAATTTGTTCATTTCTCACTCTGTCTAGTTTTGTCACTCTCTTGGCTCTTCGTAAGTATTTCATTTCTGTTGCTCTAATCTTACTTTTATCTTTTACTGTTAGCACCCATGATTCGCATCCATATATCAGAATAGGCCTATATATCGATTTGTAGACTTTCATTTTTGTTTGGGATGACACTTCCTTCTTCTTTATAAGACACTTACTCATCGCTTAATATACTCTATTTGCCTTTTTGATTCTATTATTTAGTTCAGTATCCTGCCTTCCTTTTTGGTCCAAAATAATCCCTAAATATAGGAAACTGTCAACCTGTTCTATTAGTTTCCCCTCTACTCTTATGTGTATTTCCTTTCTTTCTTCAGATACAGCCATAACTTTACTCTTATTTTTATTTAATCTCATCCCATTTTCAGTTAGTACTTTATTCCAAATATTGATATTTTCCTCTAACTCTGTTTCACTTCTTGCTACAATTGCAATATCGTCCGCGAAGGCGCATTCTGAGACGCTAATTGTTTCCAAATTTCTGTAACCTAGAAACATTGGTTTTACTAATCCTTGAGTCTTTTTGATCAGTTCATCCATAAAAGTTATAAATAACAGTGGGCTTAAACTTTCCCCTTGTCTTACTCCCTCTTTGGTGACAAAGTCTTCGGATATCAAATTTTTACTTATTACACAATTTCTCGTTGTTTTGTACAAACATTTGGTTACTCTGATTAATTTTGGCTCCACCTTCTTTTTATTTAAGATTTCCCATATTTTTGCTCTTGGCACTTTGTCAAAGGCCTTCTCCATATCTAAAAAGCTATATATGCTGTTCTGTTTCTTGCCACGGTTCTGTTGATAATTTCTTTTATAGCGAATACATGGTCTAAAGTGCACTTATTTTTTCGAAATCCACTTTGGGATTATTTTTTCGAAGAGTTTTACTGCTGTACTTAATAGAGTGATACCTCTGTAGTTACTACAATCTGTGTTGTCTCCTTTTTTGTGTAGTGGTAGAATTAGTCCCATTTCCCAGTCCTTTGGCATTTGTTCCTCTTTCCATACTTTATTGCAGATCTTCAGGAGCAGTAATGTTCCTTCGTCTCCCATGTTTTTGACCATTTCGGTTGTAATTTTGCCTCTTCTTGGTGTTTTACCTATCTTTAACTGTTTGATAGCATCATTCTATTAGTTCTTCTCTTGTTATTTCTTGGCCTTCAATTATTTCTATTAGCTCTTCTTGTTGTATTTCTTGATCTTCATTTCTTTGCTGTTCTGTTATTGATTCCTCATTAAGTAATCCTTGGAAATATTGTTTCCATCTTTCCATTATTTCTGATTCTTTTGTCAATATGTCTCCTGCCTCATTTGAATAAACTGTTCACTTTTTTGTCTCCTCTGATATTTTTTAGGACTCTGTAGAACAGCTTTTGGTTGCTTTTTCTGTCTCTTTCTAGTTTGTTCCTGAAATATTCCCATGTTTTCTGTTTTGATTGCTTAACTAAGTTCTTTACCTTTATCCTTTGTTCTTTGTACCGTTCATAACTTCTTTCAGTTGTTTCTGTTAAATAAGCTCGCCATCTTTCCTTTTTACTCTTTACTTCCTGCTTAATTTCTTCTGTCCACCAAGCTGTTTGTGTCTTATGTTTGTTCTTCTTGATTATTCCACATACCTCACGTGTTGCTTCGGTAATAACACTTTTAAATATTTTCCACATTTCTTCTATATCTGTATTTTCTACTGTTTTCATTTCTTTTGTTAATTTTGCATTTATTTCTTTCTCATATCTGGTTGCTACTGCTTTGTCTTGTAGCTTGTACGATTTTATCACTTCCGGGTATATTTTCATTTGGTCCTCTACTTTGTTTTTCTTAGTTTCCTCTTCATCTGTTCTTATTTCTGCTACTACTAGAAAATGGTCACTGTTTATTTCAAAGCTTCTTTTAACTCTGACATCTCGTATTATTGACCTGTTCTCTCGTTTTACTAATACGTAATCAATAATTGATCTTTCGCCTCTACTTGGTTGCACTCTTGTGAACTTATGGATGTCTTTGTGTTTAAATAAAGTATTCGTTATTATTAAGTCATGTATTATACAGAAATTCAAGAGTCTCTTCCCATTATTGTTTCTTTTTTCTTCTCCATATTTTCCTATAGTTGATGTATATGTATGATCTCTTATTCCAACTCTTCCTTTCAAATCCCCAGCAATAAAAAGATTACCTTTAGTTGTTTCCATTGTTTCATTTAGCTCGTCCCAAAACTTTTCTTTATTTTCAGCCTTCTCATCTTCGTCAGGTCCATATACCGCTATTACTGTTTTCATGCTGGTTTTATTTTTAAACTCAATGGTCAGTATTCTTTCTGATACTGCTACCCACTTGTTTACTGTTTCTTTGATGTCTCTATGGAGTATACAGCCTATTCCCGCGTTCGCTCTATCCTTTTCATCCACTCCACTCCATAACAATAGATGCCCGTTGTCCAATTCCACCTTCTCTTTTCCTTTCTTCTTTGTTTCTGCTATCACCAATATCTCCAAACTTGCCCTCTCAAATTCTTCACTTAATTCTATTTCCTTTCCGTTTAGACTTCGTATATTCCATGTGCCTAAATTGGTGCATCGTGTCCCTGCCTTCCTGTATTTGCATTCTTTGTTTTCTGTTTTTTCATTTCTATTGTTCTTTCCTGTGTTTTTCTCATTTTTAGTTCCCCCTTAATTTCCATGTCCATTGCTTTTGTCGTTATCTTTTTTCCGGTCCTCTTCTTTCTTACTTACTTTTTTTCTCGAAGTCTTTGTGATTTTTCTTAGCTGTGCTTCTAACACATCTTCTTTGGGTGACCTTTCGCTGACTAATCTTTTGGTACTAGTGCTTGTCTCTCTGCCTTTCTCTTTTTGCGGTTGTTGTTGTATTGCCAGTTCCCTTCTATCAATATCATATACTTCATTATTTATTAGTAGCTTCAGCGTACTTATGCGAACGTTTTGTCCGTCCGTCCGTCCGTCCGTCCGTCCGTCTGTCTGGATCGCCTGTAACTTTCGAACGGCTACAGATATCGAAATTTTGAAAGGAGGCAAAGTTGTTGCTAAGGTCCCGAGCACCTTCATGAGCTATTTGGTTTTGGCGAAAGGTGGCGATTTTCCACTTTGCAAAATTTCCAAGCATTGTAGCACAGTGGCGGCTTGTCCACTTGGCGCCATCTACAGAAGTTCGGTGGTCACGTTTTGAACTACAGATTCTGAAGCTACTCTTTAGATCTGTAGTTGAGCAGTTTATATTAGTTTGTTGTATTTTATCAGCGCCTTTTGTCCTTTTAATCTCGCTTCCTTCATAAAAGGAATTAGCTTTTTCCGTTCTTCTTGTACTTCCTTAGGATAGTCTTCGTTTTTCTAAAAATGATTCCTTCAATTCTTAACGAATATATCCACTACTTTACGAAAGCACTGTATATTGTGTAAATTTATTTTGCATTAATTTAATAAAAAGTGTTTCCACCAATTTTCGCTTATTTATTTTCCTAGGTAGGTGTTTCATACGGTGGCGGCAATTTAAGTTTCATTGAAATGTTCAAAAACGATTAAGTGATAATTAGAATGCTGGCGATGAGTTGGCCGGTTGTTATCTGATGCCGGTGATGAATTGGCGTATCATTAAGACCTACAAAATTTGCTAGGGATTAGTTGGTGATGAATTGGCGTCCGCCCATGAAAAGATATAAAAATGAGATTTGAGATGGCTAGATTTGTTTTTAAGAAAATAAAACCGTTGTTCTGCAGTGACAATCCCAACCTCAAAATACGCTAGCCCACGATTTATTGTTATATTTGGTCGGTTCCGTTATACGTACAATGTAGGAAAATTGCATACTTGGGCCATGTTCTTCGAAGGGAGAAATATCGCCGGTTGCAGCTCACCTTGGACGGAAAGATTGAAGGTCGACGAAGAAGAATGTCATGCCTGAGGAACATTCGGGAATGGGCAGGTATACATAGTGTAGGACAAGACACAAAATGTAGTAGTACCCAGATGAAGGTGATCTGAAAATGTAGGTTCGTTCAACAGGTGGTGCGTATAATCTTACAAGTATTTTTTTTTTATACATGCATCGCAAAAGCATAGGTGTTGATAGGCATGCAATCTAATTACACCAGGCGTACACTTAGTCCCCATTAATTATAATAATCATCATCATCTTTATGAGCAAAGCTAATCCAGTACACAAATAAAACAAAATAAACATAAAATTAAATTTTACTTATATAAAATTATACATACATAGAACATTAAGACATTTACATATCAATTATATATTCAAAACATAATTACATTTTATACCGGCTATTTTAGTTTAACATAACTAATCACTTTTTGTTTGAAAGAGCGTATACTATTGATATTTTTTACATCTTCAGGTATCTGATTATACAGGTTTAGTCCTTTAATAAATAACTGACTATGTGCAGCATAAGAATTAGTTCTATGAATATAAAAATTATTGTGGCTTCTAGTATTATACACGTAATTGAGCTTATCAGAAACAAACGCACTTAATTTCAGTAACTGTTTAGGTAACATATTATTTGCGAGTTTATAAATGAAAGTAGAAACATTCAATAACACAAACTGTTTTACTGACTGAATATTTAAAGTAGTGATGGGCTTATTCGAATGAAAAATAACCGGTTATCCGGTTATTGAAATAACCTGTGTAACTCGGTTTTCGTTCCAAGTATTCGAATCATAAATAACCTCATCCTTATACGTACTACGTGCCGTATCTCAGCGACCAGCGAGTGATCGAAATTCTGTAAATAATACGTCAAGACCTTTTCTACGTATGTACTTAGATTGACCCAAGTCAGGCTCGCGGCTGCTTGTTGATGTTATTAAGACATTTCAGACTCCCAGTCGAGTTAAATTTATGGGGCTGTTCCTATTAAAGATAACGCTCTGCTGAGTATGAGATTTGCCGAAGCTGTGTTGGTATTAATTTATAACGGCCTAAATTTTTACTTCGAAACGCGGTTGATTATGCCTAATAAGGGATAAACAGAAAGCGAAATAAGATTTTCCAATATCTTAACAAAATTATATTTAATTTTTAATAACGGAGCAGTCGATGCCCATCCGTCGTCATATGATATGAATATTTCGATGCTTAAAATTTTAAGTGTGCTTCCTTAGAACCGCGGAAGGCTGAACGTCGATAAATTATGGATTCTAAAATATACCGGTATGATGTGCAAGCGAAAAGGGAAGGGTGGCTACTAGAGAATTTTAGGAACTAAGAATAGATTCAATAGATACTTTTTATTCGCATATTTATAATTTCTTTATGATTAGTATTGATATAGCTATTCTCAATGGTTTAAACACCTTAGAAATCAAATAAAAATCATTTATACAATTATTATAATTAACGATTAACTGAGTTCCTCTGCTATCAGCAAGTTACGATGCCGATGCAGATGACGGTGAACCGCCAACCGGAAAACCGGTTGACTTAATCGAAACGAATCGAGAGCCAAAATTGATTCGAATGATTATTCAAATAATCATTCGGTTATTAAAATGATTCTAATGCAAATAATTGGGTTATGAAAATTGTCCGGTTATGCCCATCACTAATTTAAAGTATGTAACATCACTAATACGTGTGTATCTATCACAGGATAATATACAGGTAGTATGAGGGCACCACTAATTGGATTAAGTGTTCAATTAAATTAATCCACATATGATTGCTCCAATTAACCCGCGAATTAAATCTGCAATTTGATCTAATTCCGCTAATTAAACCGCGGATTGATCTAACTAATTTTCGGGGATTGATCTAATTAATTTTCGCGTTTTGATCTAATTAATCACATATGAAGTTTGATATTTAATTTTGATATGTGCTACTGATTAAATTACGCGGCGGCCATTTTTAATTTGCTTCCGGAATTACGCGGCGGCCATTTTCAATTTTCGCGCAAATATTTGAATTTGAAATTTTTATAAATGCATTATTGTGCCTCATTTTATTTACTGTCCAACAATTATGCTTGTTTTATCTAACACTCAATATAAAACCCTGCAAGTAACACAGAATCGAGAATCGAGCTCTAAGATGTATAAGTAGTATGAGGGCACCACTAATTGGATTAAGTGTTTAATTAAATTAATCCACATATGATTGATCCAATTAAACCGCGAATTAAATCCGCGATTTGATCTAATTCCGCGAATTAAACCGCGGATTGGTCTAATTAATTTTCGCGGATTTATCTAAGTAATTTTCGCGTTTTGATCTAATTAATCACATATGAAGTTTGATATTTAATTTTGATATGTGCTACTGATTAAATTACGCGGCGGCCATTTTTAATTTGCTTTCGGAATTACGCGGCGGCCATTTTCAATTTTCGCGCGAATATTTGAATTTGAAATTTTTCGGATTTTTTTCTAAGTTCCATTTTTTGAATTTAAACTTCCCGGGGTGTCGGCCATCTTGGTTTTCTGTGCGCGCACTTCTCTCGGATGCCTGTTTTAATTTTAATTTAGCGCCCGTTTTGAATTTCAAATTGATAAATCTGTCTCTCTCTGGTACTCATTGGGCGTTGGTTGTCTCTCTTGCATTCACAGGATGGATGTTTAATTTAAAAAAATATCTGGTGGGCTTGGATTTGAACCCTCTACGTTCGTGTCCACAAACTAGCTGCAACCGTGAATATCTCGACACCACGGCGGCGCTGCAAATTTTAATGTGGCTATCGGAAACCCATTTCACTGCTCTGACGTCATACTGCCACATTTTAAAACGAAATATTTTTTGAAAAATATAATTTATAAAAATGGAATTACATCGTCTATGGACTTAAAAGGTTGAAACGAATTTTAAAAAACTGATTCCATAAGTGGTTTTGCCAGAATTAACTACTTTATTTTTATAATTTGTCCCAACAGGTCGTGTGCTATCTCACCCAATCCTTATTGGTTTCTATAGTTTTCTCTTTTTCACTCGTAGTCCCGAACTTGAAAACAGCGAATATAATTACTTTATTTTTATAATTTGTCCCAACGGGTCATTGCCTGTCGGAGATAAGAGGTAAAGTCAGATCGTAAATATAAAACGAGTTACAAATTTGAGTTTAATATATTCCTGAAATACTAAGTATGAAAAGGTCTCATATAATTTTATTAAATTATTTATAAAAACCGCGGTTATTATCCATTTTTCATATTTGAAGTGCTAGAACATGCTTAAATTTATGTTGCTAGGCGTGATTACAAAAGACGTTATAGACCGAGGCTGACTTTCTATTTCGCCATTCCTTCCATTAATTTAGCGCCCGTTTTGAATTTCAAATTGGCGAATATGTCTCTCTCTCTCTTGTACTCATTGGGTATTGACTGTCTCGTCGTCGTCGTTCTATCTCACTCTCATATAGGTACGAAAGTCGGGTTGAGTTGCTTTAACTACAGCATTTTCAACTACTTTTCAAAGGCATGAGACCGAAGATATCCGAGTCATGTCGTATATGTCCGAATGTTTGTCCTCTTAAACCTATTGCACAATATTTCCAGCTTAGAACAATTTAGCGAAAGGTATTAAAAATGATTGGCGCATCACAGAAAAGTTATAAAATAAAAAGAATAAATATAAAGTCAAACCTCCATTACTTAGGCTTGCTAACTCGTCGTTTGTTAATATTTTTTTAAACAAATTTTAAAATAAAAAGGGATGGAGACACTGCGTACGTCACACAGCAGACAGGTTGGCTCTTGTAAAATTCAGCGATAACGAATCACGACAAATAATAATAAAACGGCAGCTGAGGGTCAAGTCTTTCGATAAATATATATCAAACCCGATTTAGAAATGCCTTAATTTATATCAAATATTGTATGAAATTGCAAATAGAAAGCTTTTAAACTATATGTTTTCTTTCTTAATTATGCAGAGAGTGCTCGTTTATACAGCGAGGTAGGTTGGCCGAATGGTTAAGGCGTTAGATTTAAGCTCTGATCTCGAGAGAGAATGCGGGTTTGATTCCCGTACCTGCCATATTTTTTTTATATATTTATTATGAGTCTTGATTTTAAGTTAGTTTATTCACGACGGCTCTACCAGAACAAACGGCTGAGCTCCTTTTTCGACTAAAATGGACCAAGCGCAAAAGATGTTGGTTGTATCACCGGAATTTGTCCAACGCCTTAAGTCTGGCGAGAATACGGAGAAAAATATATTATCACAGCTTGATGACGAAATGCAAAAAGTTTTAAAGTCCAAATTAACTGATCACTATAAATGGGGGCAGTACAACCAAGTGTTACAAAGATACCTTCATTTCACAAACCAGGCACGGCAGCTAATCAAAATACATATTGAAACAAGCAGTAACAGCCTATCAAATGCCCTTATTTTATCTAACCTCCCAAAACTTTTAAGAAAAAAGCTGAAATTCCTACGCATTTTGAGTGTCTCAAACGATGTGAGCTGGGATCACAAGGGTACCGTTACTATAAAGGGTGAAATTTTACCGGCGTCTAACATAGTCGATTTAGTTCACGACACTCTGAGGCATCGAAAAAATATTAATCCACCCGGACGCCTACAGTTTGCTGATTACATCAAAGACCTTAACGTTGCTCATGTGCTGCTAGCTAAACCTAAGCAGCAAAAAGTGCCGGCCCCGACTGGTACTACAGGAAAAACCGACATGGAAACTGATAACTGCGAGTCCGATTTCGAATATAAATTAAAAACACCAGATACTCATCCAAGTCCACATCAAAAAGGTGCAGGCAGAAAAACGTCGATTAGGAAGCACTTCCAAAAAAGGGCCGTTAGAAAAACACCTCTAAGGCAGAGGTCCTCAACATCAAATACGAATGGAATTCTGGATTGGGAGCGTCTTAAACTTTAAAATGCCACAATGAAATTTGTTTTGCGATCCTATGTAAACGAATTCTGATTTTATTACTTGCAACCTTTTTAATTTGAAATGTTGTACACCTCAAACTACAGTTTTGTAAATTGCTAGCGGATTTTTAGAAAATAAGACATTCAGCTGTACATTTATTTTTATATTATTAAGTATTATAAGAAATAAGAACAATATATTTGTTTATCACAAAGTGCTTGTTTTTTATTTCTACTCTGTTTTGTTTTTGACGAATCTGCAATAATTACAAAATCTAAAGCTAAAATATCAGTATCTGAAGTTATTTTGCAGATACAAAGTGTAAAATTACAGAAAAATCAATCTACGATTTCATAATACGTATAATTTAAAAAATTGTGATTTCGTTTAATTTTGAGCGATGCATTTTATAAAAAAGTGTAAAACATTTACAAAATTATGCTTAGAAATAACTCTAAAACTGTTTTTACATCATTTTCGTTATTATAAATCGTTTTGTAAAACGAATTGTGATAATTTTTAAGTGAGATGATGTGTAGTTGCATATTTTTGTTAAAATATCATCGTGTGTTAAATTAAAATGTCATTTTTTGTATAATTTCAAGTGACATGATGTCAGTTTTTGTAAAATTTTAAGTGAAATGATGGTGTCAGAACATTTTTTCAACGAAATTGCGTGTTTTTATTCAAATTTATGTTAATTTGTGGTCAACATACATATATTTTGTATAATTTCAAGTGAGATGATGTCAGTTTTTGTAAAATTTTAAGTGAAATGATGGTGTCAGAACAAAATTTCAACGAAATTGCGTGTTTTTATTCAAATTTATGTTAATTTGTGGACAAAATACATATATTTTGTATAATTTCAAGTGACATGATTTCGATTTTTGTAAAAATTTATGTGAGATGATGTGTAATTGGGTGATTTTTATTAAATTTTCATCGTGTTTTGAATTAAAATGTCATTTTTTGTATAATTTATGTGACATGTCGATTTTTGTAAAACTTTATGTGAGATGATGTGTAATTGTGTGATTTTTGTTCAACTATGAGTTAATTTTCGTAATAAAAATGAACAATGAGCCTACGTAACTGAAATTTTGTTTATCGAAATGCTTGTGGCAGAATATTTTTCAATGAAATTGCGTGGTTTTATTCAATTTTATGTTAATTTGGTAGTCAACATACATTTTTGAGCGATGCAATTTATAAAAAGTGTAAAACATTTGCAAAATTCTGCTTAGAAATAACTCGAAAACTGTTTTTACATTATTTTCGTTATTATAAATCGTTTTGTAAAACGAATTGTGATAATTTTTTAAGTGAAATGATGTGGGATGGCGTATTTTTTATCGCTTATTGAATAACAATGTTGTTTTTTGTATAATTTCAAGTGACATGATGTCAGTTTTGTAAAATTTTAAGTGAAATGATGGTGTCAGAATTTTTTTTTAACGAAATGGCTTGTTTTTATTCAAAATTATGTTAATTTGTGGTCAACATACATATATTTTCATCAAAAGTAAAAGAATATTTGAATTTTGTTTATCGAAATGATGGAGGCAGAAGATTTTTTCAATGAGAGTTGAATAAAAATACTGTTTATGTAGAATTTTATGTGACGCGATGTGGAAATTGTAACATTATATCGAAACTCCAACAACAATTTTTAAAATTTAGTCATTCTGAAACATTTCGTCAGTATAGACACTGCATTCGTAGACCTGCAAGGGTTCCGTGGAGAGAAGAAACAGTTTATTCCGAAAGAAGTCGCTGTTTTCGTTAAAATGTTCTAAATACCAATTTACATTAAGCTGTTATATACAAATTGACAGTGAAAAATCTGTACATTTACAATAGCATAGTTTGGTTCTTCCACTTTGTCAAAAGACCCATCTTGTAAACGCACAATAACTAAAAGTTTTACGGATTTACAATACGTTGCATTTTATTTACTCAACACTTTTCGAGATTTTTTATAGTAATATCTTTATAACATAAGTTACAGATATTGTAAATATAAATTATACATATAATATATTTTATACAGAAGTCTAACAACTCCATACCGTTTGGAAAAAAACTCACAATTGAAACCTACAATTTTATTTCAAATTCTTATGAAAGTATTTCATGTAGAACAGATATTAACAAACGACGAGTTAGCAAGCCTAAGTAATGGATGTTTGCCTTTATATTTATTCTTTTTATTTTATAACTTTTCTGTGATGCGCCAATCATTTTTAATACCTTTCGCTAAATTGTTCTAAGCTGGAAATATTGTGCAATAGGTTTAAAACATGGAACTATAAAGGAGTGGAAGTGGCATAAAGCAGGTAGAACTGAAGCCAAGTGAGAGATGTATAAAAGTAACGCTCCCTCTCTCTCACTAAGACAAGATTTAGCGTAGGGATGGGGCGGTAATGGTCATTTGCATTTGTACCACGAGAAAGTAATGTTGTAGTGCATAATCTGGCATAAGCGTATAAATATAATATAATATATAAGTACAAAGTGTTTTGAAAATGGTGTCTTGTTCAGCATATAAGTGTTCAAATTCAACAGCAAAGAAGTCTGCAGGAATATCCTTTCATATGTAAGTTTACAAAAATAAAACTTTTCGTTTGGACGAAGTAGAAATTAATACTATGACACTATGCACATTTGCGAATGGTTTTTTTCGGAATTAAAGATAAATAGTTATAAACAAAACTTAGTTAATAAAAATGATTGCTTTCCTAACAAATTTAAGAAATTTTAATTTGCATTAATAAAACACTTCCAGTTAACTAAGTATTTACTTATTACAGAAAGTCTTCTTATTACATTATATTAGTTTCACATTATACATGTTATTTTTGTTATTATACAGGGTGTTATGAAAATGAGTGCAAATATTTTAACCCGTAATAGAACACGCTAAACTGAACAACTTCTCTATTTATAATTTTTTTGGAAACACCCTCAAAACTGAGTTAAAATTCAAAACAATTTTACTCTAAAAATGCAACCCGCCTATGGAATAATATTTTAATTGAATACCACACAACACAAAAAACATTTCTTTGATATGAAGACGCAACAAAAACTGCATAGGTACTGATAAAACGTTTAGTTCACATCTGGTCACCAACGAACTTTATCAGTTGAGGTAGGTAAGTTTGACCGCATGTTTTTTTTTCAAGAACTTTGCAGTTTTAATATGCTCGTGTCGTTCACTTTTAATTTATATTTGCGTACCAAGCGGCTCGTCAAATTTAGGGGAGATAAATGATTGAAAAAATATACGATTAAATGAAAAACGATACATAGAAAAGTTGTTCACTTTGGTGAGCTCTATCACTGGTTAAAATATTTGCACTCATTTCCATAACACCCTGTATTATAGGTACTGTGCTAGTGTATTTAAATTATTTTCTTAATATTTTAATTAGGTTTCCTAAGGATGTTGCGCAGCAAAAATTGTGGATTAATGCTGTACGAAGAGAGAATTGGGTTCCTACAAAATCAAGTGCTTTGTGTTCCATTCATTTTTTACCAGATTGTTTTGAAAATATGTACGCAATTAAACGACTAAAATCGGGTGCAATACCGTCTGTTTTTCCAGCGCATCCAAAGCATCTTCAACAGGTAATTTTATCAACTACGTATGGTTTAAATTTTTTTTGCAATCTAAAATTTGTGAGTTACCGTAACAAAAGAAAACAGTTACGTATTTAAGATTTTAAAACTTGATTGTATTAAGAGAAAATTGGTTACTAATAGCTCCTTATCTTATTTACTTGTCATTACTATAATCTGTACAAATTGAGTCATTCAAATTATTATTTTTGTATATTACTAGTTAAACATGTTTGTCCACATACCTATAACATTGTTTCTAGAGAATCTATTTAACCAAAATTTGGCTTAACTTTGTTTAAAATTACTTTTTCAGTTAACGTCAACAAGAAAAAGGCCTTTAGAAAGATTGTCTTTAGAAGTTAAGAAGGCTAAAATAATATCGCCGTTCGAAGATATTAATCGTGCTGACCAATTTATGGAGTTAGCAACGGAAACTTCAGCGGAAAATTATTATATCAAAGAAGCTTCTTCAGCATCTAACCAAGAAGTTTTAATTTCACTACTTATTAATGCACTAAAAACAGCTAGGCGTCGAATTAGAATGCTACAGCAACGTACTAGGCGTTATAAAAAAAGAAATATTAATTTAAAAAACGTGATTTCCTGTTTAGAAGAAAAAAACCTTGTTTGCAGTGATGATCTCGAAGTTTTGCGAAGTATGCAAGGTCCAAACGCGGAGTTTTTTAAAAGGCATGTAGCGAAAGTTAGGGGATCAAAAGTTACAAATACTTACTCTCCAGAATTAAACACATTTGCTCTGACTTTATTTTATTATTCTCCTAAGGCATATGCCTACGTTAGAAAAACTTTTAACACTTGTTTGCCCCATCGACGTACATTAATTCGTTGGTATTCTTCAGTTGACGGTTCGCCTGGATTTACAAGCGAATCCTTTAAAACATTAACAATTATTTTAAAAAACTCAAAATTTCCAATATTATGTTCGCTCTTGATAGATGAAATAGCTATTCGGCGTCATATAGAATGGGATGGTAAAGAATAACACGGTTACGTCAATTTCGGATCAAATTTTAATAACAGCTGTCATTTACCACAAGCAAAAGAAGCTTTAGTATTTATGTTAGTAGGGATAAATGTTAGTTGGAAATTGCCTGTTGGATATTTTTTAATAGACAGTATTAATGCATTACAAAAAACGGAATTAGTAAGAACATGTTTAAGTTTGGCACACGAAGCAGGAATTAAAGTGATTTCTTTAACATTTGATGGTCCCCCAACAAATCTTGTTATGGCGAAAAATTTAGGTTGTCAGATCGATCCCCACAATCGAATAAATACTGCTTTTCAACATCCTATTTCTAAAGAGAATGTATACATTTTTCTCGATGCTTGTCATATGATTAAATTAATAAGAAACACCTTGGGAGAAAAGAAAATTCTTTATGATTTACACGATCAACCCATTCTGTGGCAGTACATTGAAAATTTACACAAAAGTCAACAATCGGAGGGATTACATTTAGGTAATAAACTTCAGAAAAAACATATTCATTTTCATAAACAAAAAAATGAAGGTAAAGTTGGCAACTCAAGTTTTCAGCAAGTCTGTGGCTGATGCTATTCAAGTTTGTTCGCAACTAAAAATGGAACCATTTAAAAACTGCGAAGCTACCGTAACATTTTTAAAATATATTAATAATATATTTGATATATTAAATTCAAGAAATATGTTTCAAATTGGTTGGAAGAAACCGCTGTTTGCAAAAAATGCCGAAAAAACTTTCAATTATATTACCGAAGCATGCGAATATATTTCAAAATTAAAATTGCAAAAAAATGTTTCGGTTTTACAATCTAGACGGCATACTGGTTTTTTGGGTATATTAATTTGTCTCCAAAGTATAAAATCGTTATACATTGGATACGTATGATCAGAAAATGCTATAATATATAACCTACCTGCTTATAAATTTAGTCAGGATCATTTAGAGCTCTTTTTTCGTAATATTCGTTCTCATGGAGGATGCAATAACAATCCAACAGCCAGGCAATTTCGATCAGCATACCGAAAAATTTTAATACATACACAGTTAAAAGAAAGTGAAAACGGAAATTGTATACCATTAGAAAACATAACTATCCTGCAAATGCAACACATAAACTCCGAAGACCTTATAAATAGCAATTCTGCAAACACCCAAAATGCTCTAAATTTACAATATTTTCCTAAAAACGAAACTTATTGCATGGACGAAATTTCTTTAGCAAATTCTTTCTCATTGACAAATCTGACAAAGCAAATAGTTGAGTACATAGCGGGATTTGTAGTTTTTAGAATGCAAATCAAAAATTAAATGCACCCAATGTCTTAGCGTTTTAAGTGGAACGGGTGAAACAAATGACTATTTGTTAATAATGCAAAAAAATCAAGGTGGATTAACATTTCCTTCAGAAGACGTCATAAAAATATGTATGACTGCAGAAAGTTCTTTCAAACAAATTTTAAAGGGGAGTAAATTTAAAACAGTTATCAGTAAATATAAAATTAATGATGTTACTAGTTTTACTTTAAATTATTTTGTTAACAGAGATATACCGATCGGGCGACAATTATATATAACAGCAACGAGATAACATGAACAAGAATATAACACGTATTGCTTGAGTAAGAAGGAGATAAACATAGTAGCAAATATTCGAGAAGGCTTGACGATTATTTTTAATTATGACATTTGTCAACTAAACATGCCTACTAAAATAATATTTTCGTATGGCCATCTCTTTCTTACTCAAGCATTCTATTTTGTTATTCATGTTATCTCATTGCTGTTATATATAATTATGGCCCCATCCGTATTTCTAAGTATTCCACACCATATGTACGATACCAACCCATTAGAGAACCATGTGGTACACTTAATTCGAGCGATATGTCATAAATATTATAACATCAGATACAATTATGTAGGAAAATTAGCCAACCAGTGTGAAGATTCTGTACGCAATCAATATAATAAACTTGTACTATTTAAAGGTCAATAATAAAGTTGTAATTGTAAAAATATTATATGTGTATTAATTGTTTACTGAATTTATTAGTTCTAAAAGCATTTATTTGCGAACGCTATCGCAAATGTCCAGAATTAATTATTTTTTCATCCTTATATGCAATGCTTTACAGTGTGCTTAGCAGACAGTTTGTCTTGCTGAGAGAGACAGCTATAGTAAAAGTGAAAGGTCGGAGGCCTCATTTCAGGTAACAGTTTCCGAATACGACTGCCACTTCCACTCCTTTTATAGTTCGATGGTTTAAAAGGACAAACATTCGGACATATACGACATGACTCGGATATCTTCGGTCTCATGCCTTTGAAAAGTAGTTGAAAATGCTGTAGTTAAAGCAACTCAACCCGACTTTCGTACCTATATAAGAGTGAGATAGAACGACGACGACGAGACAGTCAATACCCAATGAGTACAAGAGAGAGAGACATATTCGCCAATTTGAAATTCAAAACGGGCGCTAAATTAATGGAAGGAATGACGAAATAGAAAGTCAGCCTCGGGCTAGAACGTCTTTTGTAATCACGCCTAGCAACATAAATTTAAGCATGTTCTAGCATTTCAAATATGAAAAATGGATAATAACCGCGGTTTTTATAAATAATTTAATAAAATTATATGAGACCTTTTCATACTTAGTATTTCAGGAATATATTAAACTCAAATTTGTAACTCGTTTTATATTTACGATCTGGAATCAGTTTTTTAAAATTCGTTTCAACCTTTTAAGTCCATAGACGATGTAATTCCATTCTTATAAATTATATTTTTCAAAAAATATTTTGTTTTAAAATCTGGCAGTATGACGTCATAGCAGTGAAATGGGTTTCCGATAGCCACATTAAAATTTGCAGCGCCGCCGTGGTGTCGAGATATTCGCGGTTGCAGCTAGTTTGTGAACACGAACGTAGAGGGTTCAAATCTAAGCCCGCCAGATATATTTTGAAATTAAACATCCATCCTGTGAATGCAAGAGAGACAACCAACGCCCAATGAGTACCAGAGAGAGACAGATTTATCAATTTGAAATTCAAAACGGGCGCTAAATTAAAATTAAAACAGGCATCCGAGAGAAGTGAAAACCAAGATGGCCGACACCCCGGGAAGTTTAAATTCAAAAAATGGAACTTAGAAAAAAATCGGAAAAATTTCAAATTCAAATATTCGCGCGAAAATTGAAAATGGCCGCCGCGTAATTCCGGAAGCAAATTAAAAATGGCCGCCGCGTAATTTAATTTAATCAGTAGCACATATCAAAATTAAATATCAAACTTCATATGTGATTAATTAGATCAAAACGCGAAAATTATTTAGATCAATCCGCGAAAATTAATTAGACCAATCCGCGGTTTAATTCGCGGAATTAGATCAAATCGCGGTTTTAATTCGCGGTTTAATTGGATCAATCACATGTGGATTAATTTAATTGAACACTTAATCCAATTAGTGGTGCCCTCATACTACTTATACATCTTAGAGCTCGATTCTTGATTCTGTGTTACTTGCAGGGTTTTATATTGAGTGTTAGATAAAACAAGCATAATTGTTGGACAGTAAATAAAATGAGGCATAATAATGCATTTATAAATCACTAATTTTTTCCATGAGCTTAGATATTTACCAATTCTATATAAAAAGACATTTTCTTTGATGTCTTTTTTGCTACTAATTCACAATAACTGGAAAACGTTATATGTTGGTCAATAACGATTCCTAAATATTTAAATTCTAATACATTTTGTATGATGTAATTATTTATCTTAATATTTAACATTTGGTTATTACAGGATTTATTTTTAAGTATCATGGACTTAGTTTTTTTTCCAGATTTAAACTAAGCTATTGGCATTCAATCATATACAAATGTTTTCCAGTTCAGTATTGAGTACATCATTTATGCTATTAGTTAATATCTTAACAATAGAGTAGAGTATCATCTGCGAACATTTGAATATGACAGCTTCGCACCACAACAACTATATCATTTATGTACAAAAGAAATAAAATAGGACCCAATAGAGACCCTTGAGGTACACCATATTTTACTTCTTGTAGGTCTGAAATACAGCTTGCACATATAAGACCGAAACCACTGCAAACACTTCCTGTCAAATCCATTCTTTCCATCTTCAAAGAAATTTCTCTATTTATTGTCCCAAAAGCATGGCGAAAAACCAGAAATATCGCACCCGCATATTTTTTATCGTTTAATGCACTTTTCCATTCAGCGAGTATTGATTGTATTGCCGTTTTACAAGAATAAGTTTGTCTGAAGCCAGCTGGATAATTTTGTTAAAATATTATTATCATTTATGTATACAGTGTACAGTGTGTCCCAGATCGAGTTTGATTGCATGGGTAACTTTCTTATTATTGAAGTTGGAGATTTGGTTAAATGGGCAATGTTTTGCAGTTTTATATGCTGCTTTAGAATCTCTTTGAAAAAGTTCAAAATGTCGAACCAGTCAAAAGTTATTAAAAAAAAACTAAAAACTGTCATTTTCTTGTATGTCAAATATCTTTGTAAATATAAGAGATACGAAAAAAAGTTTTATATAAAAGTCGCTGTTTTCGATGAGACCAATTTAAAATTGGCGTCGAACAAAAATTCAAGATGGCTGCTTTTGAGGTACTCGTATCAACTTCCTTAAGTTAAATGGGCGCCATATTGGATTTTTAGGTTACTGAATAGAGTTTCTAATTCTCTTTTCAACGATGTAAGATAACGTATGATTGAATAAAATATACTAGTAAAATTAATTGTTTTTACATTTTAATCAAGTAGGCTTACATGGATCCAAACAAACAAACAAAATTCATTTAAAAAAAGAAAACTTAATCCTAATAATCACATGAAGTGTTCAAAATGCTCACCATTGTTAGTTAAACATAGTTGACACCGTTTGACGACACTTCCGGTTACTTTACGCAACGTATTTCGATTAATACTAGCACACGCTTCTTGCACTGCTTCGCGCAGTTCCTGAACATTATTGTAGCTGTAATTACTTCCATATACTTTATTCTTTAACGTACCCCACAGAAAAAAGTCAAGAGGCGTTAGATCAGCGGATCTGGCTGGCCATCGAACATTAGTATTGGTGGCAATAACCTTATTGTCAAATCGGTGAATTAAATAATCTACCACGTTTCTTGAATTGTGGGCTGGGCAGCCATCTTGTTGGTACCATAACCCATTTCTGTCTGCCAAAGGTAGATCATCTATGAACTCTTCTAAGGATATTTGGAGAATTTCTAAATAACGTTGAGCAGTTAAAGTTCCATTGAAGATAACAGGTCCAATTAAATGACTTCCCATTATGCCGCAAAATACATTAAATCCGAATCGAACTTGATTTCGACGTGGAACTAAAACATGTGGATTTTCCTGTGACCAGTAGTGTTCATTGTGTCGATTAAATACTCCGCAGTTAGAAAAGTAAGACTCATCTGTCCATAATACTCGACTCGTAAAACTATTATTTCTAGTACTCTCGCGGATAAACCACCTACAAAATGCTACTCTGCGATTATAATCTTCTGGTCGTAAAGTTTGGGCAATACGCAACTTGTAGGGGTGAAACTTGTGCCTTCTTAAAATTCGCGATGTTTTTGATTTAGATACACCAACCTGTGCTTCTATTTCTCGAGTTGAAATGCCTGGATTAGCCGCGACACAAGTCATTGTTATTAACTCACTGTTGTAATTATGATCTTCTACTAATAAATTGTTTTCCCTAGTTTTAACGGGCTTTTTCAAACTTCCATACCGCTGCATATTCTTGTCCAGTCTTTTAAACGTTTTGATATTTGGTTGTCTTCTTTCCGGAAAATTAGTTAAATAAGTTTGGACAGCAAGATGGGAATTTTTATAACACTTGATAAATGTGCAAAACATATCGTAGCTTTCAGTAATTGGAATATTCGCCATAATTTGTAAAGTTTGTAATACGTAAAACTTTAGATAATACTTTAGCTTAAGCACCTGCTTTTTGACAGATTGTGATAAACTTTGTTATTGTTTTTCATCATAACTACTTACCTACTTGATTATATATTTAAAAAGTAATGTCACGATGTTTTGTGGTTCAAGCCTACTTGATTAAAATGTAAAAACAATTAATTTTACTGGTATTTTTTATTCAATCATACGTTATCTTACATCGTTGAAAAGAGAATTAGAAACTCTATTCAGTAACCTAAAAATCCAATATGGCGCCCATTTAACTTAAGGAAGTTGATACGAGTACCTCAAAAGCAGCCATATTGAATTTTTGTTCGACACCAATTTTAAATTTGTCTTATCGAAAATAGCGACTTTTATATAAAACTTTTTTTCGTATTTCTTATATTTATAAAGATATTTGACATACAAGAAAATGACAGTTTTTAGTTTTTTTTAATAACTTTTGACTGGTTCGACATTTTGAACTTTTTAAAACGGATTTTAAATCTGGGAGACACTGTATAATAAGTTTTTATTTCACTACAAGCTCCAAGAATTCCTCATACGAGGGTAGCATGTTAATACGACGAAATTCATTACATAAGATAGTGTTTTGCTTTTTTTCGATAGGCACATGGTCTAGATTTTCAATTTTTTAGTAAGTTAACGATGAATGCACAAGCAACGGTTTTCTGTATTTTTCTCAAAATGTGTATCTTGTGTGAGATAATTACTTATTATCGAATTTTTAGGGCGCGGGTGACTATCGGACTCATAGATATGGATTTCACACATACTCACTGAACTACACACATACATAAACGGTTCCTCTTCTACCGGCTACTGGCAGTGTTGAGATTAGGTTTGTCTACATTTCCTCAATTTTCTTCTTCCATAGTTTTCCGTCTCTTGCCGTTTCTTCTACCCTGAGCCAATCCACTCCCATCTGTTTCAGGTAATTTGCTATTTTGTCATTCCATTTTCGCCTAGGTTTGCCTCTTCCTTTCTTTCTTGGACTTCCCATTTTCCACACTTTTTTCGCTGTCCTTGCTGTTGCCATTCTAATCATATGTCCGAACCATCTCATATAGCATTAATCATGATTCTATGTTCTACCTATTTTACCCATAGTCTTATTATGTGTTCACTCGTCACTTTATCTAGTAATTTTAGTCCTGCTATTCTTTTAAGTATATTCATTTCGATTACCTGGACCTTTCTTCTCTGTTGTTTACTCAAGGTCCAAATCTCTGAACCATATGTCAATGTTGGTATGTATAATGCATTATACATTCTTATTTTTGTTTTTGATGATATTTCGTTTTTATTTATTATTTGTTTATTTAGTACAAAACATAATTTGGTGGTAGCTTTTATTCTTTCGTCCACTTCTGCTGTTATTTTACCATTCTCCGTTATTACGGCTCCTAGATATTTAAATTGCCGTACTTGTTGTATTATATCTTGCTCTATCTTAATCTCAAGTATCCCTTTGTTTTCTCGATATTGCCATTGTTTTCGTTTTGTCCATATTTATGCTTAGTCCATGTTTCAGGAGTTCTTCTTTCCAAATCAGTAGGTTATGTTGTAGGTCATTTTCTTTGCCAACAGGACTACATCGTCAGTAAAAGCTAAATGGCTTTCTGTTATTCTTTCCATCTTGTAGAATCCACATGTGGCGTCTTTTATCTTACTTTTATATTTCTGTTGTTCTTTCAATTATCTGCTTAATCGTATGTAAGGCATCTCTTGTTCCTCTTCCCGATCTAAACCCGTTCTGGTCGTCCTCCAAGGCTTGTTCTATTACATTTTTCAGGCACTCAGTTAAAATGGTTTCGTAAAGTTTCATAATTACACTTAACAGCGAGATGCCTCAATAGTTTTTACAATTCTTCCTGTCTCCTTTTTTAAACAGTGATAGTATTATTGCAATTTTCCAATTGTGGGGAATTTCACTTGTCTTTGCTATTTTATTCAACAACTAGTGAATCACCCGAGCTACGCTTCGCTTTGCTAATTACCCGATTTAATTAAATTAAATATAGTTTAATTTTACTTTACTTTTTCGTACTTTTTTTGAAAGTAAAAACCGGCCTACGATCTAAGTCTAAAAATTAGCAAAACTTTAAGCTATCATACAATTTAATCGGTCCAGTATCTTCGAAGGAGGTGGCGAACAAACATACAAAGAAATAGACCACCGATTTTATGATATAGATTGTAAAAGAAACTTTTTGCCTGTAATTCCCATTGCCTTCACCATTTTAGGAATAATCTCGTCATGTCCTGGTACTTTACTTGTTTTTTGTTTCCTTATGGCCGTTTCTAGTTCTTCCATTGTTATGTTGAAGCTGCCTTTTCCATCTATACTTAGCACAGGTAACGTTGTTACTGTTCCATTGTCTTCTTCCTCATTATTACCGTCTAGCAGTTAATTAAAATATTTCCTCCACCTCTCCATAATTTCTTCTTCTTGCGTTAGTAGTTGTCCCTTTTTGTCCCTAATATAGTTAATTTCGTTGCCTGTTTTCTTCTATTTGTCTCTTACGACTTTGTAGAAAAGTTTCTGGTTACTTGATTCTCCTCCAATTTTAGACCAAAATTCTGCCAAGCGTTTCTCTTGTTTTTGAGCACCATGCCTTTGACCATTTTCCTACGTTCTTTGTACAGCTCGTAGCTTTCTGCTGTTTGCTCCCTTAGGTACTTTTTCCATGCAATCTTTTTCGTTTTTATGGCTTGCTTCACCTGCTTTGTCCACCACGGAGTTTGTTTATGGCTTTTATTTTCTACTGTTGAGCTACAGGTTACCGCCGCGCTTTCCATCATGCTGGTTTAAGTATTTAATTGGATACCAAAGAGGTATACAAACCGAAGATGTTTGTTGAAGCCAGTCTTCCACCCTCCCGGGGCATGACACAAATATAAGCAAATGCTGTACACACACAAACTTAATCTAAGACAAAGCAGTACATAATAGCGACATAACATAACTATCTTAAACCGAGTTACTAACTAATTCTAACAGCGCATCCTTAACAGAAAGTGAATGATCAAAAACGTATCCAAGAACTTGATCAACAATGTGGGAGCCATTATTGAAAACAGCCCTCAAATTTAGCTGTTCGATGTTGTGGCATTGTATAACTATTTAACCTGATATTTACATTTTGAACTTCTGATCTTTTGCTCAACAAATCATACAAATATCTTGGCTTTTTAGTACAGATCAGAGCATATAAAAACCTACATACAAATACATATTACGTTGTTTTACATTGAACTCTTTTAAATCGATCATATAGGGAGTGATGTGTTCTTTGTATTTAACGTTACAAACAAGTATTTCCCACGTGTCTTGCACTTCGAAGTCTTTCGGTCTTTTCTTGTATGTATTTATTCTTTCTTCCAAACAGTCTTTGTATTTCTCTTGTGTTTGCTTCTCTAAGTTTATACGTTTTAATTTTTCTTAACGATTATCCTTTAGATTTCTTTCCATTTACTTTCACATTTTGCGCTACTGCTATTTTCGTTTTCACCAGGTAATGGTTACTACCTATCTCAGCACCTCGTTTTACTCTATTATCTCTTACTCTTTCCATTACTGCTTTCGAGACTAATACATAATCTACTAGCTGGCCCGGCAAACGTTGTTTTGGATTATGACATGATGGGGAAAACCCTTCAAACCATTAAGCACAGAATCATAAAAGTATGACTGCAAATAGAAAGTCGTACAGTGTATAGAACAACACACTTTCGGTATTTTCCAATTTTTCGGCTTTCTCTTTGGATTTTTCCGAATTTTCTTTTTTGCTAAACCACCTCAGGAGTAAGACGAACAAAACAAAAAAAATCATCCAAATCGGTCAAGTCGTTCTCGAGCTTTTACATTACTAACACACGGCGATTGATTTTTATATATACAGATAATGGAATTTTCTTCTGTACTTTTTAGCAACCTCGTATATTTATGGATACCTCTTTGTTTAAATCTGATATTTGTGATTATCAATTCGTTTTCCATACAAAATTCCATTTCCAGTAATTTCTTCCTCTCCGAACTCCCCTATGTAGGGCGCATATCTAATAACATCCTTACCAACCTTTGCGTTTAGGTCTCCTACTGTTATTAATTCATTCTCTATTTTCTCTACAGCTTCTTGTAATTTATTGAAAAGTCCCTTCTCTTCTTCTATTTTTACATCTTCGTTTAGTTCGTATACCACAATACAGTCTAGCTTCTCTTTATCGTTAATTTTTAGACCTAACTTATATTCCCAATATAATACTTTGTCTTTCTACTCCTTATGTATCAGCCATTCTACCCTTTCCTTGGCTATTTCCATTACTTCTACTCCACGGTAGATGAGTAAATGATCTTTCATTATCTTTGTGCCCTTACCATTCATCTTAGTTTCAGTAATTCCCAGTACCTTTATTTTTGATTTGTCGAATTCATTTACAAGTTCTCCTTCTTTTCCTTTATGCTTTGTATGTTCCATGTTCCTATGTGAAATACATCTTTATTTTTGATCTCAGTCTTAATAATAATAAAAATAAAAATAATAGTTTATGGTCTTAGTGACCAATTACATGTTTGGCGTAGACGCATCGAAACTTATACTAACACATTAAAAAAACGAAGTTATATACAAAAACTACTTTTGTTCGTTGATTTATTGTTTATTTTATTCGCAGTCCTTTCCGTTGCCGTGTTTGTCTTGACTTTCCCACCCTTAGTGTGTGTAGTACTTAGTTTTTGTGAAGCCTGGTCGCCCACTTTTTTCAAGCTTTCACCTTCTGCTTCGGGCCACTCGTATTTGGTTTTGTTTATTTCTATTTTTCTATAACCAACTTTAATTTTCTTGCATTGTCCTTTGTCTTTCCTGGAGACCTTCCCTATTGCTGCCTGTATTTTCTGTTCTGCTAGGATGAGATCACAGTCTATGTATATTTCTCTATTACCCAGTTTACTTTTTTGTTTCAGTATTTTAAGTGTTTGGTCAAAATTCTTCAGTGTAACTACAGTCACCTTAGTTTCCTGTCTCCCTACCTTAAATGTATCTTCGATGTCCGTTCTTATGCCTATTTCATGCAGGAGAAAATCTTTAACTTTTTGCTTGGTATTATCTTTGTTAAATTCTATACCCTTGATAATAATTTTGTTTTTCTTGTTTGCCTTTTCCTGATTTTCTAGCTTTCTTTTCATTATGTCCACTTCTTTACGCAGTTCCGTTCTTTCTGTGTCCCATTTAACTTCATTCTTTAATAGCTCTTCCTTCAGGCTCCTTATTGCCTCTCCATATTTTTTCATTTGTTTACCAATGCTATTTATAGTCACTTTGGTACTGCTGGTATATTCTTTTATTTCTTGTATCTGGGCAGATGATCCCTTTATTAACTTCACAAGATTTTCTGTCCCCGTTGTTTCCTCTTCTCTTTGTTTCTCTGGGTCCTTACTTATAATTGATGTTGGTTTCTGCCCTTTTTTGTTCCTCTTACAGGCTTCTGCTTCTCCTTTCGTTGCGTTGGGTTCTTTCTCCTGTCTTTTCCTTTTACTGTTCGGATCCATTATGTTACTGACGTTATTTACCCTTGTACACTCCTCAATCATTAGTCTTTTTATGGGTTTTCACTCCCTCACTGCAGTTGTGTTTATTGTCCACTCGTAGTGCCTATGTTACGCCACTGCCACCTATTGTTATCGCCTTCGTTTGACCATCCCTAGAAAGCAGCTACTGCGCACCAGCCGGCACGGTGCGTTGACCTTGTTTCTCTATTGACCCCTTAAACACTTGCGGTAACCTTGTTCACGCTCGCACACTACTTTAGATTTATTTAGGCACTAATTCCCGTTTTATATGTCATTTAGTCGCCTATTTAACTGATTCACTTTCACTTTGCAGTTCAACAACTTGTTACCGTCCTGCACTATAAATTACGCGTAATGAACTGGGATAAAGCCTGAAAACAGGTATTCTATCGCCAGCACTTTATTGCACGTCTGCACTCTCGGCCTATTCCTCTGAACTATTTCTACTAATTTGCAATTTTTGCCGCAACCGCTCAATCACAAGCTTTTGTGAAGACTGCAACCCCTTTGGCATTAAAGGAAAGTCGTAAAATTAAGTTTACCGAAGGTGTCCCGCAAGATGAACTAAACATTCTATCCCGAGAACGACATAATAATAATAATAATAATAATAATAATAGAGGTCTTTATTCTTCCAATCATACTCATAACGTAAAAATGCATTGAATATGAAAATTATAAATTAAAAATTGAAAAAATCTCAAGGTGTTAGTTCAAAAACAACCCTTAGGTTATTCTTGTTCTGCCACTAAGACCTTGAAATCGTAAAGAAAATAAACTAAATATAAACACAGTGCCTAAACTAACTTAATACTAGATTCTGTGATGATATGTCATAGAATTGTAGCAAGAAAACAATATATTCTAAACTAAAACAAAGAATAAAGGTTCACCTAAGTTGGGAAACAAATAATTGCTCTTTATATTTGCGTTTAAATGTTTGAAGCGAGACGGTTTTTAATCCAAGGGGTATTGAATTATAAACTCTGGATACTAAAAAAGAAAACCCCCTTTGAAACAGAGCAGTCTTATGAATTGGTGGTGTTATAAGACCTTTGAAACGTAAATTTAAAGAATGCACATCAGTACGAAATCTTATTTTATTGTACAAATATGGTGGTCGTTCTTCAAGAATGATTTTATGACAGAGCGTGGCATACTGAAGCAATCGTCTGTTATGCATATTGAGCCATTTTAAATCTTTTAATTTGTGGGAGATTCTATCAAATTTTCTTATTCCATAAATGAAGCGAAGACAAGAATTTTGAACTCGCTGGATTCTGCGAGCGAGATCTTGTGTTATGGACTGACCATAGACCTGAGAACAGTAAGAGAAATGTGATAGCACTAATGTTTCGCAAAGCATTGATTTTACAAGAATTGGTAAGCAATGTCTATGAGGAAAAAGAATTTTTAAATTTAAATAAGCTTTTTTTATACAATTGGTTATATGAGTTACATATCTAAACGAATTATCTAGGGTCAATCCTAAGTTTTTTACTTCATTCACAATTGGAATTACATTATCATTTATTTTGAAAACGGCAAACGGCTTTATTTCTATTATATTGGCTGGATTACCAAAGAATATTACATTAGATTTGGAAGGATTAATAACTAAAGAGTGTTCTGTTGATGTTATAAATAAATAATAAATCTCTCAGGGTGGTTTCTGCGCCAGTTCGTATGGAATATTAATGTAAAGAACATAAAGCTTTTGAACGAGATTAGTTGGCTTTGTATGTGTTTGTCGATTTGTAATCGGGTTATTATCAATAGTTGTTAAGCGGCTGTGTAACTACAATGTGAGTATGGTGTAAGGGTTAAACACTCGGTTGCTATGATTAAGGTCACGAATTGGAAATTCGGTTTGCGAATGTATTTTTAACATTGAAAATCCGAAATAATAATATTTATTGCTTGCTTGCTTGCTTGCTTGACGCCACTTTGAGAGCGACCCCGTGGGCCGAATTGGCTGATTTTGGTGTCAATCGACTCAAGGCGACTTAAGTAAGCCAGTAGTAAGGTTTTAAAATTTTTATAAGTGACTTTTTTTATGTGGAATCGCTAACCTCAAAATTAACTCGACACACAAAATGGATCACTCTTGTACAAATTGCATTAAATGAATTATTTCGCGCCCAATTTGGGTGCAGAACGCTAGTGTTTAAATAATTAGAGATGTGACGCTAATATGGGGCTCTTTTAGCGATTTGTGTGATGCTTGGAAAATGCGCAGTTTTCGCGAATTTTTGCAAGTTGTACGTATTGCAGGTGATTGTTGTTGGTGTCATTTTAAAGATCTTGTCAAAAGCAAACTTTCTAAAGAGGTGAAAATGTAAGATTCAAGGGGGCGAAAATACTGGTGTTAAAACGATTTTCTGCACACAAAAGCGTTCGATGCCGTTACATCGGGCTTGCTGGAAAGAGGATGAACAACGCTCATCATACTGGCTGTCTTTTGGGGTCTGCGATGCACGGGGGCGAAGTTAAAGGGGTAGAAAACTTGTAGCAAATTTGATGTTCTCATCAACAGGCGGAAAGACAAAACTGTGGAATTTTGTTTTTGGCAGTATGTGGATGAATCTGTGGGTTTTTAAGAATTTTGCGGCTCAGGTGGATTTAGGGGTTGCAAAATGGGGAAAACGTTATAATTATCAGAAAACCTTAAAATTAGTATTTGTGTGAAATTCGCTGCTTGGAGAATTTCTACTGGTCAATTGGTTTTTTTAAGAGAATTTGGAATGTGGGAATTTTTCAGCCCAGGTAGATTTGTTGGTTGCAAAATGGGGAAAACCGTTATAATTATCTGAAAAACTTTAGAATTAATATTTGTGTGAAATTCGTTGTTTGGAGACTTTCAATTGGATGTTTGTATTTTTTAAGAGAGTTCGTGATGCGGTAGTGAGGAGGAGATTACCTTATTTTCTCAATTTTTAAATAAGGAAAACTTGCCATTTTGTTTATATTGGCCCTTTGTGAAATTGTAAATTTTCAAGTAAATAGTAAATAGCGTGTCGGATTGTATTTCTCTCTAACATGAAAATATTATTTGGGTTAAGGTTATTGCTGCGCTGCACTTGTTCGCAGAATGGTAGTGGCCATTGGCAGGGTTGGGATGTTAGTGTCACCTGTTTGTACTAAAACTTAATGCGGAATTGTAATGGAAAAAATTGATGGGACTTTCAAAATATAAATACATGTTCATATGTATATGTACTTACTTAGTTTAGACAACGTAAAAGCTCCCCAAACAAAAAATTTTTTCAAAATATATTTATTAAACAATTATCAGAAAACTAAAGACATATCGACTAAACAACCTAACAAGCCTACGTCTAAGCTCAGCGGTAGGGTTACTTCAATGGCGTCGGTTTCGGAAGAGGAGGGTGGGCGTTACCCTCAGCTAGACACTGGATTTGATTGGAACAAAGTTTATTATATTTACACTAACTAACATACAAATAAGCTTATAACTAGGTAACATATATGTACAGAAAAAGAAAAGAAAATGGCCGATTGGCATCCGCAGTTGGAAGCTGGTGTGGTCCTTCGGAGGCGGTGCCGGCGGCTTCCTCCTGCGGTTGCAGTGGCGGCGGTGGCGACTGGCGACGGGGCGGCGGGCTGAGAGCGGCGGCGGCGGCAACGTCGGCGGCAGTGCTGATCTCCTTGGCGGAGGCGGCGGTTGGCGGCTTCCTTCGGCGGTTGCAGCGGCGGCGGTGGCGACTGGCGACGGGGCGGCGGGCTGTGAGCAGCGGCGGCGGCAACGTCGGCGGCAGTGCTGATCTCCTTTGGCGGAGGCGGCGGCTGGCGGCTTCCTTCGGCGGTTGCAGCGGCGGCGGTGGCGACTGGCGACGGGGCGGCGGGCTGTGAGCAGCGGCGGCGGCAACGTCGGCGGCAGTGCTGATCTCCTTTGGCGGAGGCGGCGGCTGGCGGCTTCCTTCTGCGGTTGCAGCGGCGGCGGTGGCGACTGGCGACGGGGCGGCGGGCTGTGAGCAGCGGCGGCGGCAACGTCGGCGTAAGTGCTGATCTCCTTTGGCGGAGGCGGCGGCTGGCGGCTTGCTTCTGAGGTTGCAGCGGCGGCGGTTGGCGGAAGTGGCTCGAGTTCTCAAATTTTTCCGAAGACGGCGGGCAGCAGAGTCCAATGCAGTGGATCGGCTCTAAGTCCACGTAGGTGATTGGCTCTTAAGAGGGCTGGGGCTGGTAGATCCTTGGAAGGCTGGAGCTGCTAGCTGGGTTGAGTCCTAGAAGGCTGGAGGTCCTGGAGAGACTGATCCTTGGAAGGCTGAGGGTTCCTGGTGGACTCTCCTGGATTGAGTTGATGCTGGTTTGACCCGCCGAGGCAGAGTAATTTCCTATTGCCAGCGTCTGACTATTTAAAGGGGCCAGTCCTTTGTCAAACGCGATCTCGCAGCTCATTGGTCGAAGTAGAAGGGATGTTTTGCCCGTTTTTGATGTATTTCGGATTATAGCGTTTAATCGAGCGGCGTGATCAATTATCGACTTAATTTGAGTCGCAATCAATAGTCGTTGAAATGTCGATTCTAACGACACCCAATTTTCTAGGTTTTGGTAAAGATTAGTTCAACTTGGAATTTTTAATTCCGTGTTCGGCGTAAAGCTTAATTAAGCATTACTCTTATGGCGTATGTTAATAAGTTTATTTTGCTTCGATTGGTTGCGCGCTATTTTTATAAGAATTTTGAGACTATTCACGCTTTCCTGGAGTGCTTCCTTCCGTTTAATTATAGTTTAATGTGTAATATTTAGCCGGATGTAAGCGGCTTTTTGTCCTGATTTAACCGTTAGAAAACTACATCTTTGCCGGGCCGCCGTGTACTTCGAAATTTCTGTAGTGTTTTCTTGCCACCATCGTCCGCATTACGAGCGGTGATATGTTTGCTGGCTGATGGAAAAGTTATTTTTAATCGGCCTGTATGTGCGCTAGAGGCTTGGGCGTTGTTTTATCAGGTGGCGGCTTATTCCTCCTATCGGCAGGCATCCTTATGTGGGGTTTTTGATTGGGCGCACTCTGTTTTAAGAGCGTTTTAGTGAAAATTTCTTAATTTAAGTAAATTCAATCTGCAAACATTCGTGAGGCGTATTTCGCTTGCTGTCGCCTTTCTTGGCCGGCCGGTTCCAATAAAGTTTATGGTTGCAGTCTTGCTGCACTTTAGAAATTCGTTGTAATTGCACTTATTTTTATGATTTTATGGTTTTGAAAAATACTTTTGCGTAGGATCGCGGCGGTTTGTTAAGCAGATGTAATATTCTTTGTTCTTCTGGCGCCTTTCGGGCGGCGTACATTTCCTTTGTTTTTTCGATCTGTTTAACGGTTCATATCAAACCCAAGGGTCTATTTACATCTAATCCCTTTTTCATACTACCCCGTTCCTCCTAATAAAATCATCTTTGCTCCAGTTCTTATATTTGCTATTAAAGCACGTTTCATGAGTAAACAAAATAAACTATGAACAAAATATGTGGAGCCACCGATCGGATGACTTGTAATTCTCAGCACTCCTTTACAACGGCTAATAAATGTAATAATAAGAATGACTCATATAAGCACTACATCTTCTAAAGTTATATAAAAAAATTTGAATGTAATATCGAATTCAACATCTTTATCTAATTGCAAATTAATATTAAAAGTGTACAAGATACTGAAAAGGTTCAAAACTGTAGTACGTACTATTTATTAATGAGTTCCTATGCAGGAGAACTTTGCAGTAACATTTCGCGTGCAGTATAATAAACAATAATAATACAGATGTGAACAATTTTAAAACTTTTTTTTTATTTCAATCCCTTGTACATTTTTCAGATTTTGCAAATTTTATGCCAGACTTGAAAATTATCAAAATTCATTTTTAATGCATTAACAAATGTTGGTAAATTTCAACTTCTGTCAACATTTTTAATTTAGTAATGATTCGGATACAAACATTTATTAATTGTAACCTTTGCATGTCAAATGCCACATTGTAGGCGTTCTCTGCCTTAGCTCCGCTCTCCACTCTCTACTTGTGTATAATATTCATTTACTTGACATCTACATTGTCAAATCGGCGGTATATTGGCACCACCAATATGTAAGTATTTGTTGCTTTGTCATATTGGTAGTGCAAGTTCTTACTTCTCAAATATCAAGTTAATTATTGCCAATGCCTTTCTAAAGATTTTTTTATAACGTAATATGCAGAAGAGTGCAAATACACAAAACTTACAAATAAACGTACTCGCCTTTAATTAACTATTTTGACTTAAATATATATTCAAAGGGTAATCTTACTTTTCTTCTTTCCACAAAGCCATATCAAGTACTTTTAAGGAATTGTTTTTGTTTCAGAAAGAGATTCGCCATGCATAACTCCAGATAATAGAAATGGAAGCTGCGTATTTGTGCACCATTGTCCAGTGCTAGAGCAGCAATATTTGCAACCAGAAAGTAGCAGTGTAGCGGAATTTATTAGAAGGTCACTTTGCAGAACTCACCGTATAAGCTATGATGATGGAATAGATATGGTTTGTTGTAGTCTGTCCCAAATCAAAAGAGGTATTATAATGTGTTACATCTTACATCTACGAGAAACTTAAACTAATACTATTAACGGTTTTATCCAGCATGTATTAATTACATTTTTTGAAAACTCATCAAATGTTGACATTTTTGTTTAATTGTCAGTAAGCAAAGTGATTCCTTTTTGTCACTAACTGCAAAATAGGTTTATGGTCTAGAACGCAAAATATATACTGGACATGATAAAGCGCAAAACTTAAACTGACGACAAAAGCAGTTTTGCAAAGTTATATAAGAATTTGAAACACAAATGTCGGCATGTGTATGACGTGAGCTGTTACATCTATTAGAATTATACATAATCGTGCTATTGCTACCGTCGCTGCGAAAGTATTTAATTAATTCTGGTGGAGGTTGTAAACCACCTATGCTATCGAAATACAGAACAAAGTGATCTGCTTTAATGTAGGCCGTCCAATGCGTGTCAGGTCCTAGTTAGTGACACCACATTCTCGTTTATGAATCCTGTCGGGCAGGGCGTCCCGCATAAAGATTCCCCTAAAGTTGGGAATTTCTAGACGTTTAACATACTGTGCAATAGATGTTCGTTAACGCGCGGCGCGGCAGCTTCAACAGTAGTTTTTTCACTGTTACGGTTGTAGATATAACCCTTTTCCACGAGCAATGGATTTCATAGCTTTGTTATGTCGCTCCTTTTCCAGGAGATCGTTTTTAGCTGCCTTTGAAGCTCCCACTGCTTTAGCGACTGCTACAATACCACTTCCGAGGGATCACAAGGCTTCTAATGCGGCAATTATAGGCATAAGTGGCAAGATACCCCCTCTCTTGAGAGCAGGTATTACTCTAGACCGGAGCCGACGTTTCCTTCGTGATTTCGAACAAAGAGCGCCTCCGAACCGGACAGGGATGCCACTTCCAAGACGTTTAGACCTACTACGCCTTGTACGTTTTCGTTTCTGAGAGACTCCCATTCCTCGTTTCGTCTTCGCCTTCATAATAGCGGCAATAGGTAGTGTACGCTTCTGTTTCCGGGAGACTTCCCGTAACAGAAAGGGCTGCAGATTTTGCCCCAAAGGTGGAGTATTTTGCTTTAACACGTTCCCAAGCTTTCTTCGCGAGAACTTATCCGCAGTGTGACGTGTCGAAAGAGCGCTAGATTGTGAGTATGCGATGTCGTGTTGCTTGCAGGCTTCGTCCAGCAGATTCCTTTCTCGATCGCCTCGAGAAAGCCGCTTGTTTAAGCGGGTACCAGATCCGCAAAACCTGTAACCTGGTATATATAATTCGAAGGGCAGCTTATCAATGAGGGTATTCAACAAACCGCGATCTTTCCATCTGACGGTTCGATGACGACTACGAGTTTTACGCCTAGTACAACTTATCTTAAACAAACGCTCGTCGAAGGGCGGTTAGAAGCCAGATTCTTCCCGTCTGAAAACCATAGAAAACGTCAAAATTGTGAAACAAACATGTTCACTGCCTGTAGTAAATCATAAGGTAAATTCCATGTCAGAGAAGTACAGAAGGCACAATGCTTTACTGGGTAGTGGATGTAAAAGCGGTTTGATCGTGGGTCGATCCGGCTGTGGGAAAACGAGTGTGATGATCTGTTTATTAGAGCACCCCAATGGATTGCGCTTCGAAAACGTTTATTTATATTCGAAACTCTCGATCAACCTAAATATAATTTCCCGAGGACACTATTAGAGCCTTTGAAAGAAATGGGAATCTTCGAATACTGCGACGGTTGTGTTATCAAGTCGCATGAAGCGAAAGAAAATTCTGTGATAGTGTTTGACGACGTAGCGTGCGATACTCAAAGCATAATTAGAGATTATTTTAGTTTCGGACATTACCGAAACATAGATTGTTTTTACCTTTGTCAGACTTACTTATCAATCCCAAAACAACTCGTGCGAGATAATGCAAATATCATAATCATATTCCGACAAGATTACACAAATTAAACACATTTACGACGATCATGTAAACACAGACATGTCCTTCGATAAGTTTAGAAAGTCACGTTCTTACTGTTGGAATAATGATCATGGATTTTTGGTTCTCGACAAAGAAAGCGAAATCAACGTGGGACGTTATAGAAGAGGGTTCAACAGTTATTTTACTATATAGACATAAGCCAATGATGTAGAATTATTAGTCTCCGAACAACAAGCGTAATAGCAACATGGATAAACTGTTAGTAAGCGATCTTATTAAAGCAAGAAAAGCTGTCAGGCGAAAATATGAAACTTTAAAAGCAGATATCGCCGAATTGCGGACGGCTCTTGCCGAACAATTTAAGCCAATTTTCCAACCACTCACGAAATTGCTAACCACCATCAAGCAAGAAGGTGGTCAAACAATAGAGCAAGGACCTGTGGTGAGAACCATCAAACGGCGAGTGTCCACACAGTCCGCCCTACTCCGTCCGAGAAATGGCAATACCCCCGTATGAGCGTAAACTCCAGATATTCCTATTGCAGGACCGTCTACTTCGACGGTAGCAACATCCACACCTGGAATTCTAAACAGAAAAGTATTGTATGAGAGTCTACCAGATGAGGAGCAACACTTGGAAGCCCAAGAGGAGGCGAAAATTGAAAGTTCGTTAGCAGAGACCAGGGAAACCGTGTGACAAATGATGGAACCGGAAGTTCTAGGAGAATACCTGGAACAGTTTTAAGGTTCAGCGCGAACATACAGGGAGGGCCACGAAACTTGACTAATTTTGGCTGCAACCGAAGTGACAAATGTCATTACATTCTAGATGGCTATATTTCGTATAGAGCAAAAACAGATCAACGTAGGTACTGTCAAAGAAATTACAAATTGCGGTGTATGTTATTTTGACAAGTTAGTGTTTTCGTAATTATTTTTTTATAGTTATCGCTAATGTAAAATCATTTTCACAAATAAGGAAAAAGCAAATATGATAATAATATTTTACGAAGCATATTCAACGTTATCCTAACCGCGTAGCACCGTCTCAAAATATGTTTAGACATCTGAAATTTTCATTGAATGATTATGGGAGTTTTACCAAATCTACTACGCCAAGAGCAAGATCTGTTACTAACGGAGTTGACGAAATTGCAGTTTTACAAGAGGTAGGCAAAAATCCCCATTTTAGTCAGCAAACCATGGGTACGAACTTCGAGATTAGCAGAGCTTCTATAAGAAGAATATTGACAGCAAATTCATTCCATTCTTATCATCTGACTTTGGTTCAAGCCCTACATGACAACAATTTTCTACAAAGAATACAGTTTTGCGAACTTCTTCAAAACCAAATTAACGTACTACTCAACTTTTGAAATTATGTTATGTTCAGTGACGAAGCGACATTTTCAAACAACGGTGGTGCACACAGACACAACAGTCATTACTATTCCCAAGAAAATCTTCACTGGATACATGTAACACATTTTCAGAGAGAATTTTCTGTGATTTGGTGTGGTTATTGGGTGATGACTTCAGTGAGCCCTACTTTTTAAAGAAACTAGTGAACGACATTTACCGTTTTTTTTAGGATATACTCCCTGGATTACTAGAAGACTTTCCACTAAACGGTAGATGACAAAAATTACCACCAAATAGTAAGGAATTATTTGAATCACGTTTATAAAGAAAATTGGATTCTTGGCCTTCACGAAGTCCCGATATTACCCTAATAGATTGTTTTTTGTGGGGTACTGTTAAGGAAAAGGTTTGAAAACGAAGAGAAATTAGCAAACAGAATAGTAGACGTGTGTGCATCCATTACACCAGCTATTTTGTGTCGTGTTAGATCTGTTGTCAAAGGAATAAGAACGTGTTTACAAATTAATGAAGATAATTTCGAACACTTAATGAATTCATAATTTGTTATGTTATCTACTTTGATGTCACAATATGGTTATTATAACACCGAAAACAGTGCTACAATGGAGTCCATTATAACACTGGTTTTGGTAACTATTTGTTTTCTAAGATTGGTGATATTTGCTTTCACATGCTCATAACACGACAAACGTCAGATGTCGAATACATAATGACAATGTCTGAACTGCACGTAACCCGTGTCAGATTCGTTTGAAACTTGAAAAACGTTAAAACTGTCAATTTTCTCGTCAGTCATCCAAACAAAATTACACTGCGGTAGACAGTGTCGCATCGCATAACGTACAAATTCGTCGCATTCAGGTAGGTACATGATAAAAGAAGTGGGTTTGGAAGGATCGTAACTACCGGCAAATTTGTTGTTGGCAATAGCCTTTCTACCGACACAAGTACTGACTCCCCCTCGAATACCGTTTTTAAAGAAGTGGAACATATCCATATCAGTCAGTAACTCCAACCTAACCCCAGTAAATTTCAACATGACGTCCCACCTTAATCCGCTAGCCGTCTAGTACTGCACTGGGTCTAAGTTGTACTACTGCAAATAAAAATTTCGAAAATTTTCGAAAACGTCTGCCAATATGAACACGTCACATTTCAGGTATACATCGGAATATTCGCCCAACGTTTGACATTTGAAAGCTTGCCAGATCATAACAGCGCGTTTGTTTAAACGGTCATAAAACTAGTAGTCCGGCTGCGGAACCGTGTTATTTCCCTGAAGTGAAAATTTTCGTATTAATTTTTTTTAACGGATTCTCGTAGATTTATATGTCTATTTACCATATCCGACTGATGACAAGCTGGCATCTTTGAGCAACTTGAGATACACAGGGTGTTTCAAAACAATAAGATGATTGTATGTTTTTGGCTTGAAACTTGAATACACCTTTATTATTATATGGTTAATTGTGCGTTAACTTATTGAATTTATTGATTTTACAAGTTTCAGCCATATACAGGGTGTTTAAAAAATCTGTGTTATAAAGTTTTAATAATATGAATTTCTGATATGAGAATATTTTGTGTTCCAATTCAAAATTCAGCTAAAAATAACAACGTACGTGTTTAAAAATGAAACTACATGACAGGTACAGAGTGTCCCAAAAATTTTTGGCTGAAACAACAAACAGACACACAAAAGTTGGAGAAGGTTTCTTAGGTAGAAACCAAGTAGAAATATTCCTGTATCATGGTAATGCGATCTCTAATAGCGATTTATTTTTCAGATTCGAGTATAGTGTAACGTTTAGTTAAATATGAGTTAAAACAAGTGTTTTCTTAACTTTAAATTTGCTTGCGAAAAAAAAAAGTTAGAAACTTTCCGTTGCTGGTGCCCAGGGCATAAAAACTTATAAAGTGTATGAAGATAAAAAGTTTGAAGAACTTGGAGAGATGTTTCAACAACAAAAATGCAGAGGCAATCAGAAGTGCCAAATTTCAATTTTAAAAATGACTGCCTGTATTGTGGACAAAAGTGCGAAGTGGAAAAGAATAAAAAGAACCCTCATCGATGGCGACCGTCCTTTCAATTCCTAGCTTTAGAAAACAAGGTAAAGAAAATGTCAAATAAGGAAGCCATTTTGCAAACGTGCGTGGAAAGAAACGATACCTGGGCTGCTGAAATTAGATTAAGATTAGCTGGCTGTGTGGCAAACCTATCTGCCGTAGATGCCAGATACCATATGGACTGTTGTAATAAATTCATGGGTTAAAACGCTGTGCTTTCAGCAAAACGTCAGTCTAGTCAGGATACCGAGGAAGAAGATATTCCTTACGAGGAAACAGTAAAAGAAATATTGACCGATAAAGAAAGAATTTGGAATTCGATAGATATAAACAATATATACTCGGATCGCTGAGGACATAAACTTATTCGAGGTAATTTAATGAAAACCCTCAAAAAACAGTTTGATAAACTGATAGTACTTTCTGCCCCAGGATATGTAAATATAATAACAAAGTTGCGGCGACCTTAAGAATAAGTCGTGTTGAGGATGACGCTGATGATGTTGAGACTGCAATTGGCAAAATAACAAAAGAAATAAAACGCTAAGTTGCTGATGTAAAGAGGAATAAAGAGAAATATAAGTTACATGTAAAATACGAAACAGTGTTCGCAGATTGCAGTAAAACTCGATTAAAATTTTGCGAATAGCTATCACCTAAATTGGACAAACAAATAGGTGTAGGCGTTAAGTTTAAATTTTCAAAAGAACTAGTGAATATTTTGAACCAATTTAAAATATCATGCACGTATGATGAGCTGTTAAGGTTCAAAAAGACTGTCGCTTTTGAGGTGTTTAAAAATGTAAATTTAACTGGAATTACTAAAGGAAATGATGCTAAACTTACATACATTAGCCCATATGAATCCCAATTATTGGGAAAGGGCCTCCTCCAGGGTTTTCCATGTGTTTCTGTCCTGGGCTACTTTCATCCAGCTTTCCCCAGCTATGGATACAATGTCGTTTTCCCAACGTGTTTTAGGTCGACCTTTTCTTCTTTTATATAAGTTTGGCTTCCATCGAGTTATCTTTTCTGTCCATCTCGTTTTTGCTCTTGCAACATGACCTGCCCAGCGCAGCTTGAGCCTCTTGCAATAGTGTTGTATATCTTCGGTTTGGAATCGCTTCCTTATGTCCACAATTTTTACGTGATCACTAAGTTTTATTTTTAGTATGTTTCTTAACATTTTGTTTTGAGTGACCTGAAGTTTATTAAGTTCACTATTGTTTGTTGCCCACGTCTGTGCACCGTAAGTTAAGGTCGGGATTACACACTGGTTGAACACTTTACTTTTACGTTTTGTAGACATGTTACTCTTCAAGATTGTTTTCAGAGACCAGAATTTTTGCCACCCTTAAGTTATACGTCTTTGGATTTCCTTGCTGTCTTTATTTTTAAAGGATATGATTTTTCCAAGATAAATAGCTTCTTCCTTATAAAAAATTTCTTGACCATCCAGCAAAATGCGGTTCCTGCTACTGTTGGTGAGTATATTGGTCTTAGTCATGTTGATTTTTAAACCAATTTTTGTGCATTCCTTGTTTAGCGCTTGCAACATTTTTTCCAGTTCGGATGAGCTTTTCGCAAACAATGCTACGTCGTCGGCAAAGCGTAAATTTGTAAGAAATGACCCTGATATGTTTACACCCACATGTTTCTAATTGAGTTGGTTGAATAAGTAATTCAATGTAGCATTGAACAGATCTGGTGATAAAGGGTCCCCTTGTCGGACTCCTCTTTCCAGTTTAAATTGGTGGCCCTTTCGTTCTAGTTTTATACATGCTGAATTATTTTCTAGCAATTGTTGGATGATGTTAATGTATTTGCCATTTATTTTGTGTTGTTGTAGAGCTTCTATAATAAATCGATGTTCAATGGAGTCGAACGCTTTTTCAAAATCTATTAATCCTATGTACAGCGGAACGTTGAATTCGTTGTGTTTTTCTATTAGCTGAGTGATTGCTTGCAAGTGGTCGATGGTGGAATAGCCCTTCTTGAATCCTGCTTGTTCTGGCTGGTGAGTTTTTTCTAATTGTGTATATATGCGTTTTTGAATGATAATAGCGAAAGCTTTATATATATTCGAAATCAAACTTATTGGTCGATAATTTGATATTTTGGCTTTTTCTCCCTTTTTGTGTAGTAAAATTATGGATGATCTCGTCCAGTGCTGTGGAACTTTTCCCTCATCTAATATTTTGTTGAATAAAAGGTAAAGTTGATGAATTATGTCTTCTAATCCTGATTTTAGCATTTCGTTTGTAATATTATCTTCTCCTGCGGTTTTTTCTTTTTTAAGTTTACGAATGGCTGTTCGGATTTCGCACTTTTGTATTTTCGGTACGCTATTATGTGTAGGTTCTTGTTTCTTTGATTTTCGTTCTTGGCTTTTGTTTATCCTTGTAGTGTACAGTTCTTTATAATAGTTGGTGGCTATTTTCATTATTTCGTCGCGGTTGCAAGTAGTCTCATTATTATTGTTTGGGTCTTGCAGTTTGCTGATCAATTTTTTCCCGGATGAAAGTTGCTTGTAGACCTTTTTGGTTGAGCCATTATGGTTTAATATTGCTTCGATTTTTCTTTGTTCTTGTTGTCGTTTTTCGCGTCTTATAGCTCTTTTTGTAATTTTGTTTATTTCTGTGTATTCTATGTGTGCTGTGATGTTTTCTAGTCTTCTCGTTTTTAAAGCGTTTCGATGCTTAATTAAATTCTTGGTATTTTCGGAGAGCGATTCTGCTTTGTCCTTGCCTTTTTGCTTGCTTTCATTGTTTGTTAGTGTACTGGCTTCTTGCAGCTGCTTTTCCAAATCGTTGTACATTTCTTGTATTGCTGCTCTGTTGTGGCTCCTGCTATTTTGTGTTTGTAAACGTTGGAGGTTGGTTCTGTAGGCTTTTTCGTCCCAGTAGTTACTTTTCGAATATGTTTTGTTACTTTCAAAGGTCTTGTATCTTTCGAAGGGTTTATTTATTCTGAAGGTTGTTCTTACTAACCGATGGTCGCTGTCAAAATCAAATCTACTTATTACTTCGTTATTTGTAGCCCTATGCTTTTTATTGGTTAGTACAAAGTCTATTTCATTTTTAAACTTCGCATTTGGTGACAACCATGTCCATCTTCTTCCTGCTCTTTTCTTGAAAAGGGTGTAGCTCAAACTCAATTAGTTTGTCGCCTCTGCCGTTTCTGCCCCATAGCCGTAAGGGCCCAGTGCAGGTTCTTCTCCAGCTTTCTTCCAGCCTATTTTGCTATTAAAATCACCCATTACGATTAGTTGGTCCTGTTATTTTTCGGATGTACATTCATTGATCGTCTGTTCAAGTGTTTCGTAAAAGTGATCTATTTGTTCTTCTGGGCAGTTCTCCGTTGGAGCGTAAATTTGAATTATGGTTAAATGTTTATTATTTTCAATTGCTAGTTTCAGTACTGCAATTCTTTCTGTAATGCCACGAAATTCTTGGATATTCTTTGCCAGAGCTTTATTGACAAAGAAACCAACACCTGCAAAACCTGTCTCTTGTCCTTTCCAGAGCAATATTGACCCGTTTTTCCTTTCTGTAATTTCTTCTCCGCTTTTTCTTGCTTCAGCTACTCCGAGTATATCCCAGTTTATTTTTAGTAGTGCAGCTTCTAATTCTTGCACTCTCTCTTCAGTTCGTAGAGTGCGAACGTTCATAGTGCATATTCTTAGATTGTTTTTTTTTGAGTATTTTTATTAGTGCCTGTGTTTTTATTAGTGGCTGTATTAGATCCTGGAGGGTTTTAGTCTTTTACTTCCCTAAGTGACCAAAATTCTGGGAAGTAGATTTTGTGTTTGGTTTTGTTTCGTTGTTTGTGTAAATTCGTTGTCCGTGGTCGTAGCGTGGTCGTCGTCGGTCAGTCCTGAACTATTTTGTTTTATTTGTTCCCGTTTTTTGAGGGAGGGTTAGTGCCTTTTGGAAAATGCGTAAGTATTGACTGGATCTTTTCTCTTGGTTTTGATTGCGGAGTCGAGTTTTGTTCTTTAATTTTTTTGTTGTCCTGTTTGACTACTGTGTTTGAGGTAATGTTTGCATTTGGGAGGGATTCTTGAAGTATCCTTTTTTCGCCCTTTCCAGTTGTAGATTCTTGTTGTTGTAACTGTTCTAGTGTGAAGGGCTTGCTGTTGATTATAAGCCTATTATTTCTGATATTAACTTTCATTCCTTTGCTCTTGGCTTCGTTTAGGAATGGTTTTAATTTTCTTCGTATTTCCAGACTTTTTTTGTCGTGATCTTCTGCAATTCCTATCTTAGTTCCACTTAGTTTCCTTGTATTCTTCAGTATTTAAATTTTTCTGATCCAAGTAGTGAGCCCTACTTTTAAGGGCCTGTTTTTACTGTTTTCTTGGTTTCCAATTCTGAAAATGAAATCGATTTCACTTCTTGTTATGCCTATTTTCAATCTTGTAATTGTTTCTAGGAATAATTCTATCAGGTTTTCAGTTGTTTCATTTGGTAGTTGCGGTAATTCGTAAATTATTAGGTTTTTCCTACGCGTTTCGCGTTCGAGCGATTCGATCTTCTTTTCGTTGATTTCCACAATGTTTTTAAGTTTCATATTTTCCTCTTCCATTGTTTTTATGCTACCCTCTAATTTTGAGTCTATTCCTTCAATTTTCGTTGTTAATTGTATTAGTTGCAGATTTATTTGCTGTAATATCGCATGTGTGTTCATTTCGGCGCTACACTAACCCAGGTTATTGTTGACAATTTTGACACAGAAATCTCATCGCAAAATGGCAAAACCAATACTCATTCGCTAGCTGTCCTTGCTGCTCAAACTACGCTAGCAGGAGAACTTTTAATATAATAATATACTTTTGGAACACCCTGTATTTAAATTTTTTGTTTTTATTTTATATAAACCTTATTATGAGAAGCAAAAAGTGTACCTGAGAAATAAGTTACGAAAAGTGCAGAGGAGCATAGGAAAGCTTAGGCACCCAGTTTAATAAAGATAAGACGTTAACTTTAGTGAGCTTATAACGAGCGCGGCGAGGCATTTTAGCTCGTATCGGTCGCCGTGAGCTGACCGGGTCGGGCGGATAAACACGGACGATCGCAAAACCAAAAACACATGCAAGATTGAAAGCGGGGTCGGATCAAGAAGCATTATTTGGTACGATAGTATCCGCACGGAAGCAGGGGTCCGGGCCTCGCATGAGTAGTAAGAACAATTTAAAAATATTATTGTAAGTAAGAAAAGCAAAACTTCAGACGGCGAAGTGAGTTTAGATAAAATTGGCAAGGTCAAGAACGCCAAGTTGCGGCAGAAAATAAGGCGACGTGCCAAGTGGAGCATTTTCTCCCCAGACCCCGACACAAATAAATGTCAGGAAAGGACTATATAAAACAGCGAAAAAGCAGCTTAGGCTCCATAGAAGAATATCTAAAGAGGAAAAGGGGGAACATCGATACAACATCTAACACAGAACTCGACTAAGACTTAAAATTGGAAGCTTTTAAAAGAAGTAAAGTAACATCCAGGTCCTCACCAGCAAAAGCAATTACAACCGCAGTACAAAAGAAAGAAAAAGAACAAGAAAGCATGGACATAATAATCAAGAAATTAGAAGAAATGGAAAAGGACATGAAAGACATAAAAACAGAGATACAACACACAAGGATCGAACTTGCAACAAATAACGAGGAAATGAAAAGACTGGGGGAAGAAATCAGGAAAATAAAAGAAGATCAACTAAGAAAAGAGATAGAATGGGAACAAGAAAAGACAAGTTTACGGGGAGAAATACAAGATCTGAAGGTTAAGTTAGAAAAGCAGGAGAGAGACAAGAAGAAAAATAACGTAATCATAAAAGAATGGGAATTAAAGGATATTAATAGGTCGGAAGAAGAAGTGGAAACATTTATGCAGGAAGAATTGCAAATAAATGCAAAAGTTAAAGAAGCGTTTATGGTTGGAAAAAAAGAAGAGCGTCCAATAGTTGTAGTAAAAATGGCTTCATTTAGAGATAAAACCGAGGTTATGAAAAGTAAAGGAAAACTAGGAAGAAGCAAGATTTACATATAAAATGACCTTACCAAAGAAGAGCAAACGATCCAGGCAGCCATAAGAGTAGTAGCCAAGAAAGAAAAAGAGGACGGCAAGAAGACAAGAATAGGATACAGAAAGCTAAAAGTTAATGATATACAATATGAGTGAACTGACAAAGATGGAGGCAGCCTAATAATTAAAAAAGGAGAGAGAATTTCAACAAACTATTAATCAAGGCAGCACAGGAAAGCAAAAAGAAGGACAACACGGAAACGGACACGCGAGGAAAAGGATATATGAATTTGGCAATAATAAACTACAAATCCAAAAAAGATAACAGCAAAGAAAAACAAAAATTGCAACCTAAATCGAATAAAAACCCTGAACTAAGGATTGCATCTTGGAATGTACTACAGGATTAAATAGAGAAGGCAAAATAAAACAACTGATAGGAGAAGCAAGAAGATATAAAATTGACATTCTAGAAATACAGGAAACAAACATTAAAGGAGAAACGAGTACAAAAATACAAGAATATATTTGGTTAAATGGAGGTGGAGATAAAAGCAGATACGGGACAGGTTTCCTAATACATGACGGAATAAATGAAAAAATTATAGGGTGGGAAAAATAAGTGATAGAATAAGCATACTGAGAATAAGAGGCCAATACAGGAAAACAACCTTCATAAATACATATGCCCCCACAGATACAGCAGATGAAGAATACAAAGAAAAATTTTATGTAGACCTAGAAAGAGCATACAACAACATCCCAAAGTACGACACAAAAATAATCATAGGTGACCAAAATGCAAAAATCGGAAAGGAAAAGGAAATTGAGGAAATAGCGGGGAAAGAAAGTCTGCATCAAAAAACTAATAATAATGGGGAAAGGTTAATCAACTTTGCAGCAAGAAACAATTTGCTAATTAAAAGTACAATGATTAAGTGAAGGAACATTTACAAAGAAACATGGTGTGCCCCAGATGGCAAGCACAGAAACCAAATAGACCATGTGTTGATTTCAAAAAAACAAGTGAACACAATAAAAAATGTAAAGTCATGCAGAGGGGCGGAGATTGGCTCGGATCATTTCCTTAATAAAATCACAATTAAAGAACGCAAGCCAACATTCAACAAAATAAGTAGGAAACCGATAATGTGCATAACGGAAACCCTAACACAAGAAATTGTTCAGAAAAAGTATGCTGAAATACTTGAACAGAAACTATCAGTGGCCAGTATTAAAAGAGATATAGAAGGAGAATGGAACTCCCTAAAAGGAATTATCTTGGAAAGTAAAGAGCTAATAGAACACAAGAAAACAGATAATAAAAATAAAGACTGGTTTGATCATGAATGTGAGGAGGCCATTGAAGAGGGGAAAAAAGCAAAGATGCTATGGGTACAACACCATTCGAGTGAAACAGAACGACGGTACAAAGAGGCAAGAAACAACATTAAATCAATATGTAGGAAGAAGAAGCGAGAACATTTAAATAAGGAGATAGAGAGGATGCAGGAATCATATAAGGTCACAAACAAAAAAATGTTCTTTAATGCTATAAGAACACAAAGAAGAGGATACCAAGGAAATATGCTAGGACTACAAAATGAAGAAGGAGAGCTGTGTATGGGTGGGAAACAGGCAGTGGAGATTCTGAAAAGATACTATGAAAAAGGTGGAGAGAATGACCAAGAAGAAATACCAGTACGAAGTGGACTTGCAGAATATGAACCAAATCTGCCAACCTGGGAACATTTCCAAAAAATTCTAAAGCAAAATAAAAATAACAAAAAGCCAGGACTAGACAACATTGAAATTGAACTAATTAAATACGGAAGTGAGGAACTGGGAAAAAGAATTTATAATCTAATTACAAAGATATGGTTGACAAAGGAAATGCCAAAAGAATGGGAGATGGCGGTGATATGCCCAATCTACAAAAAAGGAAAAAAGGAACTGGCGGAGAATTATAGACCAATATCGCTACTTAACACGATATACAAATTGCTGGCATCACTAATAACAGAAAGGATCAGAGAAGAATCCAAAGATAAAATAGGACCATATCAGGCTGGCTTCATTCAAGGTAAATCAACTGTGGACCAGATTTTCATAACCAGACAAAGTCATGAAAAATGCAGAGACAAAAACTTAGCGATACACGCAGTCCTGGTAGATTTGAAACAAGCTTTTGACAGTGTGACACGTACAAAAATAGCAGAAGTAATGAAAGACATGCAATACAAGCAAGAAACAATAGAGCTTGTGGAAATGACACTGAATAAGACAGTAAGGGCACAGGTCATCTCCGTTCGAAAAAAAGGTTGGTCTGAAGCAAGGCGACCCTATGTCACCACGCATTTTCAACATAATGCTAGAATATATCATGAGGAAGGCGAACCTCATTACAACTAGAAACATTTTAAATAGCTCATTCCAAATACTAGCATATGCGGACGATATAATAATGATGGCAAGAACGAAAGAACAACTGAAATCTATGATCCAGAAATTCGAAGAAGAAGCGCAGAAAGTCGGGCTAAGAATTAACACAAAAAAATCACATTATATGATCCTGGGAAAGAAAATCCAAAAAGCAAACCAGAACTTAACTGAAGAAACAAAAACTACAAAAGAAAAATTAACTTTTCAGATAACAAACACGGCCTCTTACCTAGGAGTGGAACTGAACAGTGAAGGAATCTATGAGCAAGAAATAAATAAGAGGGTACTAAATGCGTCTAAATGTGCTGGCTCACTAATGCACATCTTAACGAACAAAAGTGTCAAAAGTGATCTAAAATTAAGTTTGTACAAGACAGTAATAAGTCCAGTGCTATTGTACGGAAGTGAGACGTGGGTGTAACAAAACAAACAGAAAATAGGGTAAATGCGTGGGAAAGAAAGATGCTACGCCGAATTTTTGGAGGGATCAAAGAAGAACAGAAATGGAGGAGAAGGACGAACAAAGAATTGGAAGAACTTTACCAGGATACGGACATAGGTACAAAGCTAAAGCAAAATAGATTAAGATGGCTGGGCCATATTATGAGGAAAGAAGAACACGATCCCACAAAAACCATACTACGGCAAGAACCAGAAGGCAGAAGGAAAAAAGGGCGGCCAAAGAAGACATGGTGGCAACAAGTAGAGGAGGATCTAAGAGAAACAAACATCATGAATTGGGAAACAGAATGTTTAGACAAAAAGAATTGGAAAAAATTAATACAAGCCATTTAGTGCTGAAGTATAAATGATGATACATAAATGAAGCATAAATATAAGTTGTTTTCTAACGTTGTTTATTAAGTAAAATTATGTTTGATTAGTATATAAGGTTTAATATACTTTAAGGTTTAATATATTTTAAGTACTGTAAAATGTCTACTTTAGTTAGCTGTACCAAATAACTGCACGCATAAAAATCCCTGTAAATACACTGGTAGAAGTTCTCTGAAATTTGCAACATAGCGGATGCTTTACTGTAAATAGCCCCTTAAGAATAAGAATAGGTTTGATATATCTTAAGTAGGTATTAGAGAATGATTATGTTATTTGGCTTAACTATGTATTCTAAAGCCATAGGTCCTTAAGGCCTGAAGTGCTGAAATATATATATTGCTATGGTACATAGAGAGAGAAAATAATTTAAATATATCGAAAATTTAGTGCAAAGAATGGAATAGTATTCGTATAGTAATCATTGAAAAAGGCTAGGAAATATTATAATGAAAACAACTTAATGTTGCAGGATAACGAATCAAAGTCCTAATAAAAAATGTCTAGAGTGTGGCATTCAATTTAAATAATGGTAGTCAAGAGATAGAAAAATATGTTTTTAGGGGATTATTAAAAAAACAAACTTGAAAACTGAAATGTAAAGTATTTTTCGACTAAAAAAACTTTAATATACTATAGTCCTATTTATCTAAGAACTATTTTGGCATGATAAATGGACTATACATGAAATTTACGTGGTACTGAAGTGAAAATATAACTTGACAATGTAAATGAATTTTACATGGTATAACTACAGGAGTGCAAGTAAATACAAAGATAAAATATAGCAAGAATGGAGGATCAAGATTATTAATTGGAACTATATAATAAAACATCAGTAAGAGTAACGATTTGGATATAATTGATTGGAATTTTAATACAAAGAATTGGTGATTGGACGTTCTTTTGGGAGTGTTGACGCTGCTTGGAGTTTCTGTGTGCTGCGCCGGAGGGTGTTTGGACTTGGTGGAGAACTGTCATCTTCCAGCTTAGGACGAGGTTGCTGTTTGGAGTTTTGTCACAACAGACTGGGTCCCATTGAACGGAGATCAACTTCCTGACGACTGAGGGAACATACCTGAGGATTTGGATTGTTAAACAACGAGATTATTTTGAGGCTACTCACAGCTGGACAGTTTGAGTCGACAACGTGATGGATGCAGCGAGTTTACAAGTGAGGTGATTAGTGTTTATTTACAGATAGAACTGAAGGAAACAGGCTGATTCAAGCTACTTGGAAGTTTGAGCGTTGCAGGTTAGTTAATAATAATTACATGCTAATGTTATCTGTAACAAAGAACATTTAGAATTGGTTCATTAAGACACAGAAAGTCATACTTACGAATTGATTTATGAATTTTATATAATTTGTAAAGGATCTTGATTAGTTATCTGCACAAGCAATTGCAAATGACATAAATGTCAAATTTATTGAAGTTTTAACATAATTCAAATTACAATTAGATTACTTGATATTTCAGAACCTACCCCTGAGTTGAGATACATGCTATTTCTTTTTATTAAGGTTAAAACCATTATTATTAAACGAAAATAAGTCTATAATCATAGCAATATATATATATATATATATATATAGATATATATAATAATAATAATAATAATTTATTAAACAATATTAACAATAACAATATCAACAGCATTAATAATTTTAACAATATACAAGCAGACATACAAGAATCCAAATAATGATTAACAGATCAAAACGTAATTTATAAATATGTAGTCGCATTTAACAAAGTAGTTCATAAATGTACAATTAAACTTAATACAAGCATTTAATTGTTTGATTGTTTAATCTCAAGGATAAATTCAAATCGGGTTTTTTCAAAAACCTTCTTTGTTCTACCATTTCACCTTGATGGGTAAGAGAAAACTAGATAAATAACAACCTGCCTAATTTCTAAAGTAATTTTAATTATTTACATAAACTAAACTTAAAGTATTCGCAAAGCATGAACTAGAATTAAATGTATTATGAGAATCGACATTGAACAAAGAGAGTTAGAATTTACTTGTTTTTAAATAATATAATAAAAAACCAGTAGAAGGCAATGATCAAGAGTTGGATAACAGGTTACAACGTAATGCATATTTAAATTTGTTAAGTGGATAACCCTTAAGAGATTCCTTGATATTATTGTACATGGTGTATATCTGATAAGAAAAAGATCTCTCAAAGAGAGAAGTTTTGTGTTGTGGAGGAGAAATTAGCCCCCTAAATCTAGTTGATACATTATGGATGTCAGTACGAAACGTGATCTTATTGTACAGGTACGGAGGAGTTTTCTCTGATAATATTTTGTGATACAGACATAGACATTGAAATTTACGTTTATTTTGCATTGATAACCAACCACATTCGGCTAATTTATGTGAAATATGTTGAAACTTTTTAATTCCATAAATAAACCTTAGACAGGAATTTTGAAGTTTTTGTATACGAGTAGAGGTAGCTACATCGATAGAAGCATGGTAAACTGGTACACAGTAGTTTAACTGAGATAAAATTAAGGCTTCGCAAAGATTTCTTTTTATATTTATGTTGAAGTATGATCTATGAGTGTACAATTATCTTAAGTTATGATAACCACGCGTAATACTCTTATATACGTGATCCCTATAACGAAATGTATTATCGAGGGTTAAGCCCAAACTTTTAGCTTTGTCCACTAGTGGGATTCTAGTATTGTTCATTCTAATATCAACATTTTTATAAAGCCTTTTATACTCATTTTTATTGCCGAATAAAAGTACAGCTGACTTGTTAGGATTGATTAGAAGAGATAATTCAGTGGAAACAGCATAGATATATTGTAAGGTAGTATTGACCACTTCCATAGCACGCTGTAAATTAGACGGTTTAAAAGAGTAGTACAGTTGCGTATCATCAGCATAGACATGGATGTTACAATTCGTAATGTTTTTTATCAGGTTAGAGGTATAGATGGAATACAACAAGGGGCCCAGAATTGAACCTTGGGGATCACCACGCTCTACTAGTAAAGCATCTGACAGCTTGCAATTTAACTGGACACTTTGTAAACGATTGCTTAAATAATCTGCTATTAAGGTTGTAGAAGTATTATCCAGGCCTGAACTTTCTAATATACGCACTAAGGTATTATGATGAACAGTGTCAAATGCTTTACTGTAGTCGAGTAGTACCAATATTGTCATTTCACCTTTATCAGTGGCAGAGAGAATATCGTCTGTTACTTTTAACAGTGCCGTTGTGCAACTAAACCCAGCCCTAAAACCAGACTGTACTTCAGGTAAGATATGATTAGTGGTTACATAACTCATTAATTGATTAAAAATTACTTTTTCTAGAATTTTAGACAGCGTGGTCAAAATACTTATAGGCCTAAGATCTTTAAAGTCTACTGGTTTATTAGTTTTAGGGAGAGGCTTAACTACAGCATGTTTCCAACTAGATGGAAATTTGCCATGCAGTAAACAACCATTAATTAAATGTGTTATGAAAGACAGTATTAAAGGACAGCATAGCTTAATCATTTCTATATTAATACCGTCGTATCCAACAGCATTCGAATGAAAGCCATCAATTATTTTTAAAACTGTTTTGCAGTCCACCGTTCTAAAGGAGAATTTAAATTCACTCTTGCCATTGCCAATGTCAGAATTAGGTAAATGAGTATTAGTACCAGTCGTGTTACTGCAGGTACACAGCCAATGAAATAGTTGTTAATTTTATTAGCATCACATAAATGCGATGGTATAGAAACCTCTTTGGTTGAACGCAAATCGAGGGTCTCAAGCTTTTTCCAAAACTCTTGTGTATTGCTATTGCGGTGTAAGAAATCAAAATAACTCTTTTTTTCATGGCGAATTGCTGAATTTGTAAAGTTTCTTAACTGTTTATAGTATTCCCAATGACTCGGGGATTTTGTTTTTCTAAATTTCTTTTTAGCTTTATCTCTAAGGTGTATAAGTAATTTTATGTTTTCGGTAATCCATGGAGCAGGAGGTCTGAATATTTTACATGTTGTCTTAGGAGCATGTTTATCAAACAAATTTAGTATGTGGTTGGTTGAAAATTGCGTTTTATGATCAATAGACTGTATCCAAAATATATGGTGAAGAGGGATATAATTTAAATCAGTTAGAAATGCATTAAGATCAATTTGTTTTAAATTACGAAATACTCGACGCTTGGGCTCCAAATGGGGTTCATTACTATCTATATCACAAAATATCAAATCATGATCTGACAACTCGCAGGTAACTACGCCGCAATCAGTGATTTTAGTTTGATTGGCAACTATAATGACATCTATAAGAGATGCGCCTGAAGCAAATAGACGAGTTGGACCATCAATTACCTGTGTTAGACCAAGGGAATCTAAAACATTTTGGAAAAGTAAAACAGGTGGGGCATCTACCTTTAAGAGATCAATATTGAAGTTGCCCAGGCAGATTATCTTATCAGAAGATGATAAATAAAAGGAAAATAAATCTTCAAGATCGTTTAAAAATAGTCTATAGTCTACGTGTGGAGGTCTATAAGCCGTACCTATAATAAATTTTGTGTTGCCACTTGTGACTGTCACCCAAATTTGGTCAATGTTGTTATTATTACTTGTCATAAGCAGAGAGCAAGGGATATTATTCCTTACGTACATAGCGACTCCTCCACCTCGACCAACACGATCACATCGCATAAACTTGAAACCGCAAATAGATACTCTCGTATCAGATATGTCCATGTCCAACCAGGTTTCTGAAATTGTAAGAATGTCAATTTTGTTTTCAATGATAAAATCTTTTAATTGATTTATTTTAGGTGCCAATGACCTTATATTAAGGTGAGCTAATCTCATTACAAATAAATTCTAACTGACCTGTATATTAAATAGAAATTAAATTACTATGAATAGTCAAAAAAGAAACTGAATGTATAATCACAATTGAAAATTAAAAACTATTCATTTATCAGAGAGTAAATAGACCATCACCAAATAACTATCAATAAGGAAGGTGTGATCACGATAATTATAAATTACAAATATAATAGTATGCATGTATAATATACATCAGAAAATAAATTAATTGTCATTGAGTACACATAAGTAATAGAAACGTAATCACAAATATAAATTAAATGTGTATCTAATAATAAAAATTAAGGATAATTGCTTAAATTACACAAAAAAGATTCACTTCGTGGAAGCAAGAAATGTATAATCGAAACGGTAAGTTACTGGTTATCAATTACTAAGTTTGAAACACGCACAAAAATGTGTATTATTGATAACCAAGTTTATAAAACGGTATATAGTAAGTATTCAAAATAAAATAGATGCCGATAATAGAAAATATGATCTTAGTTTTTACAGTTACCGTGCTGTTCGATTTAAAGGTTAGTGTGTGATAAGTGGTTTTGCTGCACTAGATATCAGAAAGACTTGAAATTCTTTTAACTTTATTATCGACTTTGGCTAGAATTTTACTATCATATGACCATACATTACGTACGCCAAATTTGTTGCCAGCTGCTTTTAGCAACTGCATCCTCCTTTGAGTTAGATCTTCTTTAATGACCATTTTTGTCCCTTTTAAGAGCTTCTTATTATTGTACACTAATTTTTTGGTATTTCTGCTTAGAAATTTCACGATAATCGGCCGATGTCCAGATTCCTTTCCAGGCAGACGATGACTGCAGTCGATTAATGTGACGGGAACGTCCAAATTGAGCTTACTAATGACTTTGTCTGTGGACTCCCCTTTTTCCTCCGGAACTCCAAAAAATCGCAAACTGTTTAAGCGGGTATATTGTTCGAGTTCTTCAGCACGTTGGAGGGACTCCTTTTCTGCAATTACCAGCTGATTTTCTAGCTTCTGAATTTTTTCTTCATAAGGTTGAAGCTGTTCTTGAATATATGGTTGCATTTTGACCTTAAATTTACCAAATAACCGGTCCAAGAAATCACTGTTTTCAAGAACTTTCTCGACAACTCGCTGAATTAAAGTTTCTTCCTCCGTAACTGATCTCGTTTGTCTTGCTAACTCAGGCATTTCGTCAAAAGAAATAATTATAAATAAGCACAACAACAAGCGCAGCACACCACACCAGCACGTCTATTCAAGTCGAGCGCACATTTGCATATATATATGAGAAGCAAACCATTTGTAAAAAACTCGTTTATTTGAGTAAAATTTGCAAATAATTTAAAAAGAGTGATATTTTACCTACTTGTTTATCGGACACACCGTATCTGGAGTTGCTCAAGGATGACGCTTTGTCATCCCTTGGATATCAAAACTAGGAGACCCTTAGACCCCAAATCCGTTTTGAAAAAAACTTAATACGAAATTGTTGGGTTTTACCCCGTGGCTGCCGGACTATAGGCAATTGTGGCTAAGGCAGGCTCGTCTAATTTTTGAAATGATTTTATATATGAATAAGAAAACACACCTTTCTGCCTCATCAGCTCAAATTTGATGCCATGCCCGAATTGATTTTGGATTTCAACATATTGTTCATCCGACAATGTGCCAGCCAGCGATGCCAAAGAAGAAGTTAAAAACCGATAACTATCCAAAAATCTTATTCGTATATAAACGTTTTTCTGCTTTCCCTCAACAACAATTTCATCAACCCAAGGACACTTGTCAAATGAAATGTATTTTTCTTTATTTACCGGTATGGCATCAAAATCTTCATTACTTTGAGCTAACTGTTTGACAAGAGGTGCAAATCGTAGCTTAAATTATGAAATTATTTCTTTACCTTTTACAGCTATATCATACAGTAAAACTATTCTAACCACATAACTACAAAAAACACTTATTGTTCCAACGCTTGCTGTCTTTGTGTGTATTATTTCAATTCAATATCGTACCTAATTATATCCAAAGCAAAGTTTAGCATTTCATACACGCACCGCACATTCTCCGATATTATGAGTGGCAACGCCTCTTCGATGCTCCTTTTAAAGTCGCCGGTTAAATTCCAAACACCGTCGACTACACTGTTGTAAAGTTTTTCAAACATCTGACCCTTCAAACATTCAGATTTGGACTGCAACAGCCGCAACAACTCCCACAATTCTGCTACTGACTCCATTCCCAACTACACTTTCTTGTTTCCAATTTTTTGGAAATACATTTTTTGCCAGGACTTATATCCACCGGTTTTGACTCTAAATCTTCATAGCTAAAATGCCTGTTTATCACATCTTGATCTCCAACAAACACTTTCCATTCAGGTCCTTGTTAAATCCGCTAATTACCACTGCCGGCACAAACGATCCATAACAGGTCAAGCCCAAACTCACAAATTTATTTCTTGACTTATTCAGCGGATAAGTTGTTGCGTTCAATAATACTGGATATGGCAGTTTTACGTTTGTCACTCAATGCTTCACAGTTTCAACAACCTTTTGTACTTATCCATTGCAAATGTTTTTGCTCGTACAGCGCACGATACACTACTGAACAACAAACCACAGCTTCTTTTATACGCATTCTTTAAGGTTACTGTTGATGTTAGTGGTGGGAGGTGGACAGGTTCTTTCGTCCTTGACTACTTTCCGACTTTGAGTCCGTTCCTTTATTAATCTGCCTGTTTCCTATTGCAGCTACCATAACCCTCCAGCAGCTACGGCAACTTACTTCAAAAATGCCGAAGTTGTTTGTCGGCACTTCCGCCGGTTTTTGGCTGCTTGCCGTCCGGCGTCACCTGAGGGGTGCCTTACTATATACTATATTATACACGTGTAGCGCTGTTAGTGGCTCTTACTGTGATTTTGGGGAGCGTGGCCTTGCATTGTACAATATAAAGCTTGCGCAAACATGCACGCTGTTAGTCTGTTGTCATCATTGCTACCATCATGTCCTTCAGCGCTGATCGAGTACCGAATTTCCAGTGCCGTTCGAAACGACTACAAACATTCCGCAATTGGAGACGATTTCAAACTCCAGAATCGCTTGCCAGAGTCGGTTTCTTTTACCTCAACAACACGGCTGATGGTGTACATTGTTTCTACTACGGAATTCAGACTTCTGGTTGGGAACGTCATGACAAACCCCTGTCTGAACACCCTCGCTGGTCACCTACCTGCAAAGTTGCCACTTTAAACCATCGATGACTTGCTTGTACAAGTCTTTACACTTTACGGCGAGCTGCATAGTTTTCCCCCTGGAATTGATATAGCGGGTAACAATAGTTCGGGTGCAGCCGACACCAAAAATTACAGTTGTCGTCAGTAATATAAAGTGCGGTTTCCCTACCACGTGCAACTTCTTTGCTGTCACACTACTTAAGCTATTCCTTCACCGAACCATTCAGTGCTCTCTTTCGAGGCGTTCAACATGTTACCTGTCAAATTTTTGGTTGCTCTCGCTGCAGTCCATGATGGGGTTCTATATGTGCCACAACCCCATTATTGTAATTTGACTTCTTTTGCCTATAATGATGCAGTGCATAACATGACGTGGCATAATATGATTACCTCTTCGTTTTTAAAATACATGTGAACAACTTTACTGCACATAATTTTTTAACGTTCAAGATAAAATACCATTTTCCTACATATGCAGTGGACACCAATTAGCAAACGGTTTTACTAAAGAATAAATCTGCTGTCTTGAGGAAGCAGCTCGCATCCTCAGATAATTCCTACTGTATATCTACCATTGTTTTAAGCACCCTATTATTCGTTATATTATGTATGTCTGTAACGTACTTCTTCATATGTTGGTATTATAATAGTTTAGTCTAACCATTGCACTTTTTGTATCTTGAACAGCAAAAATAAAGTTTTTGTACAATATGTGTAACTTTCATTGGTTGTTGTCTATAAGACTCGATGGTCTAGCGGTAAAGATATCCTCGGCTGCGGATGTAACTGCAGACAAACAGGGAGACCTAGGTTCGAATCCTAGTCGAGTCATAATTTAGACATAAAGTATCCTAAGTTGGGTGTGCGCTTACTTCATGCCTACATTTTTTAAAATGTGTTAGCTTAGACGGCCTTAGCCTTGAACGTGGTCTTGGCCTTGGACGTGGCCTTGGACGTGGACTTGGCCTTGGACGTGGCCTTGAAGGTGGCCTTTATTTTGAAAGTGGCCTTGAAGGTGACCTTGATTTTGAAAGTGGCCTTGAAGGTCACCTTGACCTTGAACGTGACTTTAATCTTGGACATGAGCTTAAAGATGGCTTTGAGCTTGAGCTTGGGATTGGCCTTGAACTCAAGACCAAGTGGTGGGGGGTAGATTTAGGTCGGTTCACTCTACTCTACTTTCTTTATTTTGGATGTTCTTTGTCTCTTTCAGTCTGGTTTCGTCGCAATTCATTTATTCCAAGTGGATCGCCGGAATGAATTACAGTGAGTTACCAATCCTGGCACACTTATCAGTTAAATCTTTATATCTACGATCTCTCATCGGCATTCCGTTTGAGAGAGTTGTTTGAAATACTAAACATTACGGTGTTTACATGACATTTTCATTAATGTTACAGTTTACCTAATAACTGGTGTAACAAAATTGTAACAGTATTCGGCGTATTTACTGGTATTATTTTAACTATGCTACTTTTCTACTTGTACACATAATTCTGTACCCAGTTTTTTAAGCTAGTGGATAGGCCTCTTTCAGTGATGGTATTTTTACTTTATAAACCAAGGCTGCAAGTAGCACAACTGAGTGCCTTGATCAGTTGGCAAGTTAAGAAATTATAACAGATAGAGAAACGATAGGAAAAGTTTTACAGGTTAACCTCCCACCCCCCTCTTTTTTTATTATCTGCAACAAGTTTAAAATATTCTTACGGCTAGCGAATGGGATCGGTGAGGTCTTAACCTGAAAAAACAAACGTTGGAAAGCGAAAAGTAAACCAGTCGTTGAGGGAAAAAATATGTTATTGTTCAGGGCGCCACTGCGGCGCCGGCATTGAAATGTCTGTGATGAACTGGATGTCCTATCACAGTGGTAATAATACATTTCAAAAACCTCTATTAAGATAACAGTCATAGTATTAATAGTATTACATTTCAAGCGCGTCTGCCTGTAACTGCTACAAGGGCTGCCCAAATACAATTCCTAAAAACTATACTGCTCCTTATCAATCAAACTATCCGTTGGGCTCGGTAAAAGAATTCCACAGAGGAAAATAATAACTGAAAACGTTACTACATTATGAACGAGGATATGCTCCAAAAATTGCCACAATTGACAATAATTTTCACTTACAAAATCTTTATGTAGTTCATTATAACATAATTAAAAGTAATGGTAAATAGTACATGCATAACGTAACAAACATAAAGTTGACCTAGTTGGGTGCAGTCTCTGATCAGCAGTGAAATACCAAATTCAAGGGAAGTCACAGCGCCCTGGTTCAATCATTGCCAAAGCTGATCGATGAGAGGTGGACTTCGCCAAATGCAACTCGTAGCTCAAAAGGACCAAAATAAATAGCTCCATGGATTGGAAGAGCCACAATTCTGCATCTACTTAAACAATTAAATAACCCATTATCGTTCTTTTCCATTCTTCGCATAAGAACTGTGGAAACTTTTCAATAATACGAGGAGCGTTCAAATGTAAATTAAAATGTAATATTTATTTCAAAACAAACACAAGGAGTCTAATGTATATCATGTCATTATTCTACTCAGTTTCCCTCTCTTTTAATAAACTGGTGCCATCTTTCCGGAAGTTTCTGTATTGCACGAGAAAAAAATTCTTTTGGCTGCTGTCACACCCATTCCGGAACAATGTCGATGACTTCTTCATTACAACGAGGTATTTTTCTCCTAGAAACTCTTTTAAGGGTCCAAACAAATAAAAAACTGATGCAGCAAGGTCCGAAATGTATGGTAAGTAGGGCAGCACGGTCCATATCAATTTTTGAATCGCACTCAGCATGTGAATAGCGAAATGGGGTCGAGCATTATCCTGTAAGGAACAGACAGAGTACTTGCGTTTTGTTTCAAGTTACCCCTACTGATATTTAATGCAGACGGTATATCCTTCACTGTAACTCAACGATCGTTTCAAATAAGTGCACTTTACTTGTCAGCATTCTCTTCTGTTGTCAATGTTTTTGGACGGCGAGAATGCGGTTCATTCTCGGCTCCTTTGCAGCCATCTTTAAACGCCTTACTCCTTTTATAAACGCTTATGTCTGATAGTAGTTGCGCATCAAACTGTCTTTTAACTCTTACACAAATTTCTTTTCGTTTGATATCTTCGTTGATAAGAAATTTACTAATAACGCGTTGTTCGATGCTAGAATGCACTCCCACTTCACTCATGCTTGCCAATTGAACAAAAATTAATTGTGACGCCTTAACGACTAAATGAAGTTAGGACTTGTTCCAGAGCATTAATTAATGTACACAACTTCTTTGCATGTCTTTGTCTTTTGGCGCGCAATTCAAATTATCATTCATATTTGAACGCTCCTCGTATATACACACAAATTTTTTTTTTCATATGTTTACTGACATCTAGTTCAAATCACATTTTTTCCAAATCATTAAAAGTATTATTGGTCTGCAGACATTTAATTCTTTTAGAGAATGCAATGGAAGGCTCGCCGTGCAAAACGTCAAAACCAGAATCAAAAGATGGGAGATGTGTGCGTATAACAAATTGTCCAGCACTTAAAGATGCTTCTAAAGCTGCTAGAGAACGTATCCAAAAATATCAGTGTGGATTTGATGACGAATTACTAGTCTGTTGCAAAACGCAGGACATAGTAGTTGCTTCCGAACCGAAATATTTGGAAGAGTTTTCCAGTGCAAACATTCCAAACCGAAAAATTTGTGGTCAAATAAGAAACAATAACACAAAAAGTGAATATCCATGGTTGGCTGCTGTGCTGGAAATTAATTATTCATTTGATCCGACAGACCCAACCACGGATTTACGTTGTGCTGGATCATTAATAAATAAAAGATTCGTTTTGACTGCAGCCTCTTGCCTTGTATATCGAAATATCTCTAAAAGGTAATATCACTGTTGCATTATAAACATAATAAAACAAAAATATGCTTTTAGCTATAGAGTTTTACTAGGAACAAAATTTGCAAACTGTAACAAAACTTCTGATTGCCCTAGCAGCATGCAGAACTTGACAGTAGAGCAGACAATTCTGCATCCATTCTACGACTCGAGGTATCAACTAAATGATATCGCACTTCATCGTTTAGAAAGCGACGTTGTATTTAATGGTATGTAGTGTCGATATATTTTTACTTTCTTGATCTTTGTCGCGAAATACAAACTAAATATTTTTCAGATTATGTTAGTCCCGTTTGTTTGCCTCCACCGAACTTGCAGCGTCTGAGAAGAGGAACTGAAGTTACCGTGACTACATGGGCAAGTGAGTAAGAGCACGATTATCTAAAAAATGTTCTTTACTATCACCTGAATCAAGCGGCTTTAGAGTTTGTATTTTCAGATATAATTTGTTTTTGTTTTAGCTCTTTGGATGGAAAATTATCCGATTAAGTCAGCTTACTTGTGGAATGCTCAAAGTTGCATTGAAAACCCCGATTTCAGAACAATTCACAAACAAGAACTTTGCATTCATTCGAATGAAACCTGGGACTTTTGTAATTCATATTGGGGAGGGTCCATAGTGAGAACCTATAAAGATCAGCTTGGCCAAAATGTATTTTTGGAAGGCATCTTTATGGATACCAGGAACTGCCTCAATAATGCAAAATACAATTACAATGTTCGTATTTCTTCATATACCAATTGGATATTGCGAACAATTACTGAGACCACTTAAAATATCAGTATTGTCAATAATTGTAGTTTTTTAATAAATGAGTTGATTTAGGTACTAATGATTCAAAGTAGCAAATAAATAAAAGCTTTCCGTAGCTATATACTAACCAGTTCAATCTAGAATTTTTCAATAAATGCTTTATATTTTTTTATCTAGGTGTTTATATTACGAACTAAAATAATTACAAAAATATCGTGTGTTTAAAAAAACTCATTTCGGGTAGGTCTTGGAAAGAAAGATAGAAAATCAAGTCATGTCTTAACTTAAGTCTGCAGGTGAATGTCAAATTGCATTTTTTTTATGGAAACATCTGTCACTGTGACAGGTAGAAGTTTACACTGCATTAAATTTTATTGCATCAAGCAAAAAGGAAAATAAGATTGGATTTACACAAAACAACGAGTGCATTAATCATAACAGTCAATAAAAATTGTTGTTAAGCGTTTTGTATATTTTTAGGAAAATAGTTCAAGGTCATGATGTAATTTAGTTCTCTGTGACTTATATTTCATTTGCTTCAATGGGTGTATATCAAGTACGGCAAACTTCAATTTGATCATGGCATGCTGCGAATGAGTTTTTTTTTTTTTGGAACACGATACAAGTAATTGATTCCTTTTATAATATACGACACCGATGTTTTCCTGAAATTGGGACATTTATTCAACACTATACTTGCCGTAGCAACCCAAATTACCAATTACAATGTTGATTTCGGAGGTTTTCACGACTTCGGGGTTTCGACCGTGTTGTTATTTAGGTCTAAGAACTCAACGTTTCGCCTACTTTCGTACAGGTCTCCATCAGGAGGAAAAGCAAAAGAGCACGGTAACTCAACGTGTAAACCACGCCAGAGGCGAAACTCTTCTAACAATCTGAAGAAGAAATACGAGAATATATAGGCAAGTGCCGTCGAGGTTGAGTGACGGTGGGTGGGGCTTAGAAAATAGTACTTTCCACATAGAAGGAAGGGAAAGCCTTCGCCCCTTTGAGATTATTAGGGTGTTTGTAAATCTCAATGGTTTCGTAAATCTTTCTGCCAATGGAGATTGAGGATTTGCAGATAATGGAAGTTTTATCAAACAGGATCTCATGGCCGGTGCCGCGTTGGTGTTCGGCGATAGCTAATTATGATACGTACAAGAGGTTTGGCTAATATTTATATTCCTCAATCAAATTATCGTTCTACAATGAACTCTTTATTCATTAAAGGGGTAGATATATATAACAAATTACCAGAAGATATTAAAGTAAGCAGATCAAGTAGAGTTTTTAAAAGCAAATTGTTGTTACATATTCAAAATCAAAATATTCTGTAAAATTAAAATTATTATTATAAAATGTTAATGTATTTTTCTGTATTGAATTACTATCGTTTAATATTGTTACTTTGTTAATAGTTATTTGTACTAATATATATATAATTATGAAATTATTATTGTAAACTATGTTGTACATACTTTGAATTTTTGTGAATATTAGGATTCCTATTTAAATAAATATTGTTATTATTATTAAACCCAACATGAGGCAGCACTGGTTTTCAGTGGTGCGAGTTTATACTTAACGTCCTGTTTCACCAACGTATACCTAAAGCATTACAAAAGCAAAGGACTCTATAAACACCTTTAGATGAGATTGTGTTTAATTTATCTTTAGGTGAAGGAAGAACCTGTGAGATTTTGCGGAGGAGTGTGAATACTGTTTTAATGTTTAGTTTTCAAACAAACTTTCCTACGCAATTGGATGGTGATTTAGTGGATATAGGGAAGAAAGACTATTGCTGCGGAATAATTGGTTCTTGGAGGTTTGGGTGGCCGTGGATGAAGAATGCGATTGATGGCAGACTGTATATTTCTAGCACGGTAACCATTATTCAAAAGAGCTTTTCGAATATGGTTTAATTCAGAGGCATTATCGGGTTGGGATATGGAAGCAGCCCGGTGTACAAGCGAATTTCTTCCTGATGAGACCCCTTACGAAAGTGGGCGAAACGTTGAGTTCTTCGATCTCAATAATGACACGATCCAATCGTGAAAGTCGTTTGTTACTCAATTACAATGTCTGCATTAGTATTTTAATAATAAATAACATATAATCAGATATTTTTACCAGATATTCTGCAAAAAATGCATTATTTAGTAATAGTAATAGTAATAGTAATATACTTTATTATCCAATAACACCGCTAGTTATAGGACAATTTTTACATATAAATATTTAAATAAATGGCATGCAAAACAACAGCAACAAGCAATTTTATCAAATGTTACAATCCGTCACTTCTCTGCAATAAAGGAGGCTCTTTTTCACAGGAAACATTAAAGTAGCTGATAGCTATTTGTGCAACAAGTGCTAAAAGTGGCCGTTTATGCACATGAAAATTATAAAACAAAGCCGAAGGCTGAGTTTCATAACATGTCTCGTGCATAAACCACTTTAAGCACGAGTGTGCACAAAATATTTTTTCTACGGCCTTTAATTTAGTGTTATTAATCCATAAATGTCGATTTAACAAAGGTTTGCATATGACATCTATAATTTGTCTTAATAAAGAGATGGCCTTGACGCGCAGGTGAATGTTTCTGGTGCCAGTAGCAGTCAAAATCAGTTATCAAAGGTAATTATAAATGTACACATTCTACTTTCTTTATTACATAACGCTTTAATTATTTAAAACGCACTTTACCTCTAACGCAAGAAGTAACTAGAATAACTTTAGAACTTCACTTCCAGTTCTAAATTGTAGTTTCGTAACCTCACTCCATTTTTAGCACATGGGCTAAAAGTAAACAGCTGATTTAACTTTTAAATTATAAAACGTCACTTTTAGTGAAAAAAGCTAGCGCTAAAAGACCTACTTTTAGTAGTGGTCGTAGAAAATAGCTATTTATGATACAAGTTGCAAATGAAATGTTTTAGGTACGCGACGTGTTTTGTCAAACCAGGCCGAAGGTCGAGTTTGACATCGCGTCAAGTGCCTAAAAACTTCTTTGCAACGCGTATCATATAAGGTTTTATCTACTTTGCATAAAAGTAATAAGAAATTTTGAATTTTGACATTTGATATGACAATCTGTCAGTTGTCTGAAATAAATAACGTTTCGATGTTTTCCATATGAAAAGAGCACTGTAAAAACGGTGCTTTAATAGACCCTATTAGTGTGGCGACGCGAGGTCCGAATCAATACGGCTCCGTCTCACTGCAGTGTTTAATAAATTATTTTTAGTAAGAGGAAGGTTTTAGTAAAGCTAAATTTGGGTGAAGTGTAAAGTAATAAGAAGTGGAAAGTAGCAGGCGGTGTTATATGAGAGAAAAGGATAAAAACATCAAGGAAATCGCAAAGATAAAGGTAAATGAACAGTTAACATGGCGAAAAGTTAACCCTCACACTGTTAAAACAGCTGGGACCTAAACAAAGAATTAAAGATAAAGGCAAAAATAATAACGCTGTATAAAAATAATACAGATCTACAGCCAACAAGGATGATAGCAGAAGTGGAAAAGTGGGAAAAGAAACAAGAGATAATGGGAGCAAGAGCAAATTTAGAATGTTGTTATGATATCGTACCTCAAGACTAATAATTAAGTTATAAAAATTAATCATACCTAAAGATTAATTATGTAATGATAAAGTACCCAATTGTTAAACATTATTAAATTAAATTTATTTAATAAATTACAGATTTAATGCAAATACGGTAAAGCAATTAATATTCTTAGAAAAAGATTCCAACATATGAATTAAAATACGATATTTGGTGTAATAAAGATGGTTATTTGGTAGTATCAGAGAACAATTTCTAATTGATTTTAGATAACAGGTAGACCAAACTATAAGATAGTTTGAATAAATGCGAAAGGCATAAGCTGAATAAATATTTTGAAGTCACATGAAATGGCAAATTAATATAAATAAATGTAATGTAAATTAATCCAAAGGTGTTAATTTTAAAAAATGTATGAATAGATATTGTTATGGTAAATTCTAAATTAAGAAATAACAAGGCATTTTTTATTAAAAAATTGTATATGTAAAATATTGTAGTAAGCATAAATTGAAAATAAAACCCTATTAAAAAATGAATTTCTAATTTAAAAAGTATAAACGGGGTATAAGTGACTTATATAATAATAAATGAATGCAAAGTAAGAAATTTTGAACAAAGTATAATATCAATAAAGTTACAAATGGACTACTGGACAAGGAATCAAAATAATGGGATTACAAGAAGAAAGTGAACAGCTACAATCAGCAAAGTATTCTTTATCGATTGGTGAAATGTGCGGAGGATTTGGATGAACTGCATTGGATTCACAATCGGGGTAATACATCTACACCTGTTTTGAATTTGGATGTGTACTGCATTGGAATTACTGTTGAAGGTTGGTCTAAAATATCCTGTTTGATTTGGATAAATTGCATTGTAGTTACTACCGGGTAACCACATCTATACCTGAGTTGGATTTGGATGCATTGGAATTGCTGTTGAAGGAAAGCTGTTTTCTTGGGTTGATGTGTGAATCTGCATCCGTATTCCATTCATCGTGGCAGTTTGGGTTGCTGACTGTTCTTCTTCGCAGATTTAAGTAAAGCGGAACCCGCAGAGCAGTAAATTGCAGATCTGGCATGTTTGTTGGAGCTACAAATAAAGCAATTAGTAACAGCGGCTGTTATACATGATTAATAGAAGCGTTATGTACCTGGCCTCTCCTGGACACCGGAATAATCATTCAGCATATTGTTACAGTTCAATTTGTTCATTCAATTAATTAATGTGTTAGCGCCTTTCCTATAGGCAACCTTGTGTACTCATTTTTGGGAATGTGGAAGAACTGGCCTTATCTCTAAACTTTTGGGGAATTTTAGCACATTTGCTAGTTTCTAGAAGATAAGACACTGGAGCATTTCCTGCTAAACTGTGAAGTAGAGAAGGTGTGGACTGGTGTGTTCTGCTTTTTGGCTTCCCATCGGATGGTTTATCAGCACTCCAGTCCCGAAATGAGTTTCCGTAACATTTAGAGGATTCGTAGAAGTGTATATTTTGGTTCACGGAAATTCTGTTCGCAAATTGGTGGATAAAACACTCTTCTCGTCACATGGGCCCGAGGCTAAAGTTTAAATGGCAATCTAAGCATAAAAGGCATTAAATTGCAGTGAACTTACAAAGGACGTCCACCAACTAAGGTAAATTTTAGATTCGTTACGTTCTAGTAGGTTATATGTGGGTCGTTTTATTTCAGCCCTTTCTTTTCCCGTGAAGATTCCCTGGGGCTCTTGCTGCCTCCGTTTCGACCGCACAGCTGTAGCGTGAGCCCGGTTTCCCTGCGGAGCATCTGTACTGGCGCAGTTACCTTGGACTTCGCCCGTGGGACGCAAAGCTGTATACCGTCCGCGTCTCCCAGGTGCAACTTTGTTACTCGAGCTGATACAATAGCTTGCGGCTTCACGATTTTGGTTCTTGGTTCCCTAGCAGCGTTTTTACAATGATTGGAATGTAACAGATAGGTTATTTTTAACTGCATTAAGCAGTTAAAAATTTGAAGGTACAGTTTTATTGCATAAATCTCTAATTATAACGGTAGTGTTCACCCCACGAATAAATCAGGGTACATGCACGTCTAGGGTTTGAAACCCGTTGCCGATTGTTACTAAACTCACTTGCTAGTTGGTTAATTGAATTTCAGATAGAGCTGTGTCGTTCGTGAACGATTCGGCTCTATGAACCGACTCCGTAGCGAGAGTCATGAGATCCGGATCGCGCTATTTGAAAGATTCAGTTCCTGAATCACTTTTCACATTTGAATCTAGATTTAAAAAGTCGTTCAGATAATGGAATAAACGAACCAATCTCTTTTCACGTGGTGAGTTGTGAATCGTTCATTTGAAATATCAATTTGTATTTCGTTCAAGTTAAGTGCATGCGACTGGATCTGAGAATATAATACGTCGTCTCGCACATCAGGCGATAAGGCAACGGCGGCGGTCGCCGACAGTGAAAGTAAAGTTATCAAAGGCCATTCATTTTGCATCAAATATGCCGTCCAGCAATCACATGTTTTTAGTAGTGCCTGGAATTGTTTGCTGAATATTAAATTGATACACGAACTCAGTACGAGCTGCATTTTATTATTTGAAAATAATGGCAAATATGTAGGTGTATAGATACACTCCGAACATGACTAAAATTAAATACTATGTGCATTTTTATTAACGGAATTTTTTATGTATCAAGTACAATGTGCATTCATTGATTCATTCATTATCTTAGAATTTTTTAATCATTTACCTTTCTCCCGAGCCGTATGAGTGGTCCGCGAAAATTTATATAGGGTGATCAAATACATTTCAGATTGAGATGGTAGATGTTAGGTACATTATGTTTATATGGAGCCACGGCAAAGTAAACATGAAATTTATTTGATCACTCGATATTGCCGACAAAACTAATATAACTGCTCACTTTTGCCTTTGCCGCTTGCTTATCAATTAACACCCGATACTTTTCGTCGGTGAGTGTGCAACTGTCAATGTGCTGTGCAGTCTGCGGTGCAATTCGTTCAAACGATTCGTTTCATTCGGTCCCATTCTGATGCGTCAGCAATGTAGCAGTAGAATAAATGAAATGAATCTTTGGAGCCGAATCACTGAACCGGATCCCACAGCTGAACGATATTCAAAGAGCCAAATCTCAAAAATAAATCGTTTTGCCCAGCTCTAATTCCAGATATGATTAAGATATTTAAGGTTAGCTTGAAATAATTGAGGGTTAGAATTACGAACACTGAACAGATCGGGAATATAGATCTCTACTCTACCGGTTGCATATACTGGTTGCGTCCGAATTAAAATTAAGATTACAGTCGACCTCGCAATCTGTGTGCTTAAAATCAGCCCTGCGTTCCCACCCTAGAGGTGACATAAAAATACGTGGTCAAGTTGTTGAAATCTCAATGTCCGTCGCCCGTATACTTCAAAATAATTTTTGATTAAAACATAACCACTTGTTCTGTACTATAAGTGGTGGTTGCGAGCGCGAATTTTCGATCCACTGATTATTATTCCTGTGTTAACGGGCCATCAGCCTATTACTAACGAAAATTTAACTTCCAACGTTTGCTTTTAGTTTTGGATTTATTTTAAATAATTCGCTGTGTTGAAATTCGGTCGCCTATAATTACTGATTAATCGTTGGGTGGTTGCTAGCTACCGTAATAGAGCTCGGAATTTCTTTGATACCAGGGTTATTCCTAACATAATTTAAAATAAAATTCACTTTTGTGAACCGTTGCTAGAAATGTTCCATTAATTATAATAGAATTAGATAACACAGAACCGAGTCAAACTTTTATTGTGTTTCATTAAAAATAAACGGGTACACTGTTTATGATACTTCTAATTAAGTTTATTTTCGAGTATGTGTATAGCTGCTAGTTGCAATCGGGTCAGTGCAGGCTCAAGGTTTATCTAACAAATAAACAAGTTCATATAGGTATATTGGTCTTGGTTTTTCTTTGTGCTTCCCACAGAGGTGTCTTTACCACTTTATTTCAGTAGTTGGGAGAAGGAATGACTTCTTTGGGATTCCTGGCCCAAAGTTATTCGCTGTGAATTACAGGGTGACGCCCAATAAATTTCATTTGAGCTAGAGCAGTAATTTTTTGTTTTTGGAGCTATACAGAGGCCCTTAAGGTAAACGAACCCGAGGTTAACGCCCCTGATGCTAGCCGAGTGCCTTGAGTTTCCACCTCCGTTTCCCTCTGAGAAACTTAACGCGAATTACCCCTTTCATTTTGAGAGCTAATAATATACCTGATTGGACGGGAACATCTGATTCTAGCACTTAAGTTAAAGTAATCACAGGTATATATAACAAATAAACAATAATAAATTTCAATAGTGAGCAAATAGGATATTTACAAGAAATACTTACCATTATCAACATATAAAACGATATTAATTGTAAAAGATATGAATTCTGTTAACCTTTCATATGAATAATTTGACTGACAGTTATAGAAACGTCATTTGATATAATTCTTATACCACCAATTAACCATAAAGTATAATAATTTTAATATTCAAGACGATAGTAAAGATTAATAAATGCAAATAATTAATCATACTTTATAAAGCATGAACCTGACCGGATTTAAGAGTAAATGGTCTAAACTAAAAGAACTAAACTCAATAGTAAGTAATATTTTTACGTAAATTAATCCAAACAAAATGTATCTATCCTTTATTTAATAGACGTGTCCGCCCGGGACGCTGTTTCAGCAGCCAAACCGTAAGATATAGAGAAAAAAGTTATTAAAGTTATATGTTTGGAATGGTCATGTCAGGTCAGGAACCGAATTTCAATCGTCGCGTGACACTTCCGGTTTTCGAGAAATCACGTGATTTCCGTCCGTCCGGGACGCTGGTCCGTCCGGGACGGTCTTTTTTGTTTTATTAAATGAGACATTTGTCTCACTGGACTGCTAGTTTAAAATCTAATATGACAATAACATAGCACTGAGGCTATAACAATATATTGCAGTGGATACGTGTGTATGATTTTTATTTAATTCAAGTATCGAAACTTTTTACTTTATTTATAAAATTAAATTGAATTATATTTCAACATACATAAGTACTCTTTTCTCAGGATATGGTTCGCTAAAATCTAGTTAGTTGTTTGTTATTTTAATTTTCTAGTATTGAATTATTTTATGCAAGTCGCTTGCTGTCAACTATTATGGAAACACAGCGTTCAATGACACTTTTAAATCAATATGACAGAACAAATTTCCTTACAAAGCTTTTATGATTCAATTAATGTTATGATATGTAAGTCAATTCAATGATATTGTAAATAACCTTTTTTTAAATGTCTTTTATTTTAGATAAATTCAGTAAATACCTGCCTTCACCCACCTGAGTTCCTTATACTGCAGACCTGCTTTGACTCACCCAGATACACCTCCCTCTTCCATCCAAACTGCTACACACCTCTGCTACAAAACACTAATCACCAACTAGACCGTTTTCCACTCGTTGCAACCCAAGAAACTAGCAGACCATCACTCCTCAAACTCCAACCCAGCTGTCAGTACTAGCACCTTCCTGTATCCAAATCCTTCCTAGTAAGTAGCCTTCCAGTCAAAGTGTTAACCTTAAAGTATTCCTCCTTATGTCCTAGTATCTTCATACACGACGTCCACAACCAGTATGTCTGCAACCCCTACTAGCTCCACCTTCTGCTGCAAACAAGCTATCTCTCGTCCGATGGTCCTCAGTACTCAATACCAGCCTCCAACACTTACTTCTTTTGCTACAAACCAGCTGGTCCTCGTCCAAATAGTGTTAAGTCCCTCAGGCGTAGTACTCGAAAATTCCAAATGTCATTAACAATCCAAATTATATAAATATTAATGAATTGTAATCCAACTCCAATTAAACTATGTCCAAATCTTTCTTCTTACTTCTTTGTCTTGTTAGTTATTTCCAGTTTACCATCTCTTCATTTTTTTAAATCATATTATTTTTATTCTTCTTATAATTCACTTTCTTATACCTTGCATATTATTAATAGACCCTTTTAAATTGATTGTAATAAAATTAAATTAACTTAAAGGCACATTTATAGTTTTATTTTCACCAAACATTCAATTTTTACATCTGTTTTCAAATTTGTTATTTCAATAATCATTCCAATTTTTATTCTTATCCTAGACTACCATTATTCCTACCTGCTACATGTTATAAATAAATTTGAATGGTGCTCACTTTATAAATTGTTACAAATAGAATTTTATTCTGTCATATGCAACAACCAACTTTGTATTTATTGTTAATTTTTGTTACCATCATCAAGTAGTACTCATTGTGAAATAACTTTCTTTTTAAAATGTACTTTGAATCTTTGAGTTTCAATTTTTATTCAATTAAATAAGCAATCATTTACACAATTTTTCTACATTTTATTAATTTAGTATAATTTCTGTATTGAACTTTTCATTTTTGATTCATGTAAATAAATAACCGTATTTAATGTAATACATGGCCTCTATATACCATAGCAATATATAGACAATGATTTGACAGTGGAGGTGAGGAAACTACAGAAAGAAATAAGCGTTGCCAGATAACAAAAAGAGAAAGGAAACAATGTAAAAATTGGCTATGGTAAGGTATTAATAAATGAAGAAGAATACGGATAATGAGAGAGAGAGACAGGTAGTAAGGAGATGGATAAGCCACAAATCTACAGCAAAAAAGGAACCGCTCGCCAAGTAAAAGAAGATAAGCGAGCAAAAGAAGTCGATAGACGCAACGGAAAAAGATATGAATTAGGCAAAGGAGGCAAGTCGAATATGGAAAAGAACAGGCTAATGATTGAAACACGGAATGTAAGGAAAACTTTGAAAGAAAGGGATTTAAGAATATTAATGGAAGTAAGCAAGGATTACAAATTGGACATAGCGGGACTTTGTTACGTTTAGATTACGCCGCCTTTCTTATTTCGAATTCGAATTGTATTTTCCAGCGCATCGCGCGACTGGGAGATTTGGCTGCGATAACATTGATGTGCTTTTATCTGGGAAAATCCGAGTGCGGTCTTCGACGGGGTTTTTTCCGCTCGCAGCTTGAATCGAACAGTATAGTGGTTTTAGCAATTCATGAGCTTCGGGAATGTTTAGTAGGGCTTTTGGTTAGTTTTAGGCTGTGGTGATATGCGAGCCCTCACGTTTTTGTGGCTTTAATGTCCCGAACTCATTAAAAAAGCTTTCCTGCGCCTTGTGCGGATTCGTTTTTGGTAATTGCAACCACGAGCTGTTCCATGTGCCCAAATTGTCATCTGGGGTGAGTAACTAGACGCGCTAGGGCCCCCTGTATTTGTGTATTCTATTCGGACCTCTTCCCTTTTCACAGCAAGCAGTACCAGGCATAATTAATGCCGGTTTTCTTAGCTAAGCCAGCGAAATTTTGGGCCCGTTCGCCGCGCTGAATTGGCGCGACGCTCGATTGTTCCCGTGTCCTCGGCGACCTGCTGCAGGTGTTTTGCGAGTCGAGAGTGTTAGGCCTCCATGGAGCCGCTTTCCCTTGTCGCGAGCGCCTATTTAGGGCACAAGAAGAACCCGTATTGGGGGTGAGTTTAGCCTCTTGGTTTTGGCACCTTAACCTCGCTGCCGCCGCTTCGTTTACGCTGGAAAACACCACCTACGGCCGTATGAACTTTTCGGCCAAGAGCTCGACACCGCGTTCAGTTTCGTCTAAAACTGAGCCTAGGAAATCCGCGGGCTAATTAGCTTGCGGAGCTGCCTCTTTTAATTGGTTGTAAAGTGCTGTATTGCTTCATAAGACTGTAAATATGTTGTAGCCTGTGGTTAAGTAATGTAGAGAGATTCTGCGATTCTAATTGATGCTATTTATTGTGATAATTACTGTAAACCTGTACTGTGGTACTTACTCGAAACTATATTATCTTTATGCCAGTATACAGCGTAAGTTTAGCTACGGTTGATTGCATTTATTTTGAGCTATCTTTCAGGAAGTGTGATATAGCCTGGGTATTGAGTTTACAAATTCTCGTTAGATCACTGGGGTGCATTCGCCGTAATTTCAGAATTCGTTGGCGCTCTGAGCTTTTGTTTAATTATTGTTCTACCGTTTTATTCTTAAGAACTACACGCCTCAAATCGCTGAGCTGGCGGCCGGCTTCTGCACCTAAGTGTACTAATTTTGTTTCTTTAGAAGATCGCCCAGTACTTCAATATAGATGTGCTAACAACTCCAAGAAACCAAACATAAAGGAAATACAAGAAATGACCTAATGAATTTTGGTTACTTTAATAGCGGGACAAGTAACAGAATATTTGGGGCAAGTTTCCAAGTTAATAAGAAAATAAAACACGGAGTAATAAAATTCAATCCAATGTCATATAGAATCTGTAGATTACGTTTACGAAGGCAATACAGAAAAATCACGTTAGTCAATTTCCACCCACCAATTGAAGTTAAACACGAGGAAACTAAAAGCAAGTTTTATGAGGAACTAGGAAAACAGTAGAGGAAATATCCACGCACGATATAAAAATAGTGTTGGGAGATGCAAATGTGCAGGAAAAGCAAGAACTTGTAAAAGTATAGCAGGTGGTAAAAGTAAACACACTCAAAGCAACTGCAATGGGAAAAAATTAATTAAATTCGCGACTGAGTTTGACATGAAATCGTAAGCACTAAGTGTGATCACAAGGAAATTCATGAAGGCACTTGGAAGACAATGAATGGAAGTACTGCAAATCAAAATGGCCATATTCTAATAGAAAGAAGATGTAAGAAGCTATAGAGAAGCAGACGTAGATTCCGACCACTACTTGATTAGAATAAAGATAAGGCAAGAAATACCAAGAGTAGAGAATAAAGATCGAAGAGAAGTGAGCAAATTAAATGTCTATTGCAAGGAGAAGAAATTCAAGGATTATTTGAAAAGAGAGTGACAACAAAGTTTCAAGAATTGGGAGCAGCACAAAGCATAGAAGATGAATGGAATAAGGTACAGGAAGTAATCCAAGAGGAAGCTAAACAAATACTACAAGTAGAAGAAAGCAAGACAAAAGGCAAAGATTATTTTGATTAAGAATATAAGAAGGCAAAAAGAAGAAGAATGAAAAAAGGTTAGAAATGGAAAACACAAAAACAGCAGAGACAAAAAGAAGATATCAAGAGGAACGAGGAGGAGTGAAAACAATACGTAGAAGTAAAAAAAGACAGAGTATGGAAGAGAAGCTGAAAAAAATAGAAGAACACTTTAGCAATAAAGAAAGACGTACTACGAAAACAAAAAAGGAGATCTGATAGGACAAATCGATGGGAAACTGGAAAAATGGGTGGAATATTTCCAAGAGTTTTTAAATGAAGAAGGAAATCAGGAAATCTCAGAACCAGAAAAGCATTACACGAGAGGTGGTGAAGAATTAGAAGTCTCCAGCTATCAAGAAATAGAAACAATACTGATGTAGATGAACAATAATAAAATCCCTGGAGAAAACGGAGTTGCAGCAGAAATTATTAAGGGAGGAGGGGAGGCTCTACAAAAAAGAAAATACGAAGTACTAGCGGAAGTGTGAAAGAAAAGAAACAATGCCAGCTAAGTGAAATGAAGCCATTGTCTACCCAGTACATAAGAAGTGGGAAATAAGAAAGTGTAAAACACTAGCGGGGGATCTCACTGTCAGATGTAGTGTATAAAATAGTAGCGATAACACTGCGCAATAAAATTGTAGAAGAAACTGAGAGGGTGATAGGAGAGTATCAAGGTAGGTTTCGGCTAGGAAGGGCTGTAAGCGATCAAATATTCATAATGAAACAAATTCTTAGCAACACCTATACACAAAAGTTAACATTGTGCGTGTTAGCTATTGACTTTAAAAATGTGTAGACACGGTAAGAAAAAAAGGACTTTACAGTGCAATGAAATACTTTCGAATACCGAATAAATTAATCCGGCCAACAAAAATGACTTTAAATAAAACAAATTGTAAGGTAGTGATAAACGGGAAGATATCTAAGGGTTTCAATGTAAATAGATGTTTACAAGGTGATCCAATGCCAAACGGTCTCTTTAATCTAGTATTGGAAAAGGTATTAAGAGAAAGCAATATTCATACTCATGGAATATTCCAACATAGGCACCAATGCTCAGCATATGCAGATGACATCGCATTACTGACACGATCAAAAGAAGAACTAGAAAGAGTCTTTTGTAGGCTACAACAGAAAGCGGAAGAGTTTGGCCTAAAAAAAATAAAGAAAAAACTAAATATATGGAAAGGTAACCAGGACTTGGGCGCTACACTGACAAATGAGAATCAAGAAAAGGAAAAAATAGATAAAAGAAGAATCCTAAACTCAAAAAGTGTATCTAGAGCTGCAAAGGTTAGGTTGTACAAGACGGTCATACAACCTACAGTTCTATATCGACGAGATGTGTATGATGACCCAAGAAACTGAAAAAAGACTGGAGATCTGGAAGCGGAAGGTTTTGCGAAGGATTTTTGGAGAGAAGAAGGTAGAGAGATTGTAGTGCAGGAAAACAAACAACGAGGTAATGGACATGTATGGGCAAGCTAGTTTTGTAAAAGTGGTGAAGATGAAACGAGTAAGGCGGTTGGGGTATGTCACCCGCCTGAGTAACAGGAGAACGGCAAGACTAGCACTAGAGGGAGGTGAAGGCACACGAAGAAGAAGAGGTCGTCCCAAAATAAAATGGCTGGATGCAGTAATCAAAGACCTCAAACAGCTGGGAGTGAGTACAACTGGAAGTCTATTTTTGACTAACGCATACAAAGCCCATAAACTGTATTTTAACACATCTGATTAACTATGTTCACATTTTCGCCACCAATCTGTATATAATAAACCCTATTAAAGCACTATTTTCAATGTTTTAATAGCCACATTAAAACATCAAAGTAGATAATAGTTATTTGTATACCTAAACTGCGAAATGACAGTTTGACGTACCTAGGAATGTTTGGCCGGCGAGACAAAGTCGAGTCCTCCCAATTATTCCGGGGAAGCCAAACATTTCGCGAAAGCGGCATACACAAAATTTTTTTGTGCAATAGTAATGAATATTATCATCATCCAACACACCTTATCAATTTGTTGTGCAAACTTGCCGACAGGTTTGCGGCCGCAAAATTCATTTCCGGGGCCGTTACCAATAACAACGGCCGCGAAGTAGCAACAGCCGCAAAAACGAATTTTGAGGCCGTAATTACGTCAACAAAAATCAAATTTTCAGCACGGTTGCACAAAAAAAACGATTTTCTACGACCCCTACTTAAAGAAGGCCTTTTACCTATAGCTTGTCGAACTGAAAATGAAATAGTATAGGTCAGTTTATTTTAGCACATGCGCTAATAAATAACTGATTTTGAGTTTATGTCTTTTAAACATGTAACTGAGCTTATAAAGTTATTCAAGTTTCTGTTTTTCATTTGAGGTACAGCATTTCAAATAATTAAAGCATTATGTAATGAACAAAGTAAAATTATTACTATAAATAATTACTTATGACAACTAACTTTGACAACTACCGGCTGCAGAAATAGTCACAGGTGCCGACTACTTAACCACTGCCATTTTTTTATGACAAATTATTATAACTGTTAAAAATGTAGCCTTTGTTCAATTGACATTTATGAATTAATACCAGTAATTTAAGGCCATAGAAAAAATATTGTTTGCAAACTAGTGCTAAAAGTGTTTTTGCACTTGACATGTTATGAAACTCAGTCTACCGTAATTAAATTAAAAGGTCGTCGAAACGATTTTTTAAAAAACACTTTTATTTTACAGCGGCAATGTTTCACGTTGGAGCTCGAATATACAGTTAGACAATTTCTTACATCTAACGCAAGTCAAGTACTTGCTGCTATGCATAAAACTGAAGCTAAGGTACAAAACTACTAACCTATATAATATTTCTAATCTACTAAGATACGCTCTATCAAGAATGCACGAGGCAGGAAGCGCGTGCATGTCAAGGATGCAGGATTTGAATTAAAGTCAATGGAGAATGGTATTAGTATAATGCATATATATAATACACATATATTGCTAGTAGGGCCTGGAAACATCAGGAAACATTACGGCGCCGACATAGTCTCACTTAGAGTATAACGCGTCTCGTGCGCATGCGTGAGAATTCGAACTCCGCCTTTAGAAGCGAATTTTAAACTTAACCACTTCCCCATTGGCCGGACGACGCCGCCGCGCTTGGACACAGCTCACCATTATACATTGAAGAGTTGGTTGTCTGTCTCACTTCCTTGGTAAGTTTCCCACTCATAGCCGCTAGCAATATAGTAAGTATTAGATATATGGTATAATGTATCTCGTCCGCCCAAAAAAAATATTCAATAAGGAATTTTAAATATGCCTTGTTGAACATACAAAGATAAAGAAAATTAAACTTATGCATTTACGTTATGTAATTCAAAATCTTTATTTAAAAATCTAATAAACTTAATTTTCATAGTATTTCTATTATAATACATACATAGCATAAAGATAATTATTATAAGAATGGTTAGTAGCGTAAATATCATTGCAGACACACTTTGATTATTTATTGAATTTGTCATAATTTACTGGTTTTAACAAATGTTCGTATTTATTAAGTTTGATTCTGTATTCAACCAATTTTTGAGTATCGACGGGAATTAAGTCGATTTTTGAGACGTTTATATGATTTGATTCGGGAATTATTAAACGGTCAATATTTGAAATTTTCAATTTAACAATTTTGTTTGAGGTGCTTTTAGCAATAAATAACATATGTTCTTGATTTATTAAAACAACACAGTCTAAACTTAAGTGCAAAAGGTTAGAGCCAGATATTGCTTTTCTAAAATTTTGTTTATTACATTTAGATTGAACAAATATGGGGTACATGTTTTATTATTGTTAAATGAAAGTAGTTGTGTTTCCCATAATTTGTCATTAGGGATTTCCAAGTAATTATTTTGATTACAAAAATATGTATCTAAGGTTAAAAGTTTGCAATCACTTATTTCGACAAGAATACTATTTTTAACATTGAATAACAAGGTATTATAAGTAGGAATGATCATACGGAATTGATAATCTTTAATAAAAATTGGAAATGGTATTAATTGTATCATTTGATAATTGTTAGGGGTATTTCAAAGAGACATGTAATTCTATTTTTAATCTGAAAAACTTTTCTAATAATAATAGATTCATATAAATGTAAATATTGCGAATCTGTAGGGTAAGGAATAGTTGAACCTTTTTCTGAAATACCACTAAGATATGCAAAAATTTCGTTTAGATTAAATCATCTTTGTTAATTAGTTGCATGTGCATTTGTTGATTTTGAGCAAACGTTAACGCGTTTTCTAGTTCTAAACAAGTCTTAATAAGTAGTTGTAAAGATTGAATTGCTTCTATTGTAACTGTTTTTAAAGAATATGTGGCAAGATTTTTACCTAATTCCTCATTTTGTAAAATAATTTTATTTATGTTTCTGTCTAATAGTACTTGACTTTTTGCTATATCGCTTATTACTGATACTGTGTCATTCAAAATGTTGGTTTGGTCTAATATAATAGCATTATGAATTTTGTTACTTTGTTGTAATTTGGTAATCATTGATTCGTATCTAACTCCATCGTTGGCGTTGAGGTTGCCTGTTAGAAATTTGAAAGCGGATTCTAATCCGTCGAAAAGTCATCTTTTATTAATTTTGTGTATAACATCGGGAAATAATTGATTCAGAAGTTTATCGGTTTTTTTCTATGTATTGTTTTAGTATTGTGAGTAAATTATTATATTTGATAATATCATATTTTCTTAAAAAATCTGTATATTCAATAACATTATTTTCATACTTTCAAGTAACGGTATAATTTTCATTAAATTATTACTAAGTGCGTCATATTTAATAATAATTGGGGTATAATCTACGTTTCTAATGAGCTTCCATTCGCTCTGTTTAAGAACTACATTACCTACATTTAAGGAATATAGTCCTGAATTATCTCTTATATTATTTACAGTTATATCGCCATGTATAACAGGTGATTGAATAATCAGGATACAGGCGATGAGGGTAGTAAGCCTGAAAAAGACAGTAATTCGTTAGCGTGTCTTTTGATGTTCGAAGATCCATTATGTGGCATTAAATCATAAGTATCATGTTCGAGAATTTGCGATATTGTAAAAGGTCCTATGAATGTTTCGGCATGAGAGTTATTGTCGTCATTAAAATTACTAATATTTGATGGTCTTATTTATATGTCAGATATAATTTTTACTTGAGGTTTTTCTGGTTTTTGTGGTTCAATGGTCGGTATTGTGAAAGAGTCTTGTATATCAGGGGTGCTTGCTCTACTTGCCATTAAACTTTCATTATTGTTATTAGCATTGGTGTATGAAGTCTATCGGGTGTTTTTGTAGTCATAGGGTGAATTTGAACTCGAGATAAAACATTAGCACTTTATTTAATTTGCCTGGCAAATAATTTATGTTAAAATCATATTACCCTAATTTAAGTGCCCAACGGCTTAATTTTGAATTTGGTTCTTTTAACTTTTTAAGCCATACAAGTGGTCTATGATCGGTGTACAAGGTGAATTTTACTTAATATAAATATGGACGAAATTGTTTCGTTGCCCAAACTATGGTCAGAAGTTCTCGTTCAATTGTAGTATTTTTTTGTTCTGCGTTATTAAGGGTTCTGGAGCATAACAAATGGGTTTTCTATTTTGAGATCATACCACGCTTATCGCATGTTTAGATGCATCGGTTGTTAACTCGAAAGGTTCTTTAAAGTCGGTATATTGAAGTACAGGTTTATTCATTAAAATTCGTCTACAGTATTTGAAGTTTTTTTTTAAATTCAGGGGTGTGTACAACTTTGTTTTCTTTTTTAGACATACAGTTAAAGATTTAGTTATTTTAGCAAAGTCTTTGACAAATTTTCTGTAGTATTCAAATAGTCCTAATATTGATTTTATCTCTGTTCATTATTACGCTCAGTTTGTAGTTTTGCATGCAAAATTCGAAATAGCAAATTAGTATCTACTTTCAAGAGTACATTTTTTCCCTGAATGGTTAGGCAAGCCTATTTACATTTTTGACAAATTCAGCAATTTACAGCTATATTCCTATCAGCTTGGCCCACCCGCTTGCATTCCTATAGTGTTTCTTCCTTTTCAAATTTTGGTACTCTTGATAACCAGAGATTGTGGACTGCGTTTGGAAAACTTTCCTTATCCTATTCCATCCCAGATTCGGTCGTAGGAGGTGGCTGCCCTGGGTTCCTAGCTTCGTCAGCTTGGATATAGCTAGCTGTGATTAATTTAGTCGCCGGTTTCTAAATTCTCTTTTAAGATCAGATTGCTTGAAACATTACAGAACGAATTATGAATTTCTTATAGATCATAGCACCCCGTGTGAAGCCTCATAAACTGCAATGTACCGCCCGTCTAAATTTTGAACGTCATAAAATTGGCTCAGTAAGCCAACCCTGGTGGTTGAACGTTGACATCTCCTTACACTTGCGCTGTATGCACCCAGGTCCCGTCTTAGACTGTACTCTGCTTCACAGAATCCACTTTAATATTTAGGGCTATATTTTTGTTTGCAGGCTTATTTAGACATGCCACGTAATGTGTAGATCTCCGCTTCGCGGAAACCGCGACTGTAATAAAAATCAGTTATGCTTTTGAGTTTATTTATTTGATTTATAATTCGGAGGTACAACTAGGTAGTTATTTAGCATCTAACGCCCCTTTGGCTAATTTCATTGTTTACGCAGCACTACTTTTTTTAATATGTCAAACCTGTGATATAGTTATGATATTTATTGGATTGTTTATATATTTTTGGTGTGTGTTTCTATGTATTTTTTATGGTAGGCACTATACAACCGAGTAGTTAATAAATCTCGTTACTAGTTTGTTCTGTTAAAAATTTAGTTGGTTTGGTATATCTTAACCTTGGGGAGGTCTTACCCAAAGATTTGTCTGCGTCGAAGACCTGGCGCTCATTCCCTTAGTTCCTCTTTCAACTTTGCTGGAACCCCGACCCTCACGACGAGTTAGCCAACCTAGGCCGGTATTTACCAGTTGGCAAAACACCCAGTACAACTTTCGCCAATAGGTAAGGGTCGTCCTTCGCCTTCCTTCATTTCATCTGGTTTTTGGGGCTGGGAAATTTTTAATTGCTGAAATTTTAGTAGGATCAGGTTTTATTCCTTCTGAAGTTATTATATGACCTAAATATTTTACTGATTTATGTAAGAATTCTGATTTGTCTAGCTAAATTTTGATATTAGCGGCGTTACATTTTTGAATTACATTTTTTAAACGTTGCATGTGTTCTTGAAGAGAATTTCCAAAAATTATAATGTTTAAGTATACTAAACATGGTGTTGGAGTGAATCCAATTAAAGCTGCGTTTATCATTTTTTCAAAGCTGGATGAGCTGTTAAACAAACCCATAGGCATTCTTTTGAACTGGCACTGCCCTTCGTCGGTCGAAAAAGTTGTTTTCTCGTGATAATTTTTTTCAATTTCAATCTGGTGGGAACCAGAGGCAAGATCCAAAGTTGTGAAATATTTGGCTCTGTCAAGATTATGTAAAACGGTTTCAATATGGGGTAATGGATATTTATCTTTGATGGCCTGTTCGTTTAATCTTCTTAAGCCAATTTCTATGCGCTATTTTTGTTTTCATGAAACGTCTAACTTTTTTGGAACGGCCCAAATAGGAAAATTATACGATGATTTTGATAGTTCTATAGTATATTCGTTTAACATTTTATTTACTTGTCTTTTGACTTCTTTGCGATGAACATCGGGATAACGGTACGTTTTAGTGAATACATGTGAAAAATATCTCTGTATTGAAAACATAAGTCAGTGAAAAGAGCTGTTATCTCTTCGTTTAAATGGTCTAGTCTTAATTTTCTTCTTAAGTTGTTATTTAAAATACTTATGACGTATGGAGCTGTTGATTTATTTATATTAATATGGTTAAGTCTGTTAGGTTGATTTTTGTTATAGGGTTCATAGTTTTCTAAAAATAAAAGATTGTAAATATGAATTTCTTGTTTCGTTGGAGGTGTTATGACACTTGTTTTAAACCAATTGTTATATAGTTTCACTAATGCTGAAGGCATAATAACTCTTTCAATAAATTTTTATTTTGGTGCTAATTTAGTTCCATTCTTTCCTACTGCTGTTAAAGTTACGAAAAATTCTGTACGCGGACGTACTATAAGTTTTTGGACAAAATCATTTATTTCGTTTTTTAATTTCTTGCTTAGTTTTTTACCGGTTGCAACAAAATGGTATTGTAATTCGTTCTGTGTGAATGTATGAATTTACAGTCTATTCGTGCCGATAAATTTGAAAGTAGATCGGATCCAGTAAGTCTAATGTATTCTTGGTGAAAATTGAATAAATAGCATGTGTGTATTCCGTCTTCATAAAAACGATTGGGGATTGGTAAGTCTGCTACAAGATTATGCTGTGAGGTTCCATAAGATGTACTTATCTTGAAGGTGGATTTATAAATACAATTTGGAAAGTGTTTCTGTACGAATTCTGGAGAAATGATTGTTTTTGAACTACCTGTATCAATTAATAATTTATCTCTGATAGCGGGGTTAAGAAAGGTTTGATTTAGGGTTAATTTAAATGTTCGGTGCTTTCCGAGGCTCTTAACAAAAATTTTCTGCGTCGTTTGGTTCTGGCAATTCATAATATGAATTTGGAGTTTGCATCTAGTTCTTGGGGTTCATTTTCATAATAAAGTCTTCATCAAATTCGGAAAATGTTTTCAGAAATAGTTTCGGGAATATTTTCTTGGTAATCATCATCGTCGTGATAATGTACTTGCATATTTCGGTTATGACTAAATTATCTATTAATATTTTGTGAGTTTGCTTTAAATTTATTTGCATTATTTAATTGTTGAGTAGCGGGTCTTTTAATTGTGTTGAAATCCATGGGTTTTGCTTTGTTTGTGTGCTAAAAGTTGGATTTCGGTGCGAAAGCACTATAATTCGGGTTGTAACTTATTCTATAAGGGTTTTGATATTTAAATATATTGGTTTTAATCGTCCTACTCGTACATTTGAATACTGATTAGAATCATTCTGATTTTGTAGTCTCGACACAGGGAAATTAAATTGGTTGTATGACATTGGCTTCTACATATTGAAGGCTAAGTGGCTAGGTTTATTTGACTTTAGATTGTTTAAATTATTTTGAGTTTGTGAATATCAAATATAGTTCCTCTTTTACAATACTTAATGCTTGTTCCAATGAAGTTGGATTTCTACTTCTTACAAAGCTTCCTAAATTTGTACTTAGTCCACTCGTAAAAGTTTGCAGTGCTAAATCTTTATTAGCTTTTAATTTATGGCTTATAATAGCTTGAGGTTCTCTACTCAATAAAACTTTTGAATTGTAAATTGCCAAATGTGTTCTAACTTTATTGAAACATTCTATCGGAGTGTCTCTGTTTTGTTTTAATTCAGTCAAGTCAATTAAAAAATTTAGTTCTAACCTTTGATCACCAAAATTTTCAATTAATGAGGTTTTTAAATCTGTCCAAGGATCATATTGGTAACCTGTGATTATTTCCAAAGCTTGGCTTTTCAATTTATTCCATATTGAGGATAAAACAACTTGATTGACATAATCGTTAACATTTTCTGTGCAAAATTTACATGCAAGGACCTCTGCGTATCTAAAGATCTGATAAAGTGGCTTGATTTCCGTCATATGTGGGTATTTTATTTAATTATTTTATGCTAAAATGTTGGGGAAACACTGATGTGGCCTGCTCAAACCTATTTGAGTCGTTCTTACTATTATTTAAAAATAAAATACTAGACATTCGACCTAACGGTGATCTCGATCGATCTCGTGACAAAATTGTAACTTTCATTCGGTTTTATATTTTTGTTTATGACAGTAAACAGTTTATATACTATGGGTTTCTACTCAGGTGTGGTGTAAGGATCTTACACACAAAGCATGAGTATATTTGGAAATTAATTATACCTAGTGTATACACCAAATGGGCTCGCTTACCGCGCTTTGCTCGAGCTTATAATATAAATAATTAAAATTGTTAGTGTAATTAAACTTGTTATTTTAATTCGTTTCGTTTGAAAATTATTACTGCAGTGCTTGCATTCGTTAAAAATTATTATTTGCTTTTACTTTGAAGCATAAAAATTAATTCATTTGAAATTGTGCAAAGGCACTTACATTGTGCTGAGAAACGACCGCACGTCTGGCGTCGAATGGATTGCTATGCTGCTAGCTTTTGTTGTTCTCGACGGACGGGTGAACTTAATGATCAGAAGGTCCTAATGATCACGTGGTTCCAATAACCAAGAGTTGCAGTAGTTGGGTCGACGGGCTGTTTTCACGATCGGGCGATGGTTGTTCCTGGAGATGTTCGACGATCCGCTGGATGGTAGGTATCTGATCCTTACGGAAAATGCTGGTCGACACAATGTTTGTGGTTTATCCAGAATTTCCTCCACTAATCCCAACGACTGATTCAGTTAAATTAAAAAGCCGTCAAAACAACTTTAAAAAAAAACACTTTTATTTTACAACGGCAATGTTACACGTTGGAGCTCAAATGCACAGTTAGACAATTCTTTACATCTAACGCAAGTCAAATACCTGCTGCTATGCATAGAACTGAAGCTAAGATACAAAACTACTAACTTCTATAATATTTCTAATCTACTAAGATTGAAACGGTACTAGCCCTCTGCTAATTAGGGCTAATGAACTTAATAAATTTCCTTCGGGTATCTTTCTCAGTCGGAGATAATTTGGTTCAACCAGATATACACTTGAATATTAGCAAGCAAACACTAGGATAACTTTAGACAGTTTAATTATAAGGTTCACTATTTACAAACATAGGTATTGTTCTTAAGAAATCAAATAAAATGTATTTTACAATGTATTTAATTAATTATGATGGGCACCCAGTTGCCAGTTCCTTGCGCGCCGGCAACCCGTTTTGCATCTGTGTGTGAAAGGTCCGAATGGCCGCCTTCTGCAGGAATCGACGGGACGCCACTGGCCAGGGAGACGTTTTGCCCAAAGTGATTTGCAGTGGAGCCAACCTTCGCGCTCGAATGTCACGTCCGACGATGAAAACCGCGTGCAGCTGCAAGTTTAGGTTATTTCTAATATATTACGTTTTTCGCCTTACGACACCGGGCTAGCGTTGTGAATCTCGGGGATACTGTGAAGTGGCAGTGCGAATTGCGGCCGGAGGAGAAGTTATCGGCGACGTTTTCCACCTGGGGGACCGCTTCGTGTCTTCGGCCCAAGATAGGTTAAGATCGTTGCGGCGCTGTCGCTCTCCGGTGTTACGATAGGAAGATGTTTGAAACGGTGAGTACAAACCTGTAGTCAAACAGAAATTAAATGCAATCTTACAGGGGCCTTCTAGGCCGAGCAAATATTGTGTTAGACGCTGGATTTATTTAGTGATACCAAATTGACATATGAAACCGCCTGGTTGTTTAACCCTCGTTTCGAATACGTCTTCCAGGAAATTTTGGTATAATTATTTACTAGCGTCCTCCAGGAGATGTTTCAACATTTATTAGTTCGGGATATTCACAAGTGTTAAATTAAACAGCGAAACGGTTTCCCATTCGTTGGCATCGTTTCTTAAAGCTGTTTATTCGGTGAACGGGTTCAATTAAACCTTAGCTGGGAACACGGTCTCCAAGACTGGAGGCTTCGGGTTCGATCGTAGCTACGGGAAAATACTAATGACAGGACGGGTAAAATTCTCTCTTTAAACGGTCGGACAGGATCAGGAAGGGAATGAAGGGAGGGAATGAAAGAATGTATGAATGAAGTCTGCTCCTGAATGCCCCGTGAAACGGCTTTTATAGCTCCTCTTCGTGCTTCGTGCATCAAGCCACCACCTCGGGCATTTTAAGTGGAGGAGCAGCGCAATACGTGGAGCAGGGATCTCTTGATGACGTAGCCGGCTGCGCGTGCGAAAAATTCAAACTTGTAACGTAGAAATCGCTAGGCTGGAACGCGAGAATTGATTTTAATTCACAAAAACGCTTTTCGACTGGGCGAATCGTTACAAGATAAGCTCTATCTTCCAAGAATGCACGATGCAGGAAGCGCGTGCATGTCAAGGATGCAGGATTTGAATTAATTACAATAGAGGATGACATTAGTATAATGTAACTCGTCCGCCCAAAAAAAATATTCAATAAGGAATTTTAAATATGCCTTGTTGAACGTACAAAGATAAAAAAAAATAAAACTTACGTTTTACGTTATGTGATTCAAAATCTTTATTTAAAAATCTAATAAACGTAATTTTCATTGTATTTCTATTATAATACATACATAGTATAAAGATAATTATTATAAAAATGGTTAGTAGCGTAAATATCATTGCAGACACACTTAGATTATTTATTGGATTTGTCATAATTGACTGGTTTTAACAAATTTTTGAGTATCGACGGGAATTAAGTCGATTTTTAAAATATGTCAAGGATTGAAGATTGCAATTAAGTACAATGGGGGATTGTATTAGTATAATCAAAGAATATAGATAGGGGAAGAAGGACAGCCTATGGGTTATTAGCGTATTATTTAAAAGCTCCTCAGTTCTTGCCTGGCCCTCAAGCAGCCGCCGCTAGTACTGATGAACTTGTTCACGGCTACGGTCGGAGACGCATTTACAGATTCCTGTCGCATTTTTTCCAAGAACGCGTTTCAGCGTTGCCGGATTACAAGGAAGTTACAGAGTTATGATTTTAACAGCTATTTGTATAAGAGCAAAATTGGCAATTTGATTTTGCGCTCAAAATATACACAAGATTTTATAGAGTGGGGTCATTTTCGAGGTGCCACCATTGGCATCTCGGAAACGGTAAGAGATACAACTTCGGTCAAATGGGGAAAAAGGTGCACATTTATGAGGCAAATTTATTGACGCTTCTGTTTTTCCGAAAAAAGAAACGCCTAGCCTACTTGTTATAATCGAAAAACTGAAACTGGTCGACTTCTTCAACCATGCATAACTTTTTTATTATTTCATATAATTTCAATTTTCAAACAATAGCTTGTAGGGAATTGTAGGCTCTACATAATAGGCCTACGTTAATATTTTTCTGATTAGTAATTTTCGAGGTACAGCCCAAACTTAAATTTTTTTAAATGGAACGGATATCAAAATTTTGCATCATTGGAAAGCTTATTTTTTCCCATTTTCATTCATGTATGGTTTCATATCCTTATTTTCACAAAATTTTAAAATATTTCATAAAACACTTTTTAATCTAGTGTGCCTTGACTGTGTTAGTTGTAAAAACAAATGAATAATGTGCTCTGGTTGCTATGTAACAAAACAAAAGACAATTTGCAGTGAAAACTTTCTAAACATACTGCAATAAGAAATAATAAGCAACTAAATACTCAAAGTTTAATCATATGCTCAAAATGATAGTTATTATTAGTGACTTTTATTTGATACTTTTTCCACAAATATTAAAGAGTAGTATGCTACCCACCACTAATAGGATTAAGTGTTCAATTAAATTAATCGAGGCTGTCAATCAAACGATTAATTAAATCCGCGAATTAAATCCGCTGTTTGATCTAATTAATTCCGCGGTTTGATCTAATTAATCACATATGAAGTTTGATATGTAATTTACATATGTGCTACTGATTAAATTACGCATTAACTTCCGATTAAATTACGCGCGGCCATTTTTAATTTGCTTCTGGAATTACGCGGAGGTGCGCATGAATGGATTAACGAGATTTCCATTGTCCCTACCTACTATAGGAAATTTGTCTGATTTTTTTCTAAGTTCAATTTTTTTTTTTTGAATTTAAACTTCCCGGGGTGTCGCCCATCTTGGTTTTCTGCGCGCGCACTTCTCACAGGTGTCGTTTTTAATTTTGAATTTTCGCGGAAATATTTGAATTTTCGCGGAAATATTTGAATTTCAAACTGCTAAATCTTCCGTCTCCCTCATCGAAGCTGCTCTCTCTCTCTCATGCACGGAGGCCATTTTAATTTCGCGCGAATATTTAAATTTTAAATTTGTTCAGATTTTTTTATAAGTCCCTGTTTTGGTAGATCTATCTCTCTCTCTCTCTCTTCTGCTCTGGTTGTCTCTCTCTTGCAGTCACAGGATAGATGTTTAATTTAAAAAAATCTCTGGCGGACTTGGATTTGAACCCTCTACGTTTGCATACACATTGGGCTCACATCGATCGATGCCGCTAGACTACGGAGCGCTACGGGATTTAAAGGGTTTGAACAAAACGTCATTTCACAGCTCTGCCGTCACGCTGCTCGAATTTTAAACAACTTATTTTTTAGAAAATTTAAATTTTAAGAACTGAAATGTGCAGCTTGATGTGATTAAAGGTAGATGCAATTTTTTAAAAATTGATTTCGCGCGTGATTTTGTCATAATTAATTATTTTATTTTTATCGTTAGGCCGGGTATTACAAACAGCCAGTGAAAGTTTGCACTTCGGATTCTGCGAATATAGTCCTGAAATAGTTTAAAAATATACTCAAAAATTAATTACTTATTTTATATAGCGAGATCATAATTACGCGGCGGTTATTTTCAATTTTCAACATAAAATGTGTAATTATTCGCAATGGTTTTTGCCCCGGACGCGTTTTCAGTTAACTTGATTGTTAGCACAGACAATGGAATTGGCTATGATATCACCGACTCAGCAGAACTTTCTATTTCGTCATCCTCAAATGGCCTAACAGGTCGTTGCCTGTCGGTCACAATTATATATATCAGCAATAACATGAACAAGAAGATATACGTATTGCTTGAGTAAGAAAGAGATGCAATGAATATAAATCTATAATTCAGTTGTGTTTAATTTTTATTTTGTATTCCTTGGTAAAAGCGGAATTTAGGGTTAGGTGGAAGAACAGGTTCGCAGCTTCGCGAATCTGAATCTCGCCCGGGTTAATAAATAAATGAACTGTATTATTTTGATTGTATAATGTGTGACAAATGAAGGCCTTTATTATTATTATTATTATTATAAACATAATAGCAAGTATTGGAGAAGGCTTGACTAATTTTAATTATGACATTTGCCAACTAAACATGCCTGCTAATATAATTTTTTGTATGGCTATCTTTTTCTTACTCATATAGGCGTTGCTTTCAGCTACCGTGTTCCGAAGATATCCGAGTCTTATTGTATAAGAATGGTTGTCCCCCATAAATTTGAATAAAAACAGGATACTTGTAAAAATATAAGTCAAGCCATTTTTCTTGTAAAAAATTTACGAAAAGACGCATGTGTTGACGACAAATTAAAATAAATTTGAATAAAAGCACGCAAAATTACGAAAATACGTATGTGTTGACTCCCAAAGTAACAAAAATTTGAATAAAAACGCGCAATTTCGTTGAAAATCTTTACAAAGCGACTTTATAGTACCGAAAAAATGATGTAAACACAGTTTTTAAGAGTTATTTCTAAGCATAATTTTGCCAACGTTTAACAAATAAACCGTAATTTTTTAAAGTACATCACACAATTATGAAATCGTAGCTCAATCTATATGAATTTTCGATACTTTGTATGTGAAAAATAGCTTCAAATACTAATATTTGAATAAAAACATGCAATTTCCAAAGCATTTCGTTTAAAATTTTAGAAAATCGACATCATCTCCCATGAAAATTTATAAAAATCGGCATCTTGTCACATTAAATTCTGCAAAAACGACAAAAAACAATATTTTTATACAACTTTCATTGAAAAAATAGTAAAATTTTACGAAAATACGTCTGTGTTGACGACAAATTGAAATAAATTTGAATAAAAGCACTCAAAAATTACGAAAAGACGTATGTGTTGACGACAAATTAAAATAAATTTGAATAAAACACGCAATTTCATTGAAAAATCTACTACCACCTACATTTCGATAAACAAAACTTCAGTTATGTGGGCTCTTTGTGCATTTTTATTACAAAAATTCTTGTACAATTTACTAAACATGCATGTGATGACAACAAATTAACTCAAATGTGAACAAAAATCACGCAATCATACAGCATCTCACATAAATTTTCACAAAAATCGACATCATGTCACATAAATTATACAAAAACTGTCATCATGTCACTTGAAAATATACAAAAAACGACATCTTTATTCAACACACGATGAAAATTGAACAAAAATCACGCAATCACACATCATCTCACATAAATTTACACAAAAATCGACGTCATGTCACATAAATTATACAAAAACTGCCATCATGTCACTTGAAATTATACAAAAAACGACATTTTTACTAAACACACGACGAAAATTGAACAAAAATCACGCAATTACACGCCATCTCACATAAATTTTTACAAAAATCGACATCATGTAACATAAACTATGCATAATTTTGCAAATGTTTTACACTTTTTATAAAATGCATCGCTCAAAATTAAAAGAAATAGCAATTTCGTTGAAAAAATCTTCTACCACAAGCATTTCGATAAACAAAATTAACATAAACTTGAATAAAACACACAATTTCGTTGAAAAATTTGCAAATGTTTTACACTTTTTTATAAAATGTATCGCACAAAATTAAAAGAAATCACAATTTTCTAAATTATACCACGCCATTATGAAATCGTAGATTGATTTTTTGAAATTTTACACTTTGTAACTGTAAAATAATTTCAAATACTAATATTTTAGCTTTAGATTTTGTAATTATTGCAGATTCGTGAAAAACAAAAGCAGAGTAGAAATAAAAAACAAACACTTTGTAATAAACAAATATATTGTTCTTATTTCGTATAATACTTAATAATATAAATATAAATGTACAGCTGAATGTCTTATTTTCTAAAAATTCGCTAGCAATTTACAAAACTGTAGTTTGAGGTGCACAACATTTCAAATTAAAAAGGCTGTAAGTAATAAAATCAGAATTTCATTGTGTCATTTTAAAGTTTAAGATGCACCCAATCTAGAATTCCCTTCGTTTTTGGTGTTGATGACATCTGCCTTAGAGGCGTTTTTCTAACGGCCCTTTTTTTGAGGCGTTTCCTTATCGGCGTTCTTCTGACTGAACCTTTTTGATGTGGACTTGGATGAGTAGCTGGTGTTTTTACTTTATATTCTAAATCGGACTCACAGTTATCAGTTTCCATTTCGGTTTTTCCTGTAGTACCAGTCGGGGTTGGCTTCTTTTGCTGTTTAGGTTTAGCTAGCAGCACATTAGCAACGTTAAGGTCTTTGATGTAATCAGCAAACTGTAGGCGTCCGGGTGGATTAATAGTTTTTCGAGGCCGCAGAGTGTCGTGAATTAAATCGACTATGTTAGACGCCGGTAAAATTTCACCCTTTATAGTAACGGTACCCTTGTGATCCCAGCTCACATCGCTTGAGGTACTCAAAATGCGTAGGAAAACTTCAGCTTTTTTCTTAAAAGTTTTGGGAAGTGTAGATAAAATAACGGCATTTGATAGGCTGTCACTGGTTGTTTCAATAGGTATTTTGATTGGTTGCCGCGCCTGGTTTGTGAAATGAAGGAAGCGTTGAAACACTTGATTGTACTGGATCCATTTATCGTGATCAGTTAATTTGCACTTTAAAACTTTTTGCATTTCGTCATCAAGCTGTGATAATATATTTTTCTCCGCATCATCGCCAGACTTAAGACGTTGGACAAATTCCGGCGATACAATCAACATCTTCCGCTCTTTGTCCATTTTAGTAGAAAAGGAGCTCAGTCGTTGCCGCACTAACACGTTTTAAACCATTATACTCTGTTACCTGGTGCGGCTGCAGTTTGGACCTCTGATTTTATAGAATTTTAAAATAAAAAGGTATGGAAACACTGCGTGCTTCACATCGCAGACAGGATGGCTCTTGTAAATTCAACGATGACGCATCACGACAAATAATAAACGGCAGCTAAGGGTCAAGCCTTTCGATAAAATATATATCTAAACCGATTTAGAAATTTGTACATGGCTTAATTTATATGAAATATTGTATGAAATTGCATGTAGAAGGCTTTTTAAACTATATGTTTTCTTAATTATGCAGAGAGTGCTCGTTTATATAGGGAGGCAGGTTGGCCGAATGGTTAAAGCGTCAGATTCAAGCTCTGATCTCTAGAGAGAATACGGGTTCGATTCCCGTACCTGTCATATTTTTTTTATATATTTATTATGAAAGTCTTGATTTTAAGCTAGTTTATTCACGACTTCTCTACTAGAACAAACGACTGAGCTCCTTTTCGACTAAAATGGACAAAGAGCGGAAGATGTTGATTGTATCGCCGGAATTTGTCCAACGTCTTAAGTCTGGCGATGATGCGGAGAAAAATATATTATCACAGCTTGATGACGAAATGCAAAAAGTTTTAAAGTGCAAATTAACTGATCACGATAAATGGATCCAGTACAATCAAGTGTTTCAACGCTTCCTTCATTTCACAAACCAGGCGCGGCAACCAATCAAAATACCTATTGAAACAACCAGTGACAGCCTATCAAATGCCGTTATTTTATCTACACTTCCCAAAACTTTTAAGAAAAAAGCTGAAGTTTTCCTACGCATTTTGAGTACCTCAAGCGATGTGAGCTGGGATCACAAGGGTACCGTTACTATAAAGGGTGAAATTTTACCGGCGTCTAACATAGTCGATTTAATTCACGACACTCTGCGGCCTCGAAAAACTATTAATCCACCCGGACGCCTACAGTTTGCTGATTACATCAAAGACCTTAACGTTGCTAATGTGCTGCTAGCTAAACCTAAACAGCAAAAGAAGCCAACCCCGACTGGTACTACAGGAAAAACCGAAATGGAAACTGATAACTGTGAGTCCGATTTAGAATATAAATTAAAAACACCAGCTACTCATCCAAGTCCACATCAAAAAGGTTCAGTCAGAAGAACGCCGATAAGGAAACGCCTCAAAAAAAGGGCCGTTAGAAAAACGCCTTTAAGGCAGATGTCATCAACACCAAAAACGAAGGGAATTCTAGATTGGGTGCATCTTAAACTTTAAAATGACACAATGAAATTCTGATTTTATTACTTACAGCCTTTTTAATTTGAAATGTTGTGCACCTCAAACTACAGTTTTGTAAATTGCTAGCGAATTTTTAGAAAATAAGACATTCAGCTATACATTTATATTTATATTATTAAGTATTATACGAAATAAGAACAATATATTTGTTTATTACAAAGTGTTTGTTTTTTATTTCTACTCTGCTTTTGTTTTTCACGAATCTGCAATAATTACAAAATCTAAATCTAAAATATTAGTATTTGAAGTTATTTTACAGTTACAAAGTATAAAATTTCAAAAAATCAATCTACGATTTCATAATGGCGTGGTATAATTTAGAAAATTGTGATTTCTTTTAATTTTGTGCGATACATTTTATAAAAAAGTGTAAAACATTTGCAAATTTTTCAACGAAATTGTGTGTTTTATTCAAGTTTATGTTAATTTTGTTTATCGAAATGCTTGTGGTAAAAGATTTTTTCAACGAAATTGCTATTTCTTTTAATTTTGAGCGATGCATTTTATAAAAAGTGTAAAACATTTGCAAAATTATGCATAGTTTATGTTACATGATGTCGATTTTTGTAAAAATTTATGTGAGATGGCGTGTAATTGCGTGATTTTTGTTCAATTTTCGTCGTGTGTTTAGTAAAAATGTCGTTTTTTGTATAATTTCAAGTGACATGATGGCAGTTTTTGTATAATTTATGTGACATGACGTCGATTTTTGTGTAAATTTATGTGAGATGATGTGTGATTGCGTGATTTTTGTTCAATTTTCATCGTGTGTTGAATAAAGATGTCGTTTTTTGTATATTTTCAAGTGACATGATGACAGTTTTTGTATAATTTATGTGACATGATGTCGATTTTTGTGAAAATTTATGTGAGATGCTGTATGATTGCGTGATTTTTGTTCACATTTGAGTTAATTTGTCGTCATCACATGCATGTTTAGTAAATTGTACAAGAATTTTTGTAATAAAAATGCACAAAGAGCCCACATAACTGAAGTTTTGTTTATCGAAATGTATGTGGTAGTAGATTTTTCAATGAAATTGCGTGTTTTATTCAAATTTATTTTAATTTGTCGTCAACACATACGTCTTTTCGTAATTTTTGAGTGCTTTTATTCAAATTTATTTCAATTTGTCGTCAACACAGACGTATTTTCGTAAAATTTTACTATTTTTTCAATGAAAGTTGTATAAAAATATTGTTTTTTGTCGTTTTTGCAGAATTTAATGTGACAAGATGCCGATTTTTATAAATTTTCATGGGAGATGATGTCGATTTTCTAAAATTTTAAACGAAATGCTTTGGAAATTGCATGTTTTTATTCAAATATTAGTATTTGAAGCTATTTTTCACATACAAAGTATCGAAAATTCATATAGATTGAGCTACGATTTCATAATTGTGTGATGTACTTTAAAAAATTACGGTTTATTTGTTAAACGTTGGCAAAATTATGCTTAGAAATAACTCTTAAAAACTGTGTTTACATCATTTTTTCGGTACTATAAAGTCGCTTTGTAAAGATTTTCAACGAAATTGTGCGTTTTTATTCAAATTTTTGTTACTTTGGGAGTCAACACATACGTATTTTCGTAATTTTGCGTGCTTTTATTCAAATTTATTTTAATATGTCGTCAACACATGCGTCTTTTCGTAAATTTTTTACAAGAAAAATGGCTTGACTTATATTTTTACAAGTATCCTGTTTTTATTCAAATTTATGGGGGACAACCATTCTTATACAATAAGACTCGGATATCTTCGGAACACGGTAGCTGAAAGCAACGCACCACCCTTTCTTACCTATATGAGTAAGAAAAAGATAGCCATACAAAAAATTATATTAGCAGGCATGTTTAGTTGGCAAATGTCATAATTAAAATTAGTCAAGCCTTCTCCAATACTTGCTATTATGTTTATAATAATAATAATAATAATAAAGGCCTTTATTTGTCACACATTATACAATCAAAATAATACAGTTCATTTATTTATTAACCCGGGCGAGATTCAGATTCGCGAAGCTGCGAACCTGTTCTTCCACCTAACCCTAAATTCCGCTTTTACCAAGGAATACAAAATAAAAATTAAACACAACTGAATTATAGATTTATATTCATTGCATCTCTTTCTTACTCAAGCAATACGTATATCTTCTTGTTCATGTTATTGCTGATATATATAATTGTGACCGACAGGCAACGACCTGTTAGGCCATTTGAGGATGACGAAATAGAAAGTTCTGCTGAGTCGGTGATATCATAGCAAATTCCATTGTCTGTGCTAACAATCAAGTTAACTGAAAACGCGTCCGGGGCAAAAACCATTGCGAATAATTACACATTTTATGTTGAAAATTGAAAATAACCGCCGCGTAATTATGATCCCGCTATATAAAATAAGTAATTAATTTTTGAGTATATTTTTAAACTATTTCAGGACTATATTCGCAGAATCCGAAGTGCAAACTTTCACTGTCTGTTTGTAATACCCGGCCTAACGATAAAAATAAAATAATTAATTATGACGAAATCACGCGCGAAATCAATTTTTAAAAAATTGCATCTACCTTTAATCACATCAAGCTGCACATTTCAGTTCTTAAAATTTAAATTTTCGAAAAAATAAGTTGTTTAAAATTCGAGCAGCGTGACGGCAGAGCTGTAAAATGACGTTTTGTTCAAACCCTTTAAATCCCGTAGCGCTCCGTAGTCTAGCGGCATCGATCGATGTGAGCCCAATGTGTATGCAAACGTAGAGGGTTCAAATCCAAGTCCGCCAGAGATTTTTTTAAATTAAACATCTATCCTGTGACTGCAAGAGAGAGACAACCAGAGCAGAAGAGAGAGAGAGAGAGATAGATCTACCAAAACAGGGACTTATAAAAAAATCTGAACAAATTTAAAATTCAAATATTCGCGCGAAATTAAAATGGTCTCCGTGCATGAGAGAGAGAGAGCAGCTTCGATGAGAAAGACAGAAGATTTAGCAGTTTGAAATTCAAATATTTCCGCGAAAATTCAAAATTAAAAACGACACCTGTGAGAAGTGCGCGCGCAGAAAACCAAGATGGGCGACACCCCGGGAAGTTTAAATTCAAAAAAAAAATTGAACTTAGAAAAAAATCAGACAAATTTCCTATAGTAGGTAGGGACAATGGAAATCTCGTTAATCCATTCATGTGCACCTCCGCGTAATTCCAGAAGCAAATTAAAAATGGCCGCGCGTAATTTAATCGGAAGCTAATGCGTAATTTAATCAGTAGCACATATGTAAATTACATATCAAACTTCATATGTGATTAATTAGATCAAACCGCGGAATTAATTAGATCAAACCGCGGATTTAATTCGCGGATTTAATTAATCGTTTGATTGACAGCCTCGATTAATTTAATTGAACACTTAATCCAATTAGTGGTGGGTAGCATACTACTTTAAAGTTTGGCAAATGTTTTACGTTTTATGAAAATAGGTTTTTCGGTCAGTTCTACAGTAAATAAGTCAATAGTCAATAGGTCGTTACCTACTTTCGATTAATTCTTCATTAGCATCGTTCCCTACTGATGTGCTTTCCTGATAAGACGTGTCCCATTCCTTAGGCTAATTAACAAAACAGCTTATAAGAATTTCTTCTGGAAATTCACATTCAGTTGTGCTGAAGTTTTGTCTTCAGTGTTGTCGTACTCTTTTGACGTTTCCTTTTCCGAAATTGATGACTCGAACGCTTAATCTTAATCATGGTTAATTCGTGCGTATATTTTGAATGTAAGCGTAATCGCAGAACCGACTGCGATTTAAGCTTTTTTCGTTTTCCTATAGAAAAAGATTAATTGTGGCAATCCACAGCTTTTCACGTTATCTGAAGAACAATTACGTGAAAGAACTGTGTTTGCCATGAATTTTTCCGAAAAGCAGTTTATGAATTCAAGAAAAAATAGGCTGAGTCATAATGCTGTTCCCTTAAATTACAAAACTGCCATGCAACCTGACCACGCAACATCGCCAGTGTCGCCCAAAGAACTCGCATTTAAAAAAGAGATCATGCCAAGGGTCTATGGTAAAGCGACGTCTTGTTCGGGCTCTTTTCATTTGGATGAAGATCTTATTGCTTCGCCTATGCAATTAGATGCAGATACCATACCGGATTGGTCTATGATACAGGTTAGTTCCTTTAAAAATGCCCGTTCTGTATACAGTGTGGTGATAACGTCCCGCACAAAATTCATTATTTTCATATTTAATGTTTTTTGGGAAAACCCCGAAACACGTCATTTTATTTTTTAAAAAGACTCAATTTTCCCTTGATAGATCTCCTCACCAGTTAAATGATGATGTAAAAAAAATAGTGCCCCTCGTAGGTAACAATTGTTTTGAGAAAAATACACATGAAGTTCAAACAATTCAGAATTTATTTTTAATGAAAATAAGAGCTATGACAAAAACTACCTAGTTTTGATTTTAAAACATTTACCACTGTTTCGCAAATGTGTCAGATTCAACTATTTAACATTTCTAAGGAAACAGATGTGGTGCGTTATTTAATTTAAAAAAATTCTGAATTTTTCTAACTTTATGTGTATTTTCCTCAAAAAATTGTTATGTGGGGTACTAATTTTTTATATCACCATTTAACTGGCCAGATCTATCAACATAAGGGGGGAAAATGGGATTTCCATTTGAAAAAATTAATAATGACGTCATAGCGCAGAACCAAAAGCTTCCCTCCTCCTTCTATTTTTGAAAAATTAATTGTTTATTCTAATTGTCGTTACTATTTTGCTTCAAAGAATCAGAAAATAAAAAGATCGAATTTTTATGCCATACAAAATATGATTTTCAGGCACTTCGAAAATTTCACCTAACCATGTTAGGAGGCGGGGTTTTACGATAGCGCTCAAGCAGCCGTTTTGAGGAAAATAACTATACTGTTAAATGCAAAAGAAAATATGAACAATTTCCAGTATGGGAAAGTCTAGGGACGGTGCCATGTCCACTTTTTAAAGAATAAAATTGACGTGTCAGGGTTTTCCCAAAAAACATTAAATAACAAAATTATTAATTTTGTGTGGAACTTTATCACCACACTGGATAATAAAATTTTTAAATTTTCCATCGATAGTAGGTTAACACGATGTCGGATTATAGGGGCTTAAATCTTATAATTTTCCCATATTTGTTGCTCGATCTTCGTGTAGGTACTTAAATAAGGTATAATTAGTTAAAATTGCTTTTAAAGTTTTATTAATTAAATCAAAACTAAATCCCAAGCAGTAAGTATACAGGGTGATCAATTTTCACTTCTTTAGGCGTTTTTATTCAATAACACAAAATGAACAAAAGTTGGCAGTTTCATAAAATACAGAAAAATTATTGACGTTTTGAATTCTCTGATAAATTGTGTAGAAATATGTAGGCAAAACAATGAGCTTGTAAAGCATTTTAATGGAGCCTACAGCATGAAAATCTTTTCTGTTATTAGTATGTTTTATTTTTAAAAACCATACTTCAACAGGCCATGTTAGAAATGCCAACACCTACCAAAACAAGAAACCGCCGTAGTTCTGCTGTGCTACATCAAAAAATTGCAAAACTGCGAAGACAAGTGGCGGCAAAAAATTCACAAATTTACCGTATGAAGAAGCAATGTGCACGAAAGGGGGCTAATTTAGATGCATTGGGCTTGAAACCAAAAACCGTTCGCGTCTTTGTAAATATGCAACTTTCTCACAAATCTAAATAACCTTGAACAGAAGCTGAAAAAGAATTGACCTTAAATATGTACCACAAATCTCCAGCCCTCCACTTTTTTATGAGAGAAAAATTAAAATTTACTATGCCCTCCAAATCTACAATAGTTACATGGTTAAGGTAAAACCAACTTAATACAGGCACCAGTACGGAACTAATGAAAAAACTGGCTGTTAAAGTTAACAGCATGACCGATGATAAAAAACAGTGTGTCGTATTACTTGACGAAATGCATTTAAAGTAAGGTCTAGAATATAATCCACGCCAAGATATGATTGAAGGTTTCGAAGATTTAGGACATCTTGGACGGAAAATCAAAATCGCTAGTCATGCACTAGTGTTTATGGCAAGAGGACTTATTCACAAATGGAAGATTCCTGTCAGCTTTTATGTTTCTTCAGGTACCATTAAACATGGAGAGCTATCTTCCCTCATTATTAAAAACATCGAAGAGTTACAAAGAATAGGACTTAAAGTGCGTGCTGTTACTAGTGACCAAGCTGCTACAAATAGAGCTGCATTTTTAAATCTAGGAGTTACTGCAGAACAGCCGTATTTTTTTGTCTGCGACGCAAAAAATTTTGCAATATATGACGTACCGCATTTGATAAAAAGCGTACGGAATAATCTCCTATCAAAGGATTTTTACGTGGCGGGCAAGAAAGTTTCTTGGAAAGATATCGAAGAGGCATACGAAATAGATAAATCTTCTTGTACTGTTCGAGCAGCTGTAAAAATCACGGATGCCCACATCTACCCCAATAGTTTCCAGCGAATGAGGGTTAAATTTGCAACGCAAGTGTTTTCCAACACCACGAGTGCTACGATAAGAACTGCTGTTGGAACGGGCGAGTTAAAAAGCACCAGCGCTCTGGATACTGCAGAATTCGTACAGAAAATTAACTATTTATTTGATTGCTTAAACAGTCGAATGCTGAAAGACCGTAACCCATATGCATGTGCTCTATCCGTCAACGTACCGCGTACTGAAAATAATTTGAAAGAGTATTTGGAGTGGGTTAAGACTTGGCAAACATATTGTTATGATACATGATATGAGCAGAGATCATAATAAAGGAATGTTGAAAAGTGAACGAATAAATTTGGACAGTTACAGAAATTGAGTCTTAATAGATATAAAATTTTAACATTAATTGATGAAAATCATCTCTGGTTGCATTATTCATTGGGATTCATAAAATACTGGTAGGCTGATTTGAATGCATTGAAATTAATAATTAAGGAAAATAAATTCAAACTAAGGTTACATCGACAATTGTGTTTGTTAAGCAAATTATGTATTGTTATTATTTAAATTAATTAAATAGTGTGCATAAATAATGGTTACTAGTAGATAAAAAAAAATTGTTGATAAAACAGTTACCTAAAGAGTACTCACAAAAACAGATGTAATAAAATATCTGGAACATTTAATATTGAAAATAAATTGAATTCCTGCATAAATTGTTTAAAATATAATATGGTATTGTGAATAGTAACACAAAAAGCAAAGAAAAACAGTTATTGTAATATTGGTTTACAAGAATTAATAATCATCGATGGAAAATGGATTTATTGTATCAAACTACAAATAAGAAAAAGTAATTTCATATTGGTTATTTGTGGAATTGGATAGAGACTTGGTGCATGGAGTTTGAGCTGTAAGCATACCTGAAATAAATGGGACAAAGTAAATATTTGAAAATGAATAGAGGAAAATAACTTACCAGTACAATAGCTCGTGTGAAGAGCAGATCTAGGGGTTGTCAGTACCAGATAGTAGGACTGTGGACTGCAGCAGTGACCAGGACGAGGTTTTGAAAGCAGATAAGTTGGTTGGTTGAGCGAGTGAGTAGGATATTGACAAGAATTGGATTGATGGTGCAGACATACAAGAGGAGCCAATAGCTGTGATGGTTGTACCAGAAAGAGCAGTAGCAGCTAGGAGAAGTGTTCTTTTTCAGTAAATTGCAGGGCTAAACGTAGGAGCTTGTTGTGACATCGGAGACTAGCAGAAACAGGAATTTGGAGCTAACATCAGTTGACAGGACCAAGGAAGGGTTAGCTGTTGGGTGTTTTAGATGTTGTAATCTGTTCAAGAAAGGCGTTAGTGGTGAGTGTTGTTTGTGGTAAGGACATAAGCAATAAAAAACAGGTTTGTTAGATTAAATTGACATTGAAGTTTTGAATACTGTCAATTTTGAAAGTAAGTAACAAAAACTGAAGCAATAATTATCTAGAAGAGTCAATAAATAGTAAACGTCAAATGTAAAAGCACAAGTGTCAGTACACCTTGGTGTAGAAAATTTGAAAAGTAAACTTTGACATTTAAACATTAAATTAATTCAAAGAATTTGAGGATATAAAGTTTCATTGCTACAGTATATAGCATACTAGATTTGATGAACCCAGCCCGAAGAGATAAGAGGTCTTGATTATAGTAAATATCATTGTAATATAAAAGAAATACATTGAAGGCATAGTTTCCATAATAGAGGTTATATAGCAATATACATCTAATAACAACGTGAACCAAGGTGTTTATTGTTTTAAGGGACTTATTTTAACCATGCAGTCAGTTATGGAGCTATGGGAAGACTTAAAACAAGAAGGGTATCGTTTCCTCCTGACCAGCAGACTAAACCAAGATCCTCTAGAAAATCTTTTCGCGGTCCTGAGGTATAGGGGAGGCAATTCTTTGAACCCCACAGTAAAATCTTTCCGCCAAGCACTACAGTTCAACATGCTGCTTAAATTGCAGCATCCTACAGAGAGCTCCAACTGCGAAGTTGATGAAGATGCTGTTGTCAACATGGCGAATGTTGAAGTGCCAGAAAAAGACGTCATGGGATATGTTGAGGACATACCATATACAGTTGCTGAACAAACTGAATTAGCAGAAGATGGTGACCTCAGTTTACTCAGTGAGGTAATAAAAGTTTCAACACAACCAAATCAAGAAGCCACATTAGAATCTTGTGCGACGGTATATGTAGCTGGTTATGTCATTCATAAAACGCTTTTACGTTTTAATTGTGATCAGTGTCAAAATATGTGCAGCCGTGACTCTGTAGTGCATCATAATGAACTGTTTTTACAGCAAAAAGAATATGGTGCGGGCGACTGTGTTATTTACCTAAAAAAACCTTCAAGTATTTTAATAAAAATAGTTACAATGTTACTTGAACATTTTGAATATTATTTTAAAAATAGTAAGTCGTGTGTAAGTTTTAAGAAAACATTATTAGCATATAGTGTAAATAATATTAATAATAATAATAATATTGTCTTTATTTCTGCCACTTGTAAACGTACAAATTATCATGTAGATACGTAAATACATAGAACATAAATGTGCCTAAATAGACAGTTTTTAATGCATCAAGTAAATGAGATATTCAAGGCGTACTTTTTTAGTAGCCGTACTCTATACGTATCAACTTCACAAGATACAATATTATTTTTATGTCCTACCAGTACATTAATTGAAATTAATGACTCTATTTTAAGGTATCTTAGATACAAAATAACGCTCCAGGGCAATTATTTTCTTCATAAGAACACTAGGGTTATTATGAAAAATTAACAGTATTTGTTTCCATGGATACAACTTTATTATGCACCACTGTCACAATGAAAATTAATGACAGCTCAGCTAATGTCACAAATCTAACTTAGATCAGCTAACTAGATCAATCTTAAATACTATATCATAGTAATTGTATGAATCGCAGTGCGACTTTCACTCTGATGATGCAAGCTGCAAGGTCTTGCGAAACGTTAGTGAATATGGATGCACAAACAGCAAAACGGCCAAATCTGCCTAAGTATCCTCGTTCTCAAGATACTCAAACAACACGAGCCACCAGAGAGCATGGCCATCGCGCGGGTTTTTGCTCGACTTCACAAGGTGCAAGGCACATTAAGCCAGAAAATGCTGGGTGTTCATATACAAATACGACGCGGTCTAAGCCGAAATTCTATACTAAGGAGAATAGGTCATAGTTAGGCCCGCTGAATATATGAATAGTACCTTGTTAAGCCATTTTCAACGCTGATGAGCCCGCGTTTGGCTCAACAACGTACCCCAGTGTATATCATCACCAATTGGTTAGAAATGCCTCAAAGATGCAGTACACAAATTTTTGCGGTGGGCTCAGTAATGACCGGTAGTATGGTCGATATACATGGAGTAGTTCTGCAATATCGAGTGTAGGGGGCGCTTTTGGAATGTTTTATATACAGTATATAAAAATATGTAAACGCTCGCTATTAAGCCCGACATGTCACAACGCTGTTGGGCTTCACAACGAATTAATATATATAATAAATATACATAATGGGCTTGAAAACGTATTCATACACATACCTACATAAAACATTAATACGGTGTAAATAAAAATAATTTACTTTATCTACGACCACTACTAAAAGTAGGCCTTTTAGCGCTAGCTTGTTTCACTAAAAGTTACGTTTTATAGTTTACCGTGGTTAAAGAAATCAGCTGTTTACTTTTAGCTCTAGTGATAAAAGTGAAGTGAGGTTATAGAACTACAATTTCGAACTGGAAGTGAAGTTGTAAACTTATTCTAGTTGCTTCTTACGTTACAGGTAAAGTGTTTTTGAAATAATTAAAGCGTTATGTAATAAATACACTCAGATGTGGAGTATTAATAATTACATTTCGTAACTGACCTTCTCAGCACTGGCTTTGCAAACATTCGCCCGCGCATAGGCTACTATTTATTATGACATAAATTAGAAGCGCCGTCGATGAAAACCTTTGTTAAATCGATATTTATGGATTAATAACAGTAAAATTAAGGTCGTAGATAAAATATTGTATGCAACTCGTGCTAAAACTCGTTTATGCACGAGACATGTTATGAAACTCAGCCTTCGGCTTCGTTTCATACTTTTCATGTCTCGTGCATAAACGTTGACTTTTAGCACTTGTTGCATAAATAGATATTTTATAGTAATCATCAAAAATTTCACACTGGAGATTTTTGTGGAAATATCCGTTTTCGTCTCTTATGATTCAGAAAAAGTGGTGTTCGAGGTGATTTCTGTCTGTGAATCTGTTTGTATCCTCTCTACAGCACAGACGGTATAATAGATCGGCTTGAAAATATATCTGCGTTTCTTATATAGTTTCGGATATTACAGTGAATATTTGATAAACTCAGCCTAACAAAAGTGGTACTTTAGTCAAACATTTTTCCGTTTCCAGTAAATTTTTATAATTTTAGTAACACTATTTTTTGGAATAACATATATTGTCATTGAATACAATTTTTGTTTAACGTTTTTTTGTGAAAAATATAGCTTTTGAGAAAATCGCACAATTAAATTCTCACATAAATATCCTCACATTTTTATAATTGTTGGATAAAAATATATTTTATCTACAACCTTTGTTTAAATTTTTTGAGAAAAGTACTTAAAATTTTTAAAGAGCAAAACTAAAATTTTAGAAAAATTTGCTCAAAATTTTTATAATTGCTGGATTAAACCAAAATTCCTTAAAACAAGAACCTATATTATACTAATATCTGTCCCTTTTCGTTCAAAAAGTTTTTTTGAAAAAAGCGCAAAATTATATTTTTACAAAATGTTCTCAAATTTTTTATAGTTGTGGTATGAAAACACAATTCTGTGAAACAACATCGCATATTATATAATTATCTACAGCGTTTGTTTAAAAGGTGTTTTGGGAAAAAGGATAGATTTTGAAAAAATCGCAAAACCTAATTTTTATAAATAAACGGCCAAAAATTAATGAGAATAAAATGTTTTATGTGCGAGTATTATAAGATACTTTTATGACAGTAGTTATATAGTACTAGTAAAATAAAGTTTATCTATATTATCTTGCTAGCACTATAAAAGTACGTACTCTATCTTACTAGTACTATCTAACACCTCCTAGTTATAAGACTATTACTAGATCGATTTTAGACCTCTAAAGTAGCCCGTAACCCACTACTGAGTTAAATCATAACCCACTAGTGAAATAAAAGCCAGGTCATTCACTGCTAACCTCGAATTTGACATAGACTGACAATACACTTCAATACTGCCAAACATATAACACGAATCACTTTCCAAATTGTCACTATGACTTTTCATGGCTGTCAGTATAAAATGTATGTTTTTTAAGGTATTTATTGGTTAATGTAATTATAAGAATTGAATATAATTTTGCATTGTACAGGACGATCAAGTTATTATTATCCACAGTTGAATCATTTACGTAGCGACTCGAATTATAAATGTATTTGACCTCTCGCTACTTTTCAATTTGTCACTATGACTTTTCATGGTTGTCAACAAAAAATTTGTTTTTTAGATATTTATTGCGCTGGATAAAATTTTGTATATTTGTAATAATTCACCCGAGAAATGACACCTCTTGGCCTGGCGGCCTCGAGGGCTCCTCTTTTCTCTCGTGGATTATTTGTAATGTAACACGCTTAACCATAAATAACTATTACATCAGTTGTCAATGTCAAAATATATGCCTTTCAATATCTGTAAAGGTACTCTAATGTCAAGTCTTTTCTGTCACAGAATATACATCAAATCTATAAACCCGACTTTTTTAGATTTTAGAAGTGAACATAAAGCTTTGTATACAACTCGTACATAATATGACTTTATGACTCGTCCTCTTTACTGACCTCGCTTGGTTATAAAAGAAATTCGTCAAATAATGCCCTACATCATGTACTTCTTATATCAATAGCTATTGAAAAGGTGTTATAAATTACGTAATTGTCTATAAGTTTTCTCAAAAAAGGTTTTTGGAAATAGTTTTGAAAAAATTTTAAAATTAAATTTTTACAAGCAGTAATAAAAGATCGTGTGGTGGCCCACCCCGTGTTTCATTTTTATTGATTTGCAGAAAATAATGGTTTTAATAAAATTTGCAATTTTAAAACTGGCTTTTTATAAGCAAATACAGCATTATTACTACATACTATAATTTTGGGTTACCTGAACCCTTAACCTAGTAGGTATTGTTAAAATCGACGATGTTGACTTCTAGCTAAGAAACATATTGAAACATACGAGAGCGCTCATATTATCTTACTTGCTGTATATTTATTTGAGATTTTTACTACCCTCATCTAACAGATGAAGGGTTCCTAGATGACGAAAAAACGGTTTTCTCAATTCCGTCTGTCTGTCAGTCTGTTGGCTGTATAATTCAAAAACTAGGAACGAGGAAGACGATATTGTGCATGCAGATTATATGTCTACCTGGAATGAAATCGAGAAAATTTCGAAGAAATAAATACAGGGTGAGCACCTTAAAATATAAAATGTTGTCTAGTTTTTTTACTTCCTTTTACGATAAAGGAAGTATTGGATTCACCCCAAAAATTCGAAATTGAGTTTTCAACAGATCTTCACGTTTTAGAGTCCCTTGATCCCAAAAAACATATTTTTTTTTCATTGGTCTGTCCGTCTATCTGTGTGTCTGTCTTTCTGTGCGTCTGTCTGTGAACAGAATATTTCAAACACGAAAAGAGGTATGGCATTGAAACTTCATATATACTTTTTATGTACTATGTAGATGAGACAGCAAGCTTTTGAAGAAAATCGCATAACCGGAAGTACTCTTGCAATTTTTCAATTTTTTTTCGATTTTTTCAAAAACGGCTCTAACGATTTTTTTCAAACTTTATATTTTTATTACATTTTTAATGTGTATTGATATGAGATAGGTGATTTTCCAGTTGAATACTTCTAAAATTCATTTTTTAATTCAGCTTGAAATTCTAGAAAAAAATTGTCTTTTCAACTAACTCTCTATTTTGTACCGTTTGTGTAGAATTTGCAATTTTTCGAAAATTTTTTACAAATGCTTAGAAATTAAAAATCAAGTTTTTGGCTAATTATAACATCACTGTAAAAGGAAGTTGAGTGAGTATCACACCAGATTTTTTAACTGAGAAATACATCAAAGTAGTAATTTGCACATACCTCAGGCTTAACCTTTGACGAAAGTGATACTCAAGAGATGCAGGATAAATGTTGCAAAACAGAAAAAGGGGCCAACGAAAAATGCATTATATTTAAGACAGCCTCCACGCAAGAACGCTAGGAGTACTCCATGGCGCATGTAGGGAACGGGAAATGTGCTTGCAATATCCTTCCAAACATTAGAATCGCGTTCGCAGCCGCTGCCGTTCGAATCGACCGCCGGTAGTTTTCCTTTTAATTTGAAAATTGATGTTATTTGGATTATCAAGTGTTTTTTTTATTATTTCAGTATTATGAGAAACGTGAATGCATTTTTACCCTTAGTTTTCTTTGATTTTAAAAATTATTTAGTGTGACAACATCCACTTGCGAGAGTTCTGAGTAAAGCCCTTTACAGATATTTTCAAAATAATAACTTATTCTAAACGAGCACTGTTTAAACACTAAATAAACGTGATTAAATGCACACATTATGCCAGGTATTTTCATAAACAATGAGTCTCCAATTTATGATTTTCAGCTGTTTGGGTTTGTTTGACGGTGGGATTATTTACACAAATGATACATTTTTTCTTAAAAGTGAGTTAGCAGTTTATCAGTCACGTAATGTACGAGGTAAGTAAATTTTTACTGTGCTAAGTAAAATCAATCACATGGAAGATGTTGCTCAAACCTAGATCTTACTAGTTTATTTCAAAATTTCAGTTTATAAATCTTTGTGAATCAAATGTTAAATTGTTAATGTAAACGACTAAATTTGTTAGTGTTACACATCACCAATACTGCATATATTTATTATTACTTATTACTATTAAAACTACTGTAAGTATTTAATAAATTCGAAAAAACTAAATTAGCTGAAAAGAATGTGGATAATACGGTGTGTTCAAAAAGAAATTACATAAGAGTTGGCCATGGAAACTAAAAGTAATGCAAACAGCAAGCTTTAAAATGCATTAACTGTCATTGTTGTTGTCATAAGTTTATATTCTAATCTGCTATGGAAATTCTAAAGTTTGCTGTCTCTACAGCTTCCTGTTGACATTAGTTTTGCTTTCCATGGCCAACTCTTATGTAATTTCTTTTGGTATAAAGCTTTATTCATTATACCGATTGGCCCATAATTAAATATAACGGCAATGAGATAGCTAGAACAAAAACAAACAGAATGCATAAGTAAGAAAGAGACTAACATAAAAAGTTCTTATTTGTATACCATAATCCCACTATTACTAAGTGCGCACAAAAAGGGCAGCCGCGCAGTTCGTTATCTGGAATTTAGGCGTCAACGATGAAACAATAAATGCAGTGTGCAATAATTCGATAAAAGAACCGCAAAGTGATTAGCCCGTAAGGTCACAGGTGAGATGTAACATGAACACTCCCGCCAAGACAACAAACAAAACCAGATAAATAAAAATCAACTTTTATTTTCCAAATTGTAAATAAAGTAATGAGTAGTTTTGAAACAAAAATTATTAAAACTATTGACGATAGTGTAGACAATTCCATTCCATAAGTAATCAGCCGTATATCCTGTGTAAGATTTTAATATTGGCAACATATTAACGAATTCACTTCAAACATCAATATTATTACTAGATCACAAAATAAATTATTATTAAATAAAATCCCTCGCTTTAGTTTTGTACTTTTCTTTGAGATTGATTTATAGCAATAACTTGATAAAATCGTTCACAGTGTGCAATAATTCGATAAAAGAAACGCGCAGGGGTTAGCTTGGTCCAGTAAAATCACTGGCGAAATTTGAAACACGACCACACTGCCGTCATTGTATTTAACAAATTTCAATAAAAATTATGAATAGTTTTGGAATAAAGGTCACTAAAAATATTGAAGATACTGTAGAAAAATAAATTTCGTAAGTAATCAACCGTATACTTTCGTGAAAGCTATTAATAGCGGCAAAATATTTACTAACCCTACCAAAACATCCCTAACTAACTGGAGTAAAGTATTAATTATTATTAAAGTATATCTTGCAACTGCATATCGAGCTCTGATTTGAAAATAATTGATATTTTACCGGTTTTTTTATGTTTTTGTTGCTTAGTAAAAATAATATTTTTTTAATAAAAACTTGAGATAGAATAAGTCATTTAATTAAATTAACTGCATCACAAGTCTAGTTTATGCAATATCTTTGAGGAGCGCAGCGACGTCCCAGCTTATAAGGATATTAATTGTTATTAATAATAACATAAGGTGTAGCATATCACTTGCATGATTTTAGAGCAAGAGCAAGAATTTTTCCCCACGATTACTGGACATTTTAAAACCTAGCAATATATTAATTTGACTAATATAAGCCCACTATTACTAAATACGCAATACGCAAAAGGGCCAGCCAGCAATTAGTTATCCGGTATTTAGGCGCGAACCCGGCCGGCACCACAGATTTTGGCAACGGTGTCGGGCTTACTAACGTACGCTTAAAATAGTTAAATATATAAATGGGCTCCATAGAGTACCATTTCTATATCTGGGATTCACAGGAACACGTTTATATCTAAAATCTGCATTTCTTAGAAATCTTTACCCCTCTGTGAATGCCTCGACTGGTGTTATGCAACGAAACAAAAATATGTAACCCATTCTCTTCTAGCTTGTTTCCTTAGGCCGGGATCATCAGCGGCCCGAAGACCTATCGGGCTCAATAGCATACCGTTTATAAGTATATATATATATATATATATATATATATATATATATATATATATTAATATTACGAAGGTTTTCGCGGCTGATATGTATTAAAGGTAAACATTTCAGGGTGTCATACCGCTTAATAAATTTGAAGATTTCTTCAACTGGTTGAAGAACATCTTGAATGGCGTTTGGGGTTGGACGACGTTTCGACGACATCACATTCGTCATTTTCAAGTCCTTGTCCTGGTTTGGCTTCTAGTTATGCGTCGTGTTGCAGCATAACTAGAAGCCAAACCAGGACAAGGACTTGAAAATGACGAATGTGATTTCGTCGAAACGTCGTCCAACCCCAAACGCCATTCAAGATGTTCTTCAACCAGTTGAAGAAATCTTCAAATTTATTAAGCGGTATGACACCCTGAAATGTTTACCTTTAATATATATATATATATATATATATATACATGGTTTCCCACATACGACAATGCGAGTTTTAGCGGGAAATAAAATCGTTGTATGGGCTAATAGACATAATAAATGGTAGTTGTGAGCTGTCGGTAAAACAGTTGTTTAACTTGCATGAACCGAGCCAAAAATAATGGCAGGATGTAGTATTAAAAGCATTGAAAATCTTAGTTTTAAGTTTATTCATGAAATATGTGGAAAATGTTACTACAAATTGTTTATACATAACTAACAGGTGTTAAATATTATAAAATTTGTTATGTGAAGTGCAGAACTACATGAATGAATGAATTAATTTAGTCTCCACTCCCCCCTTTGTTTAATATATGTCACAATATGTATGTTGTCACAAAATTCGTTTTTTGGCAATTTTTGTTAATTTAAGGTTTAAAATTAATGATGCATAGGTAATGTTAGACAAATTATTATTGAAGAAACGTGTTTATGAACTTGTACAGGGTCCACCAACCTATTTTAAGTAGGTCTCACTAGTTCGTGGACCCTGCATTATTCATAAAACTTTTACAGCTTCTAATCACAGTTTCACCATTGAATTAATAACAAATTCGCCAACAATAATTACCATTGCTTAAAGTTAAGTAATTTTCAAGCTCCAAGTATTAGATGATTAAAATGTTCCAGATTTTATATAAAAATCAGTTGTATCCTTTTTATTCTAATAAATTTGAGTATTTCCTTCAACTAGATGCACTTCTCACAATTTCAAAGTGCTCTAACCCCTTAATTATTAAACAAATAACAAATACTATTGAAATCTCTCGAGTAGCATAATATACCAATTATTCAGAAAAAAACCAATATCAGCACATCGTATTAATAAATATCTAGATATAATGAAACAAGTAAATCCATTTTTATATTTTATTTAGTAAGTCATTTCCTATTTACATTCAAATACAAAATATAACAAAAGTACACTTCAACGTATTTTTACTTATAATCTAAAATATTACATGGAACACCTTTGGCAATGTTTACAATAGAAATATTAAAATACAGTGAAGAAACCATATAATTTAAATGGTAAAAAGTACACACATGCATTTATAATTATCCAAAATAAAATCTAACAAAATCACATTTTAAAAGTGATACAATAACAAAATAGCAATTAAAAAAAGATGAGAAAACAGCTAATGGAATTGAAAACTCTTTTTTAAATTCAAATAACAGAAAAGCATTTGGTAAAAATAATGGTCTGCCAAAAAACCAAAAGCAGTAGTTACCAGTTAACAACTTCTAAAAAAATATCCTAAAAAACATAATACTTTCATTAGATTAGCAAGCATGTAGGACTGAAGTGCTATAATAGTAAAAAAGCGTACTTTTGTTCACGATTTATGCGTTAAAAAAAGTGGAACTTTCAATACGAATTTTGGTTAAAATACCATAGTTCATTCAAATTCAAGATAGAGCAAAATCTGCAACCCACGTTACAAATATCAACAGTCAATTGATTAGTAATTTGATTTTATTAAAATGTAGATCATATGATGTACGTAGTATAATATAGAGGTTATAGTTTTTGTCAAATATGCAAAGCTTGAAATTGGAAAATTGTGCGATGTTTTCCTAAACGAAATCTGCTGAATGTGATTTGAGAATAAATTTACCCACTAAAAAATGTTGCAAATGGCCTCCTCAAGCAAAGATTCACATTGATTTTGACATTCATAAAGACAGTAACAAGGCCATGTCTCTCTGATCTAAATTTTAATAAAATCATATTTGATCTAAATTTTAATAAAATCATATTAGTAACAACTTACTGCTGATATTTGTAACTTGGGTTGCAGATTTTGCTCTCTCTTGAATCTGAATGAACTATAGATTTCTTCTACAACCGAACATTTCACATTTTTTATTATAGGCAACCCAAAATACATTTTACTATTTATTAAAAGTGGGAGATATATCCGCTATAAATGAAATTGTTAAATTACAGAGCGTATTATTTTTTAGTCTTTCATAAAAAATAACCAGTATTAGTCAATACATATCAATTTTAAATAAAACTTACAACCTACGAGAGGTGTTCGTTGATTCTAGAATCAACGAACACCTCTCGATCATAGCTAAAAACAAATTCGATAATGGTCCGATTCCTAAGTCAGCTTTCGCTAACCACATAATACTCTTTAATCATGATTTCAACCCCCATATCAATTTTTCTATTTTACATTTACAGAACAAGGGCTCCAAACTTAACTTGTTTGAAATATTAGAAATCTCTAAGAGATCCAAAGCCGATTCAGACCATTGCCTTAATGAATTGAATTACTTTGAGAACAATTTTCACTTATTACATTTAATTATTAAATAACCTCCTAATGAATTGTGGTTTTTGCATTTGTCTTTTTGTCAATTTTTCAATTTTTATCTTACTTTATTAGCTTATTTAGATCTTTACTGCTGGTGTATTTTACACTTTGTTATATAACCATTGAGGTTTCCTAAGTAGTTTTAGTTAGGTTTAATTATTTAATAGGGTTTCTGGGCCTTTTGCTAGAAATGTTTGTATTCTGCTATATAGGCAACCATTCTCACACATATGTAAGACCTTTAGTTGTTTGTCAGGGTTTTCATAGTTTTCATAGTTGGCGCTGTTTTAACAATTTCCGCTCTAGGAGAGATTAATTATTTGTTTACTTCCTTTTAATGGAGTCGTGTTCAAGAAGTGGGCCTTTGGCTCGTTTATTTAACAAATGTTCATCGCCCTCAATAGGGAAATGTAAATTTAAACTTTAACTTTAAATTGTATTATTGCATATGTTCTTCCCCAGTAAGTACATATTTTTCAATTTAACTTGTCAATTTTTAATTCTTGCAATTTTGTTTTAGCCATGTCTAATATAATTTTGTAATGGTTCTCCTAGAGTCTGGGTCACATTGCCTAGCTGTTTTTCATTCATGATGTTGTTACATGCCTGCGGAAATTGTTCCTTAGGTCTTAATTTGTAACTCGCCCCTCAGGCACCAAATGTTACTTTTAACCGTAATCTAAGCTATCTCTTAGGTAAGTCGTTCGCTTTATTGTTAAGGTATCCCTAACATTAATCATTTTTAGCCTTTGTTAACAATTTTTACGTCTGATGATGAAAATTTGTCGAAACTAGTCACGTACATTATATTTTGTCAACCGTTTTAAAACAAATAAATTCGTGGGGAAGACTTCAAGTCCTTCATTTATTATTAAAACTCAACCCCACTTTGAGCAACTATGGATCAACTACGATTTACAAATCACTAAACCAATTGAACAGGTAAAAAAATACCCAAGATATTCTTCAAATGTAACGTAGTTTTAGTAAATAATGCTTTACCTTTTACAGAATAATTATTAAAATAAAAAGTCGTACAAGGTCAACGCACCATCATTGAAGCTGTTGAAAATTTTAACCAAGCTGTAATTAAACATTGGAAATAAGGTAACATTGAATAAAATTACCCCAACATTTATAATTACAAAGAAACTTTTCCATTATAACAGAAAATCATAAAGAAAAAACTATTAACCTAGCAAACCAACACGAGCGTCAACTGTTTATTTAGAGATAAACAAAACAGAAGGCTTCCGTCCACCTTATTACTAACATACCAGGAACTTTATCGACTATGTCAAACTCTGATTAGACCACAATTTTTCCAAAAACTACACGAAACATTTGTGCAACTTAAAATTTTGTGAAACGATAAACGCTTCAGGTAAAAAAATAAACCTTTAAACTTAAAATTAATATGCTAATTATATCATGTTAGCTACACATCCAGTAATTTGTCAACATAATTTTATTACAAGTATTTGTTCCAGTTTTATGATTCATAAATTATTCAAGATATCAACTTTAATACTACTAACAAAAATTTTTCAAGGAATAGTTTACTCGAAATATAAAATGTAACTCAAGAATTATGATTTTAAACAGGTAAAATGTGAGAATTTTATTCCTTCACCAATCTAATTGGTACCATTTTATTTATTTTACAGGTTCATTGCACATGTTAATCTCATTTGATTTTAATTTTAAATTGTCTGATGAAGCAGAAATATTTGTCTGCGAAACGTAACGTTACTGTTCAAATTTTTAACTAAGTTTTATTGATATGTATTGACTAATAGTGGTTATTTTTTATGAAAGACTAAAAAATAATAAGCTCGGTAATTTAACAATTTCATTTATGGCTGATCTATCTCCCACTTTTAATAATTTGTAATTAAACAGCTGTTAACAAAAATTTTACTATTACGCTCTTAAGGTTTGTAAAGAATATTTTATGCACTGCGTTTTAAAAATTGGCACGTTACAAACTAACGTGTTTAAAGTATCTACTTTAGACAAGTTTGTAAAAGAAATCAGTTTACAAACATAAAAACATCATTTAGTAACCAACAGATAAACCATAAATTAGGTAATGCAATAATTTAAGAATAGCAAAATCGGTAAACCGAAAAAAAACAACTTTCAAATAAAAATGACTATGTCGATTACGAACGCTTGTTGTTTCGTATGATGTTGCTCACGGCAGTTTTTATAACAGGAGACGTTCTACACTGCAAAGACGAATGTTGCAACTTGGCTTCTCGTATCTCCGGGAACGACGGCACTTTTTGCAGTCTTATGGCATCTCTAAAAGCGGTTTTTAATGCCATTAAAGACTCCGGTGTCCAACGTGTCCTACGTATTGAACCTACAATATTTAAACGGTTAATAACATTGTATCAAACACCATCCAGTTATTAACTACTGAACAAAACTCAAGTATGGTCGAAAATTATTTTCATCTAGTATGGCTACGGAATAGTTCCTAATATCTGAATGAAACTATAAGTCACTTAAAAATCAAATTGCAAACTTGACATTTAAGAATAACGTTGTTGCATTCATAAATTAGGAACTATTCCATAGATGAAAATAATTTTTAATGGATACATATTGGAACACATTTAGCCATAAAAAAATTCTGCATCCAAAAATTAGAATTTTCTAGTTTAATTTTTAAATACGTTCAAACATCTAAAAAGCATTAAGTAGCTTATTACACACAACCGTCGCATGTCAGATATCATCCAATGAGAACCATGCATTTTTTTAAAAACGAGCAATCCCGAATCGATTACCTGATAAGCTCCCTAGGGAAACTTATCAACCGATAAGCTCCCTACTGCTAATTATCGGCCCCGTAGATGGCGTCATAATTAGAAATAGGAATGTAAGAAACAAGCAATTTGAGTTGTTTGACATTATTAGATCAATTTTAAATCATAAATCGTATACGGGTTTGGTGTAATAATAAATAGTAATATAACAAGGGCGACACATACTTACCGATAATTTTGCACAAGCCAAGGGTCGGGTGCTGGTTGCAATGAAAACTGTCCAGAGGGCAGTTTTCTAAGGGCAACCAGCACAATGATTCTTGGCACGGGCAAAATTATATGTAAGTGTGTCGCACGCGTTCATATTTTGAAAATTATTACACAAAACGCGTATACGAATTACAAAACGCGTATACGAATTATGATTTAAAATTGATCTAATAATGCTAAAAAATTCAAATTGCTTGTTACTTGCATTTCTATTTCTAATTATGACGCCATCTACGGGGCCGATAGTTAGCAGTAGGGAGCTCGTCAGGAAATCAGTTCGAGATTGGTCGATTTAAAAAAAATGCATGGTTCTCATCGGATGATATCAGTCATGTGACAGTTGTGTGTAATAATCTTCAAAATATAAACGCGGGCGACATACATATATACCGGGTGTCCGTTCTCAAAGTCGAACATAGGCGATTAACATTGTATTGAACGTTTTTGGCAATTCCTGCTCGCCAATTCAACTTACAGGGAAGATAATGGTATCAATGGAAAGATATAATGATTACACATCAAATTATACCAATAATAATACTCAAGATGCGACTTTTATTTTAAAATACTAATTTAAAACTTGGAAATTTTTAAATATGCCATGCCTTGCTTTTCAAGTTCGATAGCATTTGTCAAAAAAATTGGTAATTAGTTGGCGTAAATCAGGTATTTTCTGTCAAAGTCTGTAAAAATGATCTACAGAAAAATGAATTATTTCAATTATGAACGAGTGAATGCACTAATGTCAATTGCCTATGTTCGACTTTGAGAATGGACACTCGGTATATAATTTTGCCCGTGCCAAGAGTCATCGTGCTGGTTTCCCTTAGAAAACTGCCCTTGGGACAGTTTTCATTGCAACCAGCACTTGACCCCTGGCGTGTGCAAAATTATCGGTAAGTATGTGTCGCCCTTGTTATATTACTATTGATTAGAAACGTTATTAAATTAATAAGAAGATAATAAAATAATTAAATTATAGTACATACATCTGGTTTTAAATTTCCGTAATCGATGTGATTCCTCAATTTTATTAATTAGCCACTGCCTCAATATTGGAAACGATTTATTAGATAATTCAGGAATCAGTCTTAGAGCATCTCTTATAGATTCTGGAGATGGACACTCCTTAGCTCGAATAAAACTTTGAAAGTGCTTCATGGTTGCGTTCTCTTGTTCCTCTGTCCAATCATCAAGGTTATTTTTTGGTGTTTTTGGTGATACGTATCGATTATGGCGGCCTAAAGAAAGATACCCCATTAGCGAATGTACAATTTATTAGTAGGTTAACAAGTACGAAGAAATTAATTCACATTCGGGAGAACTCCCTGTCAAAATTTGTTTTGAACTAACACGTATGTGGCTCTTACCTTTTATTTTTTGTTTCTTCGGTGTAACACATTGGGACGGAGAAATGCCTGATTCACTTGAAACCCGGACAAGCTTGGAACGCTTCGGAACAGCAACCCTATTTAAAAGTACGTAGGGATTCAACTGCACGTAGCTGGTTGATGGCCCAGAAGGAGAGAGATGTGAAAACTCCAGGTTACTTGATAGATGTGGCACCGACGTATGCGAAACCTGCACACCACCGGAAGATGGTTGCGGAGAAGGGGAACGGTTGCATTCAAAATCAACATCCACATTGGAAGTTGAGCTATCTCCTTGGGCAGTTTTTAACAACCTCACCACTTGCAGTAAAGGTTTGTTGATGGTTTTTTGTGTGTAGATGTTTTTGTGAATAGAATCTGCGTGTCCCATATGAGACGATAAATTATGGACCTGTGGGTCATCACCACCATGAAGCGACTGAGATGTGGTTGCCAGATGCTTTCGTAAAATAGTAGCACGTAACGTGTTTGGATCTTTGGCACCGCATTTAGTAGCAAATTCTCTAAAATATGGCCCTGCACATATATAATTGAAACGAATACCATTCCCTCCAGGGAGACCAAAAACGAATGGATTATCCTTTGGTACATCAGCTTGCGAACGGTAAGAAAGAAAAACTTCGAGAGCGGCCTTCATCCAATCTAATAAAATTAAGGGAACATTTCTATTTAATTTGCCACGAATAAGGTAAAGTCCAACATCATCGGCTAGTTCTCTATCATCCTGCGATAACAATTGATATTCTGGGCTGCTCTTATCAGTAGAAACCGCACTATTGTAATTGTCAAGCTCCATACGTTCCATTTCCCCAGGTCTTCTTCTATTTAGAACCAAACTGGATCCTAATATGCAAGCCCCAAGATTTTTTCAAGCAGCAAAAGAAAATTTAGATTTCAACAGAGCCAAATTTTTTTCGCAACGCGTTTTCAAATACCCCGCAAGCAGTCTTACATCATCGGTACCTGGTAGCGCTACTTTTTTGTGTCTTTGCAATTTAATTCGATTTTCTTCCACGGTTTTATAAATTACAGGTACGATCTTCTCTGTAAATACGGCAAGGAAATCTCGCACATTTTGTTTCGTAATTTCCTCCCTCGATTCTTCTATGCACATCGTTTGGCATTCCACAGCAATTTTCTTAATTAGGTTTGCCATATACATAGCAGTTGAAGGTGTTTCGTATTCACCTGTCTGAAAAGAAAATCCTGAAAGTTTCTGAATGGCCTCTAAAACTGTGTCATTCATGGATGGAATCATAAGAGAGCGCAAGTCCGTCACAGCAGGATTAAGCTTGCGAGATGTCAACAGAAGACGTCCCAAGTGCCGCAAATGGCATCGAATCATTTTATCATGATGCATAGAGGTGCTGTATTTATTGCACATCGCGTTGCCATACCTTATCGCTAATGGATCATATAAAAAAGCCTTGGTAATATCGTCCCTTCTCAAAAACGGCATTACACGAAGCTTTAATGTGTCATTAGCCATACAGTGGATGTTGCCTTCCTTTTTCCTTCCAAGTACACGATAGATTCGCTGTGCACGGGCATGATTACTTGCTTCTGGATTACATTGTTTGTAGTGCCTGTCGAACTTGGTCAATTGCAATAATAAAGAACAACGTGGACAAGTAAGGTACCGTTCAGCTGCTTGCTGCGTTTTAGGCCTTCGTGCTGGTATTAGAATACCGTTATTGTAAGAACGATTACGGTTATACATCTCCAAACCTTTAGTTCTCAATAACTTTAGAACTGCATATCTCTCAGGGTGACCTAAAAAAGAAATAAAATTGAAAGTGACAAGCCGAACTATTTATCTTAAGATCAAGTTCCGCGTTCGTTTGAAGTTTACTTTTATAGGAAAATATGGCTTTATTTTTTCAACAAAATTTAATATGTGGCAAGCATATCCCTCAAACTTTCTAATTTGGAATACTTGGCTCGATTTCATTTGAATAAAATTTTCCTGTAGTTAACAGAAGTATCACGAATTAGCTGTGAAAGTACACACCTTTCGGAAAACACTTCAGACGGGCAACTAATTGTTCCTCATGATGACATGCCTCAAGATGGTTGGGTAATTTAACCACACATTTCTTACAGAATATGCAAAACTGTCGTCTTGAATTGCGACCTCCTTCGTTACTAGCTACGCTTTCAGCATGTGATGGTGTAACATAACCCGGATGAACAATGTTCGGTAAAAACGCTGCAATGTCTTTATCAGAGTCCAAGGTATCTGCTACGTGTTCTTGGGGGACGCTAGATTCGGTACTCTGTACCGGTACAGCTTCTTTCAAATGACCATTTTCGGAAAATTGTTGAGACTCTCCAAAGTTACCTAGTATTAACGGATAATCTTCCGTGCCCGCACTGTGCGATGCTGAAAATAAAGCTACAATTTAAAAAAAATCAGGTAAAAATAGCACAACTCTTACCAGATACACAAGAATGACTGCTTATTGATGTGATAGGAGAGTACTCTTGTGAAGAAGCTACAACGTTGGAGTAACCATTAACGTTTTCGATATCAAACGCTTGTTGCACAGGGCAGTCAACATTTGAAACGGGCACTGGTTCTTGGCTGTCGTATAGAGGGTAATCAAGGGCAGAAAAAGCTCGGTTTAAATTACGGCGAACTCTTTCCACGGAAGTGCAAGTGTATGGATAATCAACTCGCGGAGGGGTGATTTTGTTGGCTGGGTGCTCTGGAGCATTATTATCCATGATGACAAGTATGTTAAATTTGTCGAACTAATACAGATTTTACGGTATTCCTATAAACAGCGCTGGACAATGAAATCTAAGCAGGAAAATCAAATCTACGCAGGAAAATCAAAACAACGCAAGAGCTTATTGGTAAAAATAATGTTTGGGTTATGAAGATTCATGGCCCACAATGAATCGAAATGTCAGAATGTGAAAGAACAATTAAAACTAAAAAGCACGCCAAAAAATTATACTAAGCAGGAACATATACACGACGCTGGAACATATACACTACGCAAGACATTGGCAGGAGGAATACGGTAACAATTTGTTGATTACGGGAAAGCAGTCTAAAACAAGTTGTGAACGAATCCCCAGGTTTGGCATTTTTCACATAACGTTAGGGGGAGCGCTCCACTAACGTCCAGCGGCAAGGAAGTGATACACTTGCAACAGTACATGTGGTTATTTTCACAGGTGATCCTTGCAGTAGTGCCCCGTAATAAAACTTCGCTGCAACCGTTACAGCTGGGAAGACCTACAAAACAAAATAACTAGTTGAAAAACTTGCAGTCGTAGGTCAATATTAAATCACACATTTTGCGGGCATGGCGACTAATATTATTCAGGGTGTTGAAATTTGTTTTATTTTAAAATTTTACTCTAATATTTTCAAAATGGAGCAATGTTTTTTATTGAAATTTTTAGGGTGTTTATTAGTAATAGTTTTGTACATAATTCTGTGTAAATAACATTTTGAGGTCAACCGGTGGCATACTGGGGAGCTCAAACCTGTATATTGACCCAAACAGTGGCACGCCACTGGAAAAAAAACGCGTATCCCTACGTTTTTTCTTATAGTTGGTTCCCCTATTATTTAATATTCTACTATTTTTTATATTTATAGGTGGCTGTTCAAGACATAAAAAACAAAACCTTCATACAGGGTGTATTGATATGAACGTTATCTAGTTACCTTTGAAATTTGTTTGCATGTACATTTTTAAGCGCCACTACATTGTTATTTGTATTGCATTATTCAGAGCATTTAATTTAGTGTCTACCAAATATTTAATACTACTATAGTCATATTTATACCTATTCGGAGTCACGTGATAATATAGTGACTATAGGTATGTCGATTCTTAAAAATGCAATTTTAGAGTAATAGTACATAAATGATACTTCGTTTTGTAGGTTATCATGACTGCTCGTTATACGGCATGACCGATAGTTTCTGTTTATTTTCAGTTACCTGCTCAACGAATTCAGGTTTAATTTTGGTTTTATTACCCTTATCTCAATAACTTACACGAAAAATATAATCTGACAGATTAGAAACGTCAAAATTTAATAGTAGATTATGCAATGAGAGAGAGAAATGCGTTATTTTGCTGAGGTGCAATTACTGACTCGAGGGCTTCGCCCTCGAGTCAGAAACTGCACCCAAGTAAAATACCATTCTCTCCGAGTTGCATATACTATTTTTTTCACGTTGCAGGAAGATTTAAAACGAAAAACCAGTTTTTTTTAAACGTCATTTATTGACATTTTAGTTAGAATTTGTTTAAAATTAGTAGCCTATGGTAAATTTTAAAGTTGGTGGCACTGTAAGTCATTATGACAAGAGCTCACAATTATGTCAAATTCGAGGTTATCAGGTTAGGTTTTGCGTCAGTTTTGACACAAACTGACGCAAAACCTAACCTGCTAACATCGAATTTGACATAATTGTGAGCTCTTGTTATGTTGCGCAGTCATAATGTAAACTCCCTAGGGACCTTTGTCCTCTCTAGGGAGTAATTCATTACTTCTCTCACGATTTTGGTATCATAGAAATCGTGTTTTGCTCCCCGACGTGAAATAATTAATTTTTTTAAACGACATGCCATTTTTTTGAACGTCTTCCATTTCATCTGTTTTACTAAAGATGAACAGTGACAGACAAAAGTCACGTGTGTCCGAATGGGTATAATGTTGACTATATTTTGCTAGCGCCTGTAAGTGGGGAGGTCACAACATAAGTGAGACACACAACCATCTGTTTCTACGGACTTGGTGCATTGTGCGCACAAGCGTCGTCCGTAAACACGTTAACGAAGCTGTGCAGTTCGAATTTCAGGAATGCGCACAAGACGCTTAGTACTCCGAGAGAGACTAGGTCGGCGCCGTAATGTTTTCGCCCGTTCCCAGACCCTAGTGCAATATAGAAGTATTAAATATATGGAGTCAACACAGGTTGTTGTGTTATGTTACTATGCGCGTGCATGATAGCATTGCTTAAGAGCGGCACATTTTATTTTACATGGGGAATCAAAAGCACACTAGCTAACGTTCATTTTAAGACACACTGTACAATGTACAGGGTGTCCCATTTTCGATGATATTACGGGGTATCTCACTTACGAGTAAAGATAGAGAGTTGCGGTTTACGCAATACTATGCTACCTTTTTGTGAAAATAAAGATGGTATAAACAAAATTTTCATAGCCCGCTACGTTTCTGAGATACAGGGCGAAATTGAAAATATTGCATTTTGGGACCCCCCTCGTATCTCCGTTATCCTTTAACATATCTCAAAGCTAGAAACTGGCTCTCATACAGTTTTTTACGTAGAATCCAGTGGCGTAGTCAGATTTTTGCTGTGAGCTGTCAATTTTTAGCTATAAATCAAACATATGTTTTTTTAAACGAAACACCCTGTATATTTTTCTTTCATTTGATTGGAAATTTTATAAGCTTTACAAAAATATATACAGTGTTTCGTTAAAAAAAACATTAATTTAATTTATAACTAAAAATTGACGGCTCACATCAAAAATCTGAAAAACTGTATAAGATCCAGTTTTTAGCTTTGAGATATGTTAAAGGATAACGGAGATACGAGGGGGGGCCCAAAATGCAATATTTTCAATTTCGCCCTGTATCTCAGAAACGAAGCGGGCTATGAAAATTTTGTTTAGACCATCTTTGTTTTAACAAAAAGGTAGCAAAGTATTGCGAAAACCGCAACTTTCTATCTTTACTCGTAAGTGAGATACCCCATAATATCATCGAAAATGGGACACCCTGTACTACACTCGTGCTCATAAAAATGCAATACAAGTTTTGCAACCGATTTTTGTAATATTTTAGTTTTGTAATACCGGTTGGTTTGAAACATCAATAAAGTAAAATTGTTGGTGGTATTAAATTACATGAAAATAGTTAAATAAAAATATCGTATACAAAATGTATTTAATAATGCGAATAATACGACTTTTCAAATACGTACAACAGTAAGTGTATTCCACTTTTATGAGCACAAGTGTACATGCGTACATGCGCTTTACGCACCGAAAAGCTGTCAACCACTGCGCGAGCGTACTAGGGACCTGTTAACCTTATTTGGATTTAACTGCCAAATAAGTTATTTGTATTTGACGAATAAGTTACGTTATTAGCCGAATAAGTGCTAGAGGTGGAAAAAGGGTTTCTAGTTATTTGTCAAATAAATTTATTAGATGTTTATTAGGAAGTGGAAAGACCGGGCCTAATAAATATTAAACTACTTAAAATTTCTTACGTCTGTAGCGTTGCTTGCAACTGTCGCATCGTAAGCAGCTACCGCCGGTCAACCATTTTGTACAAATATTGGACCTGGCCCGCGTTGAAAAACTCTCCCAGACGGTTATTGCCAAACGATCCAGTTCACGCTGGATATTTTCACTAAACGGTCGTACTTTATTTTGAACTTCTAATAATTCACCGCCCGACAAATGGAATCTCATGCACGTGCGCTTGTAAGTGCAAGTTAGTAAATTGTTGCACTGAATTAAACCATGGCGATATCTGCACTCTGAACGCCGACACGTTCCGAGCAAAAATTCTCTACACGCCATTATTTAAATCACCGAAACCACTAAAATATCAACTTGCTACGCATCCACGATACGACAAAAAACAAATATACAAGGCGTCTCGCATGGAACTGACCAACTGACACGCCGCATCAGAGCATGCGTAGAAGAAGCATTCCGTAATGAGTAATTCGGCTATGTTCGTTGCCTCGTTTCCGGGCGTTATTTAAATTTTAAACGTAACCACATTACGCAGCATACTTTTGTACCATTAATTTAATTCCTATGTCAAAATCAAGCGTCACTTTTGACACAAATTGACACAAAACCTAGCCTACTAACCGCGAATTTGACATAGACTTACAGACTCACATGTGAATTTATTCCCATTAGTTTTTGAAAACACCCAGTCGTAAATTTAGAAATATGGCGTCAGTATAAAAACCGAACATTATAATTTATAGAGTAGCTCGAAAATGTTATCTTTCACATTTTTCAAATATGCAGAGAGTTCTTGCTGAAAATACATGAAACAACATAACAGGCAGTATAAATACATGTTTCAAAATAAGGTTGGTTGCTTACCTAAACCAAAATTTTACTTACACAATGTTTTTTTGCAGCTCCTATAGTTTATTTTAGTAAAATTTTAGAGGTTCGCGTAATATAGATAAAGTCACATCACTCCTTAGACCAAAAAGTAAGTTAACTGACGAACTAATCACGAGCTCGAGTCGCGGGAAATGGCGAACGATTTCATTGCAGTTTTGGATCCCGCCAAAATAATGCAAGGGTTGCAGATTGAACGCCCACAAAGCTGAAAGAAATTGCGTCATAATATAAATGACGGGTAAACCCCTGGATACAGTACTTTCGTTCCCTTGAATTTTTAACGTGCTTGAACAGTTAAAGAACTTTACAATTTTGTAAACAAAGTAATCTCTAGTTTAGTGTTTAAATGTTTCGATTTTTTTTGCATTGCTATAGCTGCGTTCGGAAAGTTACCTCTGACAGCTCTGTTTCCTCGAAATTATTCGCAGAAAGAGATCGATAATTGCCATCGGCGGGGGTGGAAGTGAGATAAATGAACGATTTCGAGGAAACAGAGCTGTCAGAGGTACCTTTCCGAACGCAGCTTATGTTGCCATTGCCACAGCATCTGTTTCGAACAACGTCATTGGCGTAGTGTTAGAGAGGGGTTAATATTGTAAAAGAAAATAAGTTACAATAAATCAAAATAATGGATGGCTAAAGTTGAATACTAGACTTTTCTACGTTGGAAATAATCAGAAATTGAACTGCCAGGGAAGCAAACTGATACTTTACAAACCAATATTTTGATTACTGTACCGATGTCCTTCCAAAACAGCACGCATATGACAACCTAACTTGTAACTATTTGAAGTCAGCACATATTTACCCACTGAATTCGTTAATCGTTTCCCCGACATCGTCTTTGATTACGATAATCTGAGCAGGCATATTCACAGTCGTGTTCAAATAAATCTGGGACAATGTTTTTTTCATATCAAGGTTCCGTTAGGAATTGAAGAATATCTCCATGGATTTCCTGCTATCAGAAAGAATTACATTACCTACACTTTTACAGGTAATGAAATCTGTAACTCTTTCTGATAAGCTTAAATTCATGGAGATATTCTTCAATCCTTAACTCAACCTGCATGTGAAAAAACACTGTCTCATATTTATTTGAACTCCGACTGTACATCGTTTCCAAACAACGGGTAATGTTGGTACAGGAAATATCCTTGAAGAACAACCCTTATTGGTTTAAATAATGATGAAATGCTGGATTCAAGTTTCTTACCTTAATTAAAACTGATTGCAAATAACTTCTTATTTTCAGTAGTAATGTAACATTCGACTTGAATATAACGAGTTGCTATGATAACAGATATGCAACTCGTTGTCACTCGTTGCATTTCCTAGGATCATAGCAACAAGTTAAAATTCAGGAGAATTATAATCTGGTATTGTTCACGACACGAGTTGCATTTAACTGGAGAATTTAACAAACAAGTCATAAATGAACCAATTTATTGAAATAAATAACTAATCATGAAAGAGTTGCAGTGATTGGACCATTTTGAACGAAATCTGTGATTTCATTGGTTTTTAAATATGTGCGTTGAATTCTCATGATTATTTTTCTCTTTAAAATCTACCAGAAATTGCTAATTTCATTTCATATATCATACGTGACAGCTGGAGGAAGTAAAAATTGATATACTCTCTGTAGGAAGTAGTTTTTTTCAGACAAGCTCTCTCGATCTCCCAGTATAGTGTGTACAAAAAATAACGTAATAGTAGATTATGCAATGAGGGAGAGAAATGCGTTATTTTGCTGAGGGCAATTTCTGACTCGAGGGCGAAGCCCGACAGTCAGAAATTGCACTGAAGCAAAATAGCATTCTCTCCGAGTTGCATATACTATTTTTTTCACGTTGCAGAAAGATTTAAAACAAAAAACCTGTAGTTTTTGAACGTCATTTATGACACTTTAGTTACATTTCTTTTAAAATTAGTAGCCTATGGTACATTTTAAAGTTGGTGGTACTGTAAGTCATTATGACAAGGGCTCAAAATTATGTCAAATTCGAGGTTATCAGGTTAACCTGCTGTTGTGTCAGTCATAATGAAAACTCCCTAGGGAAATTTTTGTCTTATTTGGTCTCTAGGGAGTAAATGTTTTACTTCTGTCACAATTTTGATGCTAGAGAAACCGACTTCTACTCCCGGTCGTGGAAAAAGGCTCATTATTCCGATTTCTAATAAGCCGACAAGAAAAGGTTTAAAACAAAAGCTTCAGGACATAACTTAAGCTTCAAGAGAAGATTATCAATCTTATATATATTTCTAAAAGTCCTGACTGACTCATCAACGCCCAGCCCAAACCCATGGACCTAGAAAGCTGAAATTTTGCACAGAGGTTTCCTTTATGATGTATACAAGGAATAAGGAAGGATATTTCGAAATTCAACCCCTAAAGGGGTAAAATGGGGGTTCCAATTTTGTATGGAAAGATAACATTAAATAGACATTTCGAAACTTCGTAGGAGTACTCCTAAGAACAAATAAACAAACACGTATTTTGTGATTTTCCGAAAATCAACCCCTTAGGGGGTGAAATGGAGTAAATAAACCTAAAATACGATATGGGTGTCGTTATTGAGGTTTTTTGAGACGTTGATTGCGAAAATGACATTTATTTTTAAGTCCAAGGCGGTGGACATGACATAAGGAAAGGGACGGGACGGGACCCGGGATGGGACGAGACGGAAAGGGAAGGGGTGGGATGGAAGGGAAGGGGACGGGACGGAAAGGGATCGGAAGGGACGGGACTGAACGGGACGGGACGGGACTGGACGGGACGGGAAAGGAAGGGACGGAACGGGAAGGGACGAGACGGGACGGGGCGGGACGGGACGGAAAGGGAAAGGATGGGATGGGAGGGGACGGGACGGGACGGGATGGGACGGTACCGAGACGGGGACGGAGAAAAGGACGGGGACGGGGACAGGATGGGATGGGATGGGACAGCTAGCCTTAAAATAAAGATTTTAACTCACCCTAATTTAAATCGAAGGTTTCATATCCAAGATTATTTTGGCACAGAGGGCATCTCGGAATGCATTCTCGGCGCTCCACTATGCTGTCCCTGCAACTCCTGCATAAAACATGATTGCAGGTTGTGCATGCCATATTGTCGGCCTCGATAACATCCAAGCATACAGGACAGTTAAACGGCATGTGATCATGCATTTTCTTGTGCAAATATTTGCAGTTTTGGGTCGTACACTGCCCCCTTCTGAAATTCCTGCATACTTGATCGGTTTGGCTAGTTCTCGCCAATTCCTGCTGCATGACCATGATCGGATACCCGCCTTCTTCGAAGCTTTTCCGATCGGCTTTGGTGGCATGTACAAAGCGACATTTTTCACCATAACGGCATTGTCCCGTATTCTGGTGCTGTCTGCAGTACACCACCTTCGACCTCTGCACCTGCCTAAAATACAAATATAGTCCATCCAGAAAACTCCCGTGATGCAAAAGTGACATTCAGTTGGTTATTATAGAAATCCCTATTAGGCCGTTAGTCATCTTTAGATTTGATATTAGCCCCATTTTCAATTTCAGTCAAGGCATGTGGAGAAATTTAGGAATTATTGCCGAAAAATTTTGCAAATTAGTCAATTTCTTTAACTATCCATTCAAAGAACAAAATATATACACTTGAGAGCAAAAGTATTCGGCCACAAAATGTTGAAAGCAGCTGATCTAAGGTAATTAATATTACTTTAGGAGAATTGTCAGCTAGAGTTTGTGTTCAAAATAGTAACTTTGTTCATTCTTTTTTAAACAATCCGAAATTATTCAAAAAAAAACATTCAGTATTAGTCAAGACAAGATAATTCATAAACATTTTTAATAAGGCGTTACCTTTCTTCAGACATAGGTATACAAAATAAAATATAAAGTTGTGTTTGCGAATTTAAATGTAATGAAACAAATGTTTAAATATTACCTAAGTTAGTGAAAGATTACTTCCTGAAATAAGTATGGAGTTTGTTTTTTTTTAAATAACATAGTGCCCAATCTTATTGTTATTATTTATTAAATGTATTATTATTATTATTTATTAAATGTATTATTATTATTATTTATTAAATGTATTATTATTATTATTGATGTTTTTGCCACTTTATTTTATTAAGGACCTATAAGAGGCCCGCAGCAAATTTTCGCGGAGGGGCCCGAAATCTGAATTTACGCCGCTGTAATTATTGACAATTTATACTCAAATTAATTTGTTATTTGATGACTTTCAGGGTTCACTAGTTTTTACTATTTAAAACAACGATTACTCGAACGACGAGGGAGTTTTTATGAAAATAACTTTATTAGCATTATTGCTATACATAAACAATTTCAAACGATCCCATAATTTTGTTATTATAAATCCCAGCCCAAAATTCTAGAATTTGGCAAAAAATGACTTTTTTCTAGGTACGGAATGAATGGAGAATTTTAATGAAAACACGATTTCAAAGAAAAACACGAAGAGAGCATTGTTTGCAACTTTCTAAGGGCACTCGTGCCAATCTGCAATAAATATTGTAGGTATATAAATACAAATCTGGTGTGATACACGCACACAACTTCCTTTTACAGTAATCTTATAATTGCCAAAAATTTTATTTTAAATTTTTAAGCATTTGTCAAAAATTTTCAAAATTTACAAATTTTACAAAAACGATACAAAATAGAGTGTTAGTTCAAGAGACAAATTTTCTCTAGAATTTTAAGCTGAATTCAAAAATGTAATAATATAGCGGGTGTTCTATTTAAAATAGGAGTTAATAAAAAAAATAGAAAAAAACAAAAGAAACCCATTTTAGAAGTATTCAACTGGAAAATTACCTATCTCACATCAATACACATTAAAAATGTAATGAAAATGTAAAGTTTAAAAAAAAATCGTTAGAGCCGTTTTTGAAAAAATCGAAAAAAACTGAAAAATCACAAGAGTAAACACCTACTTCCGGTTATACGATTTTGTTCAAAAGCTTGCTGTCGCATCTACATAGTACACAAAACTTATATATGAAGTTTCAACGCCATACCTCTTTCCGTTTTTGAGATATTCTGTTCACAGACAGACCAATGAAAAAAAAATATGTTTTTTGGGTTCACGGGACTCTAAAACGTGAAGATCTGTTGAAAACTCAATTTCGAAGTTTTGGGGTGAATCCAATACTTCCTTTATTGTAAAAGGAAGTAAAAATCAATTGCCGCATGTATGTTACATCTTCACTGGAGGACGGCTTGACCGATTTGGCTCATTTTTTTTTGTGTTTCTAATTGTCAGGACAAGGTTTAGGTATATGAAAGAAAATTTTGGGGAAATCCACCGGAAAGTCGGAAAATCAAACAGATGATTTTCTATGGTATTTTTGTATGGGATTTCGTTTGTTTTCGTTTCTAAATGACTTTTCGAAGAGAACATACCGAAACTTTCAGCATTAGAGAATGCGTTATGCAGCGGCATATTCTTAAACATAAAAGAACAAAGTTTTATGTCACTAATGTCGCTAATTGCTTTATCATCGTTTTTTACTAGAGGACCATTGTTTTTGTGATCATGGCTACTTGATAATTGCACGTCTTAAAGACAACCAAAAATTTTTGATGGGCATTTTAAGGTAAACGATTGCATTTAGGCTTAAGAACTAAGAGTACATTATTTTTGTGACTTTTAATTCTCTTTCAGATAATAACCTAAAATTTCAAAAAAAATGTTGCAGATAACGAAGTTAAAGTTAAAAAAAGTTTTCAAAGATAGGTAACGTCCCTCTTACAGTCAAGTCTAGTATATCAAACATTTTTTACTAGTGCAGTACATACTAGTGCGCATGTATACCAAAATTCAAATCGATATCTCTACATTTTTACTGAAGAGACTTTGTACTAAGGTATATTAGGTTTAATCGATTCATTATAACGTAAGGAATCTATGACTAATCAATGTCCCATTCTTTTTGGCAAACCATGTATATATTATGTCTAAGCTCCATAGCTCGCCTTACGGACATACCGCGTCGTCGCCGTAAGGCGAAGATATGTAAGTGGCATGCAACGCTTTCGGTGGTTAGACGTGAAACTTTAATATTTTTTTTCTATCGGAGGGGTGACTTTTAATGTTTCCAAACGATTTTAAGTTGTTACTGGTGTTTATGGTTAGGGCTGTTTCAATTTTGGTTAAGCTACGAGTTTTATCAACAAAGTTACGTTTGATATCTTACCATATTTTAAATTTAAAGCTGGGTGAATTATATATATCCCAGTACGTATGTTTTTTGAAATTATAAAATGGGAAAAAAAAATTCGCCTCGGTTAATAATAATTATTTTTAGTATAATCTAGAAATTTTTTCTTTCAACTACAATAATTCGATAATAGTAATTTACGATACAAGTAACGTTATCAAGCTTTTTACATTTGGAGAGAATAGTTTGAATGAACGAGCGCCGTTAGGAGCGAGTTCTTTAAAATTCTAGAGTAATGTAGAAAGCAGATAACGTTACGTATATCTAACACAGTTTCTTTTATCCTAAAATACTAATCTTAAAAAAAATAGGAAAAATTATTATTAATGACACAACAGCGAGACATATATCTGCTATGGCTGTGGTGGTTTCACTCAATACTGTATTGTTGGTAGCACTGTCAGGTTATGTCAAATTTGAGATCTGCAGGTTAAGTTTTGCTTTAGTCTGTGTCAACAAACCAAACCTAACCTACTAACATCGAATTTGATATAGACTAACATTGTCACTAACAATACACGTCAGTACTGCCAACATGTGATTAAATGCAAATAAAGTACATATCGGTATGTTATTTTTCTTAACAACACTTGTGCTGTTAAATGCACCTTAACGCAACTCGTTGCTAAGGAGTTATTAGCATGGTAACAAAATAGAATAAAATAAATTGTATTTATGGTCCGATTTAGCTCATATTCGGAATGTACGTTGGCTACTTAGAGAGAAATGTCTATACAAAATATGAACCCGGTAGGTGGCGCTGGAGTCAAGATATTTACTAAAATGTGTATTTACGGTCCGATTTAGCTCATATTTGGAATGTACGTTGGTTGCTTAGAGAGAAATGTCTATACAAAATATGAACCCGGTAGGTGGCGCTGGACTCAAGATATTTACCAAAATGTGTATTTACGGTCCGATTTAGCTCATATTCGGAATGTACGTTGGGTACTTAGAGAGAAATGTCTATACAAAATATGAACCCGGTAGGTGGCGCTGGAGTCAAGATATTTACTAAAATGTGTATTTACGGTCCGATTTAGCTCATATTCGGAATGTACGTTGGTTGCTTAGAGAGAAATGTCTGTACAAAATATGAACCCGGTAGGTGGCGCTAGAGTCAAGATATTTACCAAAATGTGTATTTACGGTCCGATTTAGCTCATATTCGGAATGTACGTTGGTTACTTAGAGAGAAATGTCTATACAAAATATGAATCCGGTAGATGGCGCTGAAGTCAAGATATTTACCAAAATGTGTATTTACGGTCGTTAAACGTAAAACTTTAATATTTTTTTTCTATCCGGGGGGTGACTTTTAATGTTTCCAAACGATTTTAAGTTGTTCGGGGCCTTTTTGGTTACAGCTGTTTAAAATTCGACGAAGATTGGACGTTTAATACCAAAGTTAACTTCGATATGTTACCATATTTTAAATTTAAAGCTAGGTGAATTATATATAATTAACTAGGTGCGTTTTTTGAAATTAGAAAATGGGACAAATAATTTTGTGGCATTATACATGGGTATTAAAATAATATCGCGTAATATTTTTTTAGATTGGCCTCCAGCAGCAAGTTAAGCAAAAACGTAATGTCACTTCAAATAAATTAAACCAAAAGTGTTTTGAGGCGTATCAAATCCCGTCACATATATTTTCTCATTTTATATAAGCAACCATATTGCACTGTAGTCCATTTACTAAGGAAATATAGTTCTAACTTCGTTGACTCAAAACCGATTTTGATATATTTTTTTTTATTTCGGAAAAGTTTATAGAAAAGTTCCCCACGGGTGAGAAGGTGTGCTTTTTATTTTTTCAATTGTTATTAACAAGTAAGTGTTTTTTAATACAGTCTTAATTAAAAAAATTACTCTTTTATTTATTTAAACAATTGCCTGACACTTGATAACATTCATTCGGTTTTTATTTCGTATACAGGGTTTTTTTGGGCCGCTGATCTCAAATTTTGTGTTAAAATTTATTAAAAATGGAAAATAACGTCTTTAAAGTGGCAAAATAGCTTCATTTTTGAATTTCGCGCGTTGCCTCATATCTAGGGGTTTTGGACACGCTTATTATAAATATAGCATTAAGAGGTTAATTTTTATTCTGTACGATTATTATTATTATTTAATAAACATTATATACTAATAAAATTCTAAAATTGTTATATTAACTAAAAGTTAAATAGATTAAATACATTTTTCGTTGACCGCTTGTTAATTTCAATATTAATGAATTATTTTTCCTAAAAAATGATGGATTAATAGACGTCATTAATACACTGTTTTTGCTTAATACGCTCTTTTTCATTAATTAACTGTTTTTGTGATTTTGACGTTTAGATGATATTTTGCATGGGGCTTAGTTGTATTAATCAAATTTTTTGCCACAGAAAAAGATTTTGCGGTCAACGAAAAAATTTTGTAATCAACTCGTTTGTTAATGGGCGATTAATAATCTCAACTATTAAAGGCACTCACTCGCTATCGCTCGTTCGTGCTTTAAACAGTTTCGATTATTAATCGCCTTCATTAACACACTTGTTGGTTAAATAACTATTAACTATAACATATCAATTCGAACGCCTAAAAATGTATTTTCTCCGACCTCTTTGTACAATTACCAAAATATATTACTGAATTAAACGATTTGCTAGTTGTGACCGAAAAAGGAATGTTATTACATAAAACAAATGGCAACTTGTTCAACAGTATGGTGCAATTTTAAATAGTTATATTAATTTTATTGTACGTAATTATGAAAAAAAGCAATTGTTGTTTTTGTCGATCATCAGAAACATCGAATAAATCCCGATGGCTCAAGACGAAAACTGCACCTGATATTCGATTGGAAAGAGACAGGTTTAGTTATAGTCTCAGAGAATATAGACGTACTAGCAAGATGCCCGTTCTTCGTACGGGTAACAAATGTTTTTTCTTCTAAATTTTAAATGAATTCTAGGGCGCCCCCCTCCCCCTCACTCAATACGCTAAACTAACAAACGCTGCGAAACAATATTGTAAAAAAAAGGAAACAAAATTCTTTCGAAAAAAATCCTCCACAACTTTTTTTTATGCTTCACATACCCCCTGGAGATGTGTACGTAATTGTCGTTCACCTTGTATATATTAATAAAACTATAGTTTTAGTATAACAATCAGATATAATTAAAATATATATGCACAAACTAAATATTGTATTCATAAATTTTAGCAAGATAAACTTAACACCCTACCCTTTTTCAGTTTTCCCTTTTTACCGCTTCAGGGGTAACATTAAAATCCCTTAAACCCCTTTCTAAATATCTTAACAATACATCTGTACGCCAAACAAACAATGTTCTAATTCAATAAACATAGGAGATACAAAGGGTTCTTTAATTCACCCTGAATCCAGATTTGCACCTTTAGGGGTTGATTTGGGAAAATCCTGAAACGTGTTTTTAGACATTCGTATTGGATACCTATGCATGCAAAAAACCAAGTCGATATCTTATCGGGTTAAGAGATATTGAGGAATTCGTGAAAACACACTACCGTTTTTCACCCCCTTAAGGGTAACATTTTAAAATCCCTTAAACCACTTTCTAAATATTTTAAGAATCCATTTATTTGCCAAAAAAAAATGCTCTAGCAGGTCTAGCTCAATAAACATAGGATATACGAAGGGTTCTTTAATTCACCCCGAATACAGATTTGCATTTTTAGGGGTTGATTATGGCAAAATCCTGAAATGCGTTTTTAGACACTTGTATTGGATACCTATGCAAGCAAACACCAAGTCGATATCTTATCGGGTCTAAGAGATATTGAGGAATAGTGAAAATACAGTTTACCCCTTTCACCCCCTTAGGGGTAAAATTGTAAAATCCCTTAAATCACTTTCTAAATATTTTAAGAATACATCTATATGCCAAAAAAAGGAATGTTCGAGCTCAATAAACGTAGGAGTTGCAAAGGGTTCTTTAATTTACCCCGAATCCAGATTTGCACCTTTAGGGGTCGATTAGGGCAAAATCCTGAAATGTGTTTTTAGATACTTTTATTGGACACCTAGGCAAGCAAACACCAAGTCGCTATCTTATCGGGTCTAAGAGATATTCAGAAATTCGTGTAAACACAGTTTACCCCTTTTCACCCCTTTAGGGTTAAACATTTTTAAATTTCCTTAAACCGCTTGCTAAATATTTCAAAAATACATTTATATGCCAAAAAAGAATGTTTTAACTCAATAAACATAGGAGATACGAAGGGTTCTTTAATTCACCCCCAATCCAGATTTGCACTTTTAGGGGTTGATTAGGGCAAAATCCTAAAATACGTTTCTAGGTATTTGCATTGATAATCTTTGCAAGCGAACACCAAATTGATATCTTATCGGGTGTAAGAGATATTCAGAAATTCGTGTAAACACAGTTTACCCCTTTTCACCTCTTTAGGGGTCGAATTTCAAAAAATCCCTTCTTAGCACTACCTTACATAACAAATTGAACCTTCCACCCAAATGTCAAGTTTTTAGTGCCAGTGGTTTCGGCTCTGCGTTGATTAGTCAGGGTTGTGACTTTCCTTTATATATGTATAGATTAGTTATATTAACAGCTTCAGCTTCTCCTGATAATGATATATATTTTTTAAAACCTGCCAAATATAAAGAAATATCTATCTCTAAGAGCCTGCAATTTGCGATATTAAGTAAAAATCTAAGAATATAAATGTTTTGAAGTCTAACGGTAAGTGGTCTTTTCATATTGGAAAATGTGTGCTACTAACAATTTTACATTTAAAATTAAGGCGTAACACACACAAAGAAATTAAAGATAGACCAGCAAATGCAGCGGAATTTGCATCCTGTTGTTGGGTCACTGTTTATATATACGTCACGCCGGATGGCATTCCGTTCTTGCACAAAAGTCCCAAGGTCGCCGTGTTATTTTATATCGTATTTCTTTGTACCAAGTCGTATTAGTTTTCTTTATATTAATATTTAATTATACCTTCGTGATTTTACCGATTTGGAACTAGTTGTCCCGCAACGAAATGCTTTCCCGAAATGTCCCGATTTTCCAAGAAAATATGCTTTAACAATTTTCAGTGATTTCTGCAAATTCTAGTTCAAAATTAGTTAAAATTACCCATAAATGCAAGCCATGGATAACAGAGACTATCAAGCTTGTGATAAACTTAAAGAATAAGGCATATAATAGGTATAAACATTCCAAATCATTAGCGCATTGGAAATATTGCAAATCGATACGAAATTCTGTGACTTTAGCTACAAAGGAGAAAAAAGCGTATTTTAACTTTGTATTTGATGGCTATGATACTAAATCCATATGGAGGAAAATTAAATCTTTGTGTGTGAACAATATTAAAAGCAACAATACCATACCAGAACATTTAAGTAAACCCGATTCATTAATAATTTTTTCATAAATAATGTACCAAACGTCAACAATGATAACAATAATGTATTAGATTTTTATATAAACCACAAACTAAATGAACTCAGTGTTAATATTGCGGATATTGTCGGAATTATAAACTCGATTAAAAGTAAATCTAAAGGAATCGATGTACTTAATATTGACTTTAAAATGCGGGTTCCAATTTTGTACGGAAAAATAATATTAAATAGACGTTTCGACATGATACTTAGTAGGAGTACTCCTAAAAACAAATAATCAAACACGTATTTCGTGATTTTCTGAAAAGCAACCTCTTAGAGGATGCAATGGGGTAAATAAGCCTAAAAATCGTTATGGTTGTCGTTACTGATGTTTTTTGGGACGTTGATTGCGAAAATGGCATTTATTATTAAGTCAAAGACGGTAGACATGACATAAAATTAAAACTCTATAGTGGCGGTCACAGACCAATATTATTTTTGGGCAAAACAGCGTTTGCCGGGTCAGCTAATAACGTAATCATTGTCTCGACTACTTTTTTTGCTGCGCAACACGACTGGGTTCGCCGCATAGGCTATTATATATATATTGAATGTGTACTACAGCACATATGACGCTCTTGAGATGGCAAAATTACATATAATAGGTCATACAACGATCTTTGCTTTGCTGCGCAGCACGTCTTTGTGCTATATGAGCAATGGCACATATGACGCTCTTTGCTAAATTACATATTATCGGTCATACAACGCTCTTTGCTAAATTACATATAATAGGTCATACAACGCTCTTTGCTTTAACAACTCATATTGTTCCATTTAAAAAACATAGTTATCAATTGTTTTAGTACGTTTGGTGCTATAATTCGGTCATGAGGAATTTTTAGAGTCAATTGGAGTTTGTGTTGCATTTCTTGTTGGATTGCTATTGATTTTGCGTAATTCATGGCCTACTTTGACTAAAAAATTTTTTTTAATTTTGAAAAATAATAAGTTCCTAAATTTAAATTTAAGAATGCTATTATAAAGCACTTTTAGTGCTGATTTCAAATATCTAAAAATATACAGGGTATTCCATTTAAAAAACCAAAGTTGTGTATCACCACGTAAAAATAGGAGGCTATGGCTTAAATTGGTTAACGTCAATTTTTAGGTTGTATACTGGCATTTAAGACAGAAGAAAGTTCTTTTCGATATCTCTATTATTAACGAAGTTACGAGCTGTCTAGCGATCTACAAACACACTGTATACTTTCGTTAATGTAGTTCGTAATATTTTCATCCCTGGATTTGGCTTTTACACTACTTTGAATATAGTATATCTGCTGTATAATTAATTTTCTACTGTACGAACCTGAAATACAACGAAAAGCATTTTAATAATGTTTAGACCAAGTAATCGAGTATTTTGAAGATTATCTTTAATAATAAATATTCCCAACTTCCAAATTAAGTAGTTTACAATAATTTTTAGATCACCTAAAAACCAAATAAAGAGATTATTAGAAGGTAATAGGTGATCCCATAACCGCACAAACCTTTCCTATTTGTTTAAAAATTCTATTCTACTGAAATAATGCCACTACGACCTCGGTAAATACAACTAAATGTAATGTTTAAGGTAATAAAATGGTTAAATATTAAAGACATCAGAGGACAGAACTTGTAATTAATTCTTAAAACGTTTTTATTAATAGCGAATTCGGCTGACTGCGCCGATGACGTCTTGCTACGAGATTATCTTCACAAAACAGATTATGTTGCAGCCAGAGCGAGCGAAATTCACCATATAAATAACAGGTAATAGGCAACCCTCAACGAATTTTGAAATTTTCCCAGCTTGAGTATAGGCAACCTTCAACGAATTTTGTTATTTTCGGAGCTGTAGTATAGGCAACCGAGGCTAACTTCGCACAAAAATCGACCACGTAGTTCTTAAGAAACGGCGTTGGCGCATGCCGGTAGTGGGCGCGTTCATCGAGTCGTTGTACGTACCCTTACAAGTGTAAGACTTCCGACGACGTCGTCGCAAGTCCGAAAACTCGCCGTTAGACCGGTTACATACACTAGAAAATCGTCGTATGTGGGAAACCAGGTATATATATATATATATATATATATATATATATTATATATTGTGACGTAATGTAATAAATACATTTTTTATGGGTGGTCCAGTACATTTGTGGAGCAGTATATAAATAGAATTATTTTGTTATTCTGTGTTGATAGAATTTGTATATATGTTGATTGTTTATTTAGCATAAATGGCTTCGAAATATTCTTTATACTTTATCCATTGCAATTCTTTTTCATACTTAATTTAGACATTAGTTATTCTGTTATTTTGTACTGTTATGTAAATATTTTGATTGTTTATGTACCTTAAATTCATTAAAATTTTGTTATAAATTATGGAATAATAAGATTAACGATAGCAAGCTGCTTTCGCTATTAACTTTAAGAGTACCCGCTAGGCCTGTTTGTTTCTCACCGTTATTCTTTGTACCTTCTTTTTATACCAGAATTCCGATTACTGATATATTAAAGCTTGAGAATCAAATTTACATACTGCTCAACATTGATTTGTCAGCTCCATACAGTATGTTTGATTCTGTTGTAAAAAAGTATTATTATAACTAAAATGAAACAAAACGAACTATTGATGTAACACATTTTTAAGACTTAAATTTACCAATCAATACGGGAAGTCATAGTAGCAAGTTACGGCGTCGATCCATCTCCTGCAACCATGATTAAAGTTTATTTTAGTTAGGATGATTATTTTAATTTTAATTTACATGCTATAACGATCATACCTGCATATAGCAGAATATATCTACACTGCATCTCTTGTAATAAGGGTAACACCTGTTAGAGATGTCACAATAAATAAATATTAAATAGCTTAAAAATATCGGTTATGCTTTATGCATTAATAGTTATTTAACCAACAAGTGTGTTAATGAAGGCGATTAATAATCGAAACTGTTTAAAGCACGAACAAGCGATAGCGAGTGAGTGCCTTTAATAGTTGAGATTATTAATCGCCCATTAACAAACGAGTTGATTACAAAATTTTTTTGTTGACCGCAAAATCTTTTTTTGTTGTGAAAAATTTGATTAATACAACTAACCTCTATGCAAAATATCAAAACCTCAAAATCACAAAAACAGTTAATTAATGAAAAAGAGTGGATTAATCAAAAACAGTGTATTAATAGATCTATTAATCCATCCTTTTTTTTAAAACAGTTAATTAATGAAAAAGAGTGTATTAATCAAAAACAGTGTATTAATGACTTCTATTAATCCATCCTTTTTTAGGAAAAATAATTCATTAATATTGAAATTAAGAAGCGGTCAACGGAAAAATTATTTTTCATACTTAATTTAGACATTAATTATTCTTTTATGTTGTGTAGACAGCATGTGTAATTTTATTGATTGTTAATGTAGCTTACATAGTTTCGAAATATCCTTATGTTTCTTATCATATAGGTACTATTTAATAATTTTTGCTATGTGATATTGTAATTTTGCTTTTTATTAATTGGCCACATGCAGAAAAAGATAATCAAATAATTTTACATTATATAATAAATGGTGGTGGATAGTATTAACGTTAGATCCTTAATTAACTAATTTTAATAATTTTGTAGATATTATTATTATTAAAGTAAAAATAATTAGATTAACTTTGTTAATACAATTTATTTCATAATTATACAATTATAGGAGGGCATAAATTTACGAGTGCACAAGAAACTGTTAATATCTGATCTACCACGGCAACATCGTCAGTTTTCTTTTTCGCCAGGGACATAGGCATCGTTTCGTGAAGAACTGTATTTTTTTGACGAAGGACTCCAATAACGCGTTTGACGTGTATTCTGAAAAAAAGATATAATTAAGATAATTATTGTAACAATATACTTGGACTACCTCACGCTTGCTATATTCCTGGTTGATTCTATATCCCTTGGATCGAGCTGCCGTTTCCCTTTTAGAAAAGCAGGCGTAATCACTGTGGCCATATGTAGTCCTACGGAGTCTTTTATTAAAAAGCCAAGATCTGCCAATACAAAATCTTCTGGCAAGAGATTGTTTAAAATCCCACAATCCTCTGTTAGACCTTTATCGCTTATTCTGCCACCATATCCATGTGATACAAATGATATTGATCCAGGAGGAGTGATGCCTATTAGTACCTTTACCGTATTATGTTGTTTGTACGTAGACCATGTAGTACATTGTACTTCAAGGCTACTTGATTTTTCCACTCTCATCTCAAAACAATCGATTATTACTGAAATCTTGTTGCCAAATGCTACCTTGAAGCATTCTGGCATTGATTTAATCAGCTGATCTCGTTCAGGCCAAATAATAAAATTTTTCATCCGATGATACATAATATTCAATGTGGTATAAAATATTCTGGAAATTGTTTGTAAGCTGACGTTAAACATGTATGCCAATAAACTAAAATCTAAATGTATTCTAAGTTTTATCACCGTTATCAAAAACATGACTCTAAGCATGTTTTACTTACTGAATTAGGAATAAATATATATAATTAAATGTGAACTGTATATATTGTATGTATTTGGTGTAGCATTTGCCATAGTAGGCGTGTGTAAAAGAATTTTTTTTTGTAATGTCACAAACAAAGTATATCTATCTAACGCGCAAAACTTTAAATGCGGCATGTGCCGCGGGCTACAACGTCATTCTTCCATGCTCACGTAAAACTTTTACATTCACTGGAAAACTCTCACTTTTCTTAACTTGTAGAACAATTCTTTCCGCATTTTTTTACTGCGTTCCAACAACGTCGTATTAATTAGGACGCCTTCCAGAGGCGAGCGTTTCCTTTCCAGAGACTTTCCATTTGAAAAAATATTTTTTGGAACTTTTCCTTAGCGTGCTTTTAAAACTTTCTTTAGTGCAACAAAAGTAATAAAATTCGTCGTACATTTTAAATGCGGCATATGCCGCGGGTTTCAGCTAGTATAAAATAATTAGAAATGATCGTAAGCAAAGAAAAGGAAGGGGAGTAGCGTTCTATATCTTAAATTGTTTTGATGTTACTGTTATACCAACATCTGCATTAATCGAACAGCTGTGGATCAGGCTTAAAATCAATAAGAAACAATATATTTTTGGAGTAGTTTACAAGCCGCCTGATATGAATTACAATAATTTCTTAGAAGTACTTGATAACACTATTTCTGATTTAATAGGAGATTGTGATGAATTATATTGCACTGGTGATTTTAATATTGATTTGTTTGAGGTAGCCGACAGAAAAACTATAGCTTTGAATTTGTTACTTGAAAGTTATAATTTAAAACAGATTATTAATACGCCTACAAGAATTACCTCTACTACTGCTTATAGATTGTATAGAAATGCCATCTAATAAACAAGTCTTTGACTCGACAGACCATGAACTTGCGTACTGCACTGTTCTGTTTGAAAGTATAACAAGGGGGTGTAAATATAAAAATATTCGATCATATAAACGCTTGAATGAGGCCGATTTTCTTGAAGATCTAGGGCATTTGCCTTTATCTGAGTTAAATGATATGAGCAGTGTTAATGACAAAGTTGATCATCTTACAAAACATATTAATAGTATCTCTGATAAACACGCACCTTATACTTCTTGCCGTTTTACAAAAAAAACCTGCTTCATGGATCACGTCTAACATTAAATTAATGATGTATCTCCGAAATAAAGCTCTAAAAAAATTTAAACATACTAAAAATCAGTCTCATTGGAATTAAAAAAAACATTTTTTGAACATGAGTTACAAACTACAGACAGTAAAGTTCTTTGGCAAAAGCTCTCAAAATTTAGCATCCACTCTAAACCTAATGCAGAGATGCCGCCGTCGCTGAAAGATGCAGACAAATTAAATTATTTTTTTATCACTTCAGTACCTAATGTGATTAATGATACCCGCCCTACCGTAAACTTCCATAAACATAATAAATTATTAGACCACAATATTCTGTTTAATTTTAGCGCAATTAACGAAGATCAGGTCTTAAAAATAATAAATATAATCAAAACCAGTGCATCTGGTGCGGATGGTGTCAACATTAATATGATTAAATTACGTCTGCCATATATTCTACTATATATTTGTCACATTATTAATTTTTGTTTAATTAATGGTGTATTCCCTAATTCTTGGAAACTAGCTTTAGTGACTCCTGTTCCGAAAATTAATAATCCTGAAGAATTTAAGCATTACCGTCTTATCAGTATTCTGCCAGTATTTTCAAAGATTATAGAAAAAGTAATGGTATTGCAAAACACAACCTACTTAGAAAAATACAATATATTACCTGATACTCAATCAGGATTTCGTTCGGGGTATTGTTGTAGTTCTGCACTTTTGAATATTATATTTATGTTAGGTTAATGAAACGATATCGGTGATTTATGTTTACCTATGGTAGGTTCACATATCCAACCAGCAATTCCTTCATTCAACCCAACATTGAAAAAGAAAATATCAGCCAGAAAAATTTTTTTGTTTAACAATGTGATATTAACAACATTTTTGTCAATGACACGTTAAAAATATTTATTGTTTAAAATAGTTAAAAAAACATGTGTAACGTTTCGCTAAACTACCGCTAGCTTCCTCAGACAGGTTTTTGATAAAATAGGACAATGTTGAAATAGTATGATTAACAATCTGGGAAAAGAAAAAAAAATATCAACATACATATTTAAATAGGTAGGTGAAAGGTTACAATTTCCTCAAAAATTTTATTACCTGTTGTTCATTTTATTAAATTTTTTTTTACAATAATTTTGTTAATGATAAAGAAGGGATTAATATGTAAATTTGGAAACTTCTCTTATTAAAGAATATAAAACGTTTTAGAACAATTAAACATTTATTACTTTTAAGGTTTTAATAAATATCAATCATTATTATTTTCATAATTTTGGGTTGTGTAGGTTAAAGTCCTTGTGCTTGAAACAATTATCAATAGATAATTTAATTTCAATTGGAGTTGGAACCTAGTAAATTAATATTCGCACTTCTTTGACCTTTTTTATTCAGTTGTCTGCAAAAAACTTGTTGTAATAAGTTATTATTTTAGGACACATTCTAAAAAATAAATCCATTGGATTGAAGAGATTAATTAGAATTATTAATCTACCTTTAACTGCTTAATACTGCTTAATAATACATTGTGTTACATTTCACAGAACTGTTTAATTATAATTTGAGGGGTTTAATCGTTCATTTTCTATGTGTAAAACATCAACCTGTAATAGTAAGTAGAGATTATTATATATTACTAGCGATAACCACTAACACTAACCTTTTTTTTAATAAATTTTAACCAGAGGGTCACAGTTTCTCTAGAAGGATTTTGTGATAATGCAAATTGATGCGATGAATTATCTAAGTAGTTTGGTTATTTTCTATGTTAAGATAAAATCATTTATCATTACGTAGAATAGACGTCAGTATTTATTAACAATGTTCTCTGACAGCTTATGCAAACTGCACACGTTTACGGATTAACTTGGGTTTTTATTGGAGAATCTGGAATATATAGAGTTAGGTAGAATATTTTGAAATATTTTGTGTTATACTATACCAATAGCTTTAATTTGTTCTGGTAAAAGTGAAGGCATAATCATAATGAGAAAAATATAATTGTAGGTGGTCCATGACATCGATGGTATTTTATTAGTTTTATTTCCTTTTTTTTTTGTTATGTTTAAAGTATGAAAAACTTGTTGAGGCGTGCAATGCTTAGAAATGAGTACTTTTTTCGTTCTTATTTAGGTGCAGAATAGCTGGTATAATTAATTTGTTGTTTTTTCCAGTTTAAAATTTCCAGTTAAGTTAGGTTATGGTAATTTAGTTGGTAAAGGAAAGTGTAAGTTTTGACTAAGTGTTCAACAGCTGTAAAACATTATAATTAGAAACAATTTTATCATTAATAGTAAACTACTTACGAGTATGAAATTGTAATTCAATGAATTTTTATAGGAAAGCACGTTTTCCTTTTAGTTGGAATTTGACATCATATATCTAATACTTACTATATTGCTAGCCGCTATGGTATGAGTGGGAAACTCACCGATGAAGTGAGACACACAACCAACTCCTTCATGTATACGGTGAGCTGTGCGCAAGCGCGGCGGCGTTGTCCGCCCAATGGGAAAGTGGTGAAGTTTAAAATTCGCTTCTAAAGGCGGAGTTCGAATTTCCACGCATGCGCACGAGACGCGTTATACTCCAAGTGATACTATGTCGGCGCCGTAATGTTTTCTGAAGTTTCCAGGCCCTACCAGCAATATATGTGTATTATATATATGTTTGACATGATGTTGTAGGTGCCACCTAGTGGTTGAAAATGGAGATTTTAATCGTTGTTCGTAAGATCCAAACATTTTCCTGTAGAGCTAATTGTTTATATGAGTAAAATTTTTATTTAAATAAATAATGAAGTATTTGGAACTGTTTAGATTATTATTCGTTTTGTTTTTTACATATTATGTTTCTATTAGGGATATAATAGTGTACTAAATGTTTTTTGTGACTTTTGGATTTATGTTTTTTGTTTTAAAGTAATTCGAAAGGTTTAATATTGGTATTTGTTCCGTTAGGCTCTTAAAGGTCAGGGACTGACTACCTGGACCATGTGGTCTTTGGGGCAGACAACCCCAATAGCGTAAGGACCTCAGTTTGTAACCGACTGTGTATGCCTGAAGATGCAGCAATAAAGCCTTGGATTAAAGTACGCCGGTCTTTAATTACGATATGTTAACATAACATGGTGGCAGCGGTAAGGAACGCGGTAGTAAAATCAGTGCAATTGGAAAAATCAGGTAACAGTGAAAATTCGAGTGATAGCTAAATCTCGATGGCGGACGGTTCAACTCATTTCGGATTAAATGTGGAAGCCCCAAGCCCCGGGAAGATTCGATTTCTCAACGCCGGGAGGGTGGTTGCAATGAGAGAAACGATTTAGAAGGTACATGTCGGTGACTGGTCTAAATCAAAAGACGGATGCCGAGAAAATCGACATTAGGTATGTTATACGTAATGGGCGAAGAAAGCGAAAACGTCGTGCTCCAATTAAGTCCAATCCCTACAAAGTTCGACGAGCTGCTTAAAGCCTTCAGGGAACATTTTCTGCACAAGAACAATGTGATATTCGAGAGGTTCCAATTTAATGCACGTGTGCAGATGCAAGGCGAGAGCGTAGACGCGTTTATTACGTCACTCCACACGCTGTCCGAACAGTGCGAATACGGGACTTTCAAGGATGAGCTCATAAGGGACAGGATAGCCATTGGGATAAGAGACAAAAATGTGAGTGATAGACTTCAGCTACAATCGACGCTTACGTTAGCTCAAGCAATAACGACGGCGAAGCAAGCGGAGCTACAGGCAGCGCAGAGCCAAATTCTAAGGACGGAAGCACCAACAAGGGAAGTTTGTGCAATGAGGAAACCGCCACAGGGAGCGAAACCGTGGAAGGACAACAAAAAGACAACGGGAGGACAAGGATATTCTTCCAAAGAATGTAAATATTGTGGACTTCGAGATCACGCGAGAAAGGAGTGCCCAGCGCGGGAGACGAAATGCAAAGTGTGCTACAAAAATGGTTACTGGCAAAAAATGTGCCGGAAGAAATCGGTCAACATGCTGGAATCTAGTTCGGTTTGGGAAAATCGTAGCGAAAATACACACTTTCTAGGGTCTATTACTGCAAATAGGGACAACGACGCGTGGCAGGTACCTATATATATTCCAAAATTGTAAAAACTTGTCACATTTTTAATCGATACCGGAGCTGATATCAATTGTATGGCAACGGAATTATTGTGGTCAAAAAATGCAGTAGAACTAGAACGTTGCAATGATGTGATATCAGGCCCGGTTGGTAATCAATCTACGGTAAGTGGGAAAATTCATGTTCAGATGCAATTTAAAAATGTAGCTGTAAACGCTGAAATTTATCTAATAGATAATCTGAAAATACCAATTCTGGGAAGTAGTGTAGTTAGACGGGTTCTGCCTCACTTCCGGTGGTTTGGAACTTGGCTAAGTGTCACGTGGCGAGGTCATTGGCCTCTGGTTTGAAACTTGGCTAAGTCTAGCCGAAGGTCACTGGCCTAGCCGGGGTCAAGGTCACGGGCCTCGGTCATTGGCTTCTGGTTTGAAACTTGGCTAAGTCTAGCCGAAGGTCACGGGCCTAGCCGGGGGTCACGGGTCTCACCTAGGTCACGTGCCACTTCCGGGAATTTTTTGGGTTAAAAGTGTAGTTTTTGAAATTTTTACAAGATTTTCCCACGTTCGAGCGGATGTGAGCGTCTGGGATGCAGACATGTCCATTCTTGCAGGATGTTGTTATCAGTAAATAGAACAATGAAGCTATTGTTACGCTTATCAAAATTTTCTCAGGCTCCACCGGATGTGACTCATCGTCTGACAGACATGTCTATTCTTGCAGGATGTTGTTGAACAATGGCATCCATTGTTTTAAAATCAGCACGAAATTCGAGAACAATGAAGCTATTGTTGTCTGGAGATTAAAAATGTGTTGATCTGCAAAAATTCAAACAAAGAAACCCATTGTTTAAGAAAAATCAGCACAGTTGGAAGGTTTTGCTAGGTAAAAGTCTAATTTTTACAAGATTCCCACGATAAATTTTGAGGTTAAGAGTCTAATTTTGAAATTCCTATACCGGATGTGAGTCATTGTCTGGAAATGCCAAACTTGTCAAAACCTGCCTGCCTGCCTGTTTATCTTCTGCGCAATTAAACAATGAAGCTATTGTTTGAGAAATGTGCAAGGTTGCAAAAAATAAACCGAATTAATTGTGGTCTAATAGTATATATCGAATTATTTCCAGCTAAAAAGATGCAATATGAAAATCCAAACCATTTTAAATACCTTGTTAGGTTTTTGTTTTATTACACGTTCAACGAGATGTATGTCTGGATATTTAACTTGAATAGGCCGCTTGGAAGCATCTTTTAGTAGATAGGTAATGTGTTCGATCCCGCTGGAGGACTGTTTAAGCGGTAGACAGTATTTAACATAATACAAAAGTGTTGGAGTGTTAGAGACATTGTTTGTAAGCAAAGTAAATATTACGTGCTTTTTCCGTACTTTATTAAATACACAGTCTCGAGCCGATAGTTATTTATTTCGCTTGGATTTATGTACAGCACGCCCTCACTTTAGCAATAAGCAAGTTCCTAAAGAAATATTATTATGCTGTAGAGATTTATAGGTTACAGTTCGGAGTGTAAACTGAGTTAAAAATTTTGAATATTAGCAACAGTACCATTTAATTGAATATTGTTTTCTTTTACCAAATTTTAGATTCCATTGTATTAATATAGGTTCGAAAGCACTGCAGACAGACAGACAGAAAACTTGTAATGCAGCTGCCAAACCGGATCTTGTCAAATATCGAACAGCACTATATATTAGTAAAAAATACTCTTCCAGGTTAAAAGTTTGATGTAGTTTTAGCCAATCTTATACACATTCCAGCACTAAAAAATGGTAGGAAGCGGAGTCTTAGACAGCAGAATTTTATAATACAAAACAGGGGCGATAAAATAATCGTGTCTACCACCCGACATTTTTCAGTTTATCCGATTCGGCAACTTCCGCATATCGCAAAACAGACACCTTCTTTGTTCTTGTGTTAGCACATTGGCTTTAAGAATGTTATGGTTTATTTACATCTTGTGTTAGCGCCCTTGGTTTTAAGAACGCTATGTAAATGAATATTTTATAGAATTTGGAAAACCAAACAAAATATTAGCAGATAATACAATTTATTTTAAAAACGCGAGGTTTATAAATACAACGACACAGCACGCCATAAAAGTTGTTTTTTTTTGCAGTATAAGACATCTGCAAACCAATCCGGTAGAGAGATATTTAAAAGGGGTGATAAAATACTTAAAGAAAATATTAGCAGATAATACATTTGAAAAATCTGCACGACTAATACTCAAGATTATTACAATTAGAGACTGCAGACAAAAGGTAAGATATCAAATTTTTTTAAAATAAAGCCCTGAGAATAAGAACTAAATAAAACCAAATAAAATCTATTAGGCCACAACAATACTCTAATTAATAAGGATGCTATACACGATATCCAACGGCGAGGGACAGTTCATTTTTACCGCATAAAAACTTATTGCTTAGAAATCAGGTTCAGATACCGGTTTAATGGAAACATTTTCTTGAATTTCTAATCGAATCTAAAATTTGGGTCTTAACGTAAAAATATTTAAGTCGTTAGGTTGACTGTGCCAAGTTTCCACGAAAAAACTAAAGCTCCTACAGGCCAGATTCTTGAATCAAGTAAATAATACAGCAAGGCATAAAAGTTGGTTTTTGCAATATAAGACATCCGCAAGCCAATCCTAAACTGGTAGTTTTAAATAGCAGAATTTTATAATACAAAACGGAGCGATGAAATAGTCGTCTGTTGATCATATTTTTGTAGCCACCCAGCATCTTTCAGTTTTATAAGTTATCCTATCATCTCCTTTGTTGCAGGTGTTAATAGAGGCTATATTTGCGTGTCGCCACAGACCTGTCAAGACTTGTGGATGTGAGCGTCTGGGAATGTGCAAGGTTGCTAAAAATGAACCGGATATGATTGTCTGGGGTTTCTGCGCAGGTCAGCGCGAGGGTCTGCGCGCGGGTCTGCGCGAGGTTCTGCGCGAGGGTTTTTGCTCATGCTTGGCAGTAAATTCAAATTCTGTGCAGGTTTGGCGGAAAATTTAAATTCTGTGCAGGTTTTGGCGGGAAATTCAAATTCTAGGTAGGTTTTGGCGGGAAATTTAAATTATAATCAGTGTTTTTGACGGGAAAATCTGGGAGTGTACAAGGTTGCTAAAATGTATGAGGTCTTTGTCTGAGAAATTTACACCAGATGTAGTTAATGACTTCCATTATCATTGTCTATAAATTTGGTAGACAGACAGACAGGCAAACCAACAGGCAGGCAGGCAGACAGACAGACAGACAGACAGACAGACAGACAGACAGACAGACAGACAGGTATTCAGACAGACAGGCTGACAGACAGACAGACAGACAGACAGACAGACAGACAGACAGCTAGACAGGTAGACAGCTGTTCCTGTAACGGTTTTATGGGCACGACGGTGTAATAAAACGACAATTGTAAATATAATTGTATTTTATTTGTCTAATGTACATGTATAAAATTATATATTATACACTAGTCAATTATTGTGGTAGAGGTGTTGTTGTCATCTCTGTCTGGAGGATCTCTTCGTGCTGTTTCCGAACTGGATTTATTCAATTATTCCTGCCTCTTTTAACTCTTCTATTATACTAACAATTTCATTTCTATGATTTGTATGGCCAGATGCTTGAGAGGTATACAGTAACTTTAATCGATCAACTAATTCGTTCGGATCATCCCAGTAAACATAATCCAACGGTTTATTGCTAACTTGCTGCATACCTTTACCAGTAAGCTTTGTAGTCCTTAACGATATCGATGATGGCGAGGGTGATGATGACAGGTTAGATTTTATAAATTTCTTGTATTTCGCTTGGTTGAAACCTACCTTCTGATCATTTTTATCAAAATTTCTATGCGCTGCATTTGTTCTGTTTATGATAGCAATATAATTTGCTCTATCTGTCGACGTTGGAGTTATTTGAGGATCGTTTTTAAATAGTAATTCGTACAAACCAGGCGTACCTTCATAGTGCACATTTTTAACAATTATATCTGATCCCTTTATATCTAACTCATCTCCACCAAAATAAAATTGGTTTTTATCAAAATCATATCTAATTCCATACCTCCCTAGATTTGGTCTTTCTATAAGATAAGTGCTTACATATTTCCTAGGAAGTTCGTCATACTGTTCTAAGAAAGAACTTATAGCTTGCGGCTGAAATTTGTTTGCTATAGTTGTATTAGGTTCATCTTCGGAGGATTCACACAATACTTCATCAGCCGGTTTTGGTGTAAATAATTCTAGTTTTGGAGGATTTGATATATTGATATATTCATCATCGTCATCATCCGCGTCATAATCGTATTTAATTGGAGGATTTGATATATTGATATATTCATCATCGTCATCATCCGCGTCATAATCGTATTTAATTGGAGGATTTGATATATTGATATATTCATCATCGTCATCATCCGCGTCATAATCGTATTTAGTTGGAGGATTTGATATATTGATATATTCATTATCGTCATCATCCGCGTCATAATCGTATTTAGTTTTTCTTTTAAGATTATATTTATCATCGTCATAATTGTATTTAACTTTCTCTTTCTTTTTCAATTTGAAAGGCTTAAATTGTGATGGAGGATTCTCTTTTGTATTGATTTCTTCTGCAACACTTTGTATTTGTTCGGTAACAGGTTTAAAAAATTTACCAAGGAGCTGTTGTTGCACCAACTTACCCTCCTTAAGAGCTCGAACTTTCTGTCTTATAATATTTTTAGTTTTAATAAGTTGCTTTGCTACTTTCGTTTTCATTATTGTCACAAGTATGTAAGCGGTAGACAGCCAGACAGACAGACAGACAGACAGACAGACAGACAGTTAGACAGCTAGACAGATAGACAGGTAGACAGCTAGACAGGTAGACAGCTAGACAGGTAGACAGGTAGACAGCTAGACAAGTAGACAGGTAGACAGCTACACAGGTAGACAGCTAGACAGGTAGACAGGTAGACAGCTAGACAGGTAGACAGCTAGACAGGTAGACAGCCAGTTAGACAGACTGACAGATTCAAACTAGTTTACACGTCAACAGTTTCTTATCAAATGATAGATATCAGAATTGTTAGATGTATATATAAGAATCAAACTCATGACGATAGCGACCACCAAGCTGAGTTCAGTTATTCGCTAGAATTGTATGAAATATGATTGAGGATAATGTTTACCACCACTGTTTTCTTTCATATGTTCGTGCAATATAAGCAATACATTTTCGTCCTTCTTGATCGGTTTCCCCTTTACATTTTGGACACTTATACTTAACTGGTACAGGTATCTCTCTCACACCTATTTCTATTACTGCTCACAATCTGTACAATAAATGGTGTTAAGAATGCCTGCCTGTCCGTCTGCCTGTCTGTCTGTCTGTCTGTCTGCCTGCCTACCTGCCTGCCTGCCTGTCTGCCTGCCTGCCTGCGTGCCTGTCCGCCTACCTGCCTGCATGCCTGTCTATCTGTCTGTCTGTCTGTCTGCCTGCCTGTCTGTCTGTCTGTCTGTCTGTCTGTCTGTCTGTCTGTCTGCCTACCTGTCTGCCTGTCTGTCTGTCTGTCTGTCTGTCTGTCTGTCTGTCTGTCTGTCTGTCTGTCTGTCTGTCTGTCTGTCTGTCTGTCTGTCTGTCTGTCTGTCTGTCTGTCTGTCTGTCTGCCTGCCTGCCTACCTGCCTGTATGTCTGTCTGTCTGTCTGTCTGTCTGCCTGTCTGCCTACCTGTCTATCTGTCTGTCTGCCTACCTGTCTGTCTGTCTGTCTGTCTGTCTGTCTGTCTATCTGCCTGTCTGTCTGTCTGTCTGTCTGTCTGTCTGCCTACCTGTCTGTCTGCCTGTCTGTCTGTCTATCTGCCTACCTGTCTGTCTGTCTGTCTGTCTGTCTGTCTGTCTGTCTGTCTGTCTGTCTATCTGCCTGTCTGTCTGTCTGTCTGTCTGTCTGTCTGTCTGCCTACCTGTCTGTCTGCCTGTCTGTCTGTCTGTCTGTCTGTCTGTCTGTCTGCCTGTCTGTCTGTCTGTCTGTCGGTCTGCCTGCCTGTCGGTCTGCCTGCCTGTCGGTCTACCAAATTTATAGACACTGGTAATGGAGGTCATTAACTACATCTGGTGTAAAGACCCCATACATTTTAGTAACCTTGTACATTCCCAGATTTTCCCGTCAAAAACACTGGTTTTATTTTGAATTTCCCACCAAAAATTATGTGTAGAATTTGAATTTACCGCCAAGCATGCGCAGAATTTGAATTTTCCGCCAAACCTGCACAGAATTTGAATTTACCGCCAAGCATGAGCAAAAACCCTCGCGCAGACCTACGCAGAAACCTCAAACAACCGGTTTATTTTTAGCAACCTTGCACATTCCCAGACGATGACTCACATCCGCCGGTCTGGACAGGTCTGACAAAATGTTTTTGTTTGAGATTTTCTCTTATACATCTGATTTTTAACCAATCTAGATAAGTTCAAAATTATACTGTCCCTCACCATCCTTATTAATTAGAGTATTGCAGTGATCTAATAGCTTTTACTCGGATTTATTTAATTTAATTCTTATTCTCTGGGTTTTATTTTAAAATTTTTGGGCACAGTCGTTAGCACTGTAATAACCTTAGTTATTCGACGCTAATCGACTATTAAAATCAGATTAAGACATAAACGCTGAACTGTGCAGAAACCCCAGACAACACGCAGAATTTAAATTTCCCGCCAAAACCCTGATCATAATTTAAATTTACCGTTAAAACCTGAGTGTAATTTAAATTTACCGCCAAAACCTACGCAGAATTTTGAATTTCCCGCCAAACCATCGCGCAGACTCCCGCGCTGACCTGTGCAGAAACTCCAGACAACCGGTTTATTTTTGCAACCTTGCACATTTCTCAAACAATGGCTTCGTTGTTTAATTGGGCAGCAGACAGGCAGGCAGGTTCTGACAAGTTTGGCATTTACAGACAATGACTCACATCCGGTTTATTTTTAGCAACCTTGCACATTCCCTAGGCGCTCACATCCACAAGTATTGACACGTATTTTCTATAGTCTGCGCCTCCTTCTAATTTTAGCTTTATTTACACAATTTTAAATTTGATTGTTTAGTTACAAAATGTTTTAAAACAAGTTTGAGATTTTCTCTTATACATCTGATTTGTAACCAATCTAGATAAGTTCAAAATTATACTGTCTCTCACCATTGAGTATAGCATCCTTATTATTGTAGTGATTGCAGTGATCTAATAGCTTTTTATTTGGTTTTATTTAATTCTTATTCTCTGGGTTTTATTTTAAAATTTTTGATTTTAATCTTACATTTTGCGCACAGTCTTTAGCATTGTAATAACCTTAGTTATTCAACTCTAATCGACTATTAAAATCAGATTAAGACATAAACCATGAATACCGGATATAGGACAATTGTTTTATTAAGTAATTAATAACTGCCTGTATCATACGTTTAACAGCTTTGTTAACAGTAATATTTAATAAATACGTAATTTTTATACACACCGAACTGTAACCTGTAAATCTCTACAGCATAATAATATTTCTTTAGGAACTTGGTTTTTTACTAATATATTGTCGTGATCTAATAGCTTTGACTTGGCTTTATTTAATTCTTATTCTCTGGGTTTTATTTTAAAATTTTGATATCTTACTATTTGTCTGCAGTCTTTAGCATGTAATTGTAATAATGTTGAGTATTAGTCGTGCAGATTTTTCAAATGTATTATCTGCTAATATTTTCTTTAAGTATTTTTCCACCTCTTTACCGAATTAGCTTGCGGATGTCTTATACTACAAAAACCAACTTTTATGGCGTGCTGACAAAGTCATATGATAAAATTTCCTACACTGCATACGATAAGTCAACGACCTTACATAACAAGCAAGTCTGCACATGCATAACGTAAATAAATGTGTATCGGTGGACTACTTACGAATGATTTACAAATACCGTTGTAAGAAACCGAAATTCTAATGATAAAATTAAACCACCACTCTAATTAATAACTGTCTGTATCATACGTTTAACAGCTTTGTTAACAGTAATATTTAATAAATACGTAATTTTTATACACACCTGTAACGTGTAAATCTCTACAGCATAATAATATTTCTTTAGGAACTTGCTAAAGCGAGGGGGTGCTGTACATAAACCCAAGCGAAATATATAACTATCGGCTCGAGACTGTGTATTTAATAAAGTATTGGAAAAAACACTTAATATTTACTTTGCTTACAAACAATGTCTCCAACACTTTTGTATTATGTTATATACTGTCTACCGCTTAAACAGTCCTCCAGTGGGATCGAACACATTACCTATCTACTAAAAGATGCTTCCAATCGGCCTATTCAAGTTAAATATCCAGACATACATCTCGTCGAACGCGTAATAAAACAAAAACCTAACAAGTTATTTAAAATGGTTTGGATTTTTATATTGCATCTTTTTAGCTGGAAATAATTCGATATATACTATTAGACCACAATTAATTAGGTTTATTTTTTAGCAACCTTGCACATTTTCTCAAACAGGTAGTTGAAACAGGGTAGTTGAAAGCAACGCGACCCGACTTTCGTACCTATATGAGGTTACCTAGACGCATCGGTAAGCCGAGCCTGCAAAACTCGCAGTTGTGTTGTTATTGGTAACTTTAGTTCTCGACTTCGTTGGTTGGTCGGTTGTATTAGTATCTGAGTAACTCGTTAGACAACAACAGAGACTACTAAATTTCAATTTAATACAGGTGGAGCTAGGCATATACTTTTACACGTGTTAAATTTAAATTTGCCACCAAAATCTAGTAACTAATCTAGGGACTTCATCTAGTTACATAAACTTTTTAAGGAACACCGTGTATGTTGGTAACACTGCTCTTTAGACAGAGATAGACATATACCTTTATACGTGCTAAATTTAAATTTGCCGCCCAAATCTAGTAACTAATCTAGGGACTTCATCTAGTTACATAAACTTTTTAAGGAACACCGTGTATGTTGGTAACACTGCTCTGTAGACAGAGATAGACATATACCTTTACATGTATTAGAGAGAGATAGACTATTTTCACGCCGTGACGTCAGAGGTGAGGAGGTGCGGTCCCAGAACCGGCCTATTACCTCTACTAACGAGTCATAGCTTGAAAACGAAGAGTTTGCGGACATGTGTTTATGTAAACTTTTTAAATTATTTTGAGCTGTAGAAATTGCCTGTAAGGTTTGGCGTAACATTTTGGAAACACTCTGTATACTTATATAGTTATATGCATCATTTTATTGTATTTACAAGGGCGAAGTTGAAGAATAGCTCTGCTAAACTTCGTCCTTGCGATTTATATTTTGAATAAAAATTTGTTATTTTATTTTTATTTATACGTAGGTACAGTTGCGGACACCTCAAAGTGCACGGTTTTTTGTTACTATGGTTATTTTTGAGATTTTTCGGCTTATTAAATGAGGGTTTCTCCAGTGGCGTTGCTTGTGATTGTAAGAATAGGTATTACTTTTTTAATGTTTGTATTTTAGCAAAGTTTCGCAAGTAAACAAACTATACGTATAATAATATGTATTTAATAAATATGTATCAGTATTCGATTGGTATTACGCTTTGCAGTTTGTTTCGCATAGATTTGACCAATGTTTTCATATTGTATCCTTCTCACAGTTTTCCAAGCGTTTCTTATTCTTTCCCATAATTCATCGACGTTGTTTGGTGCAAAATCCTTGGTATAAATTTTTGTAGTTCAATACCCGCAAACCTTTTCGATGGGGTTCAAGTCCGGACTTCTTGCAAGTCATGGTAATAAATTGATATTATTCTCATCAAACCATCAATGAACAACCCCTGCTGCATGCACAGGACAGTTATCCTGTGAAAATAATGTTATCAATTACGTTAACATAAACAAAATTAATTAATTAGGTAATAACTTGCCTGTTAAAAAGTAAATTGATTAGGAAAGACCTCTCTTACAGATGGCAGCATCACATTTTGCAAAATGTTGCAATAATTTTCAACGTTCAGTCGACCATTAATTCTATAGCATGCCCCAGATCATAGCCCTCTCTAAAGAAGGCCGTGGCCGCACAATATGGCAACAGCGCATAGTCTAAAAGCCGACGGCCGATGAATCCGCGAACGTGAGCAAAAGAATTTATTGAATGTGATAGAAAAATTCGAGATATTGTTTTCAGAATGGGTGACAGCACTACAAAACAAGTAAAACATAACCACAAATAGTTTTTATTAGACAGTTAGTATACAAAACACGTTTAAATTAATAAAGATAAAATAATTCCTACGACAAAATATCCAGTTTTCTTTTATTTAATTTAGAGGTTGACCCTTTTTTGTGACAATTTGTACGATCTTACTTTTAAGTAATTATTTAAAAGAATGTTTGCTATGATAGACATCATATGTTAAACTAATACCCATTTGAAATTACCACAGATACAAGACTCTTGCACAATAGTGTTTGCGTCCTTATTAGCAGAAATTGCTGCAAAACTTAAGCTACACAAAATAGTTTTTTTTTTTCAGATTTTAAAAACAGGGACTCAAATTTTTCTGAAACTAAAGCTTGTGTTATAGGTACTTATAACAATGGTGCGTACAGCTAAGACAAAATTTGATGGTACACATAAACTTCCTCTGTCTAATTGTCGAAAATAGTCATCATCACAACAATTTTTACTATTGTTAATTAAATTTAACAATCAATGCAACTAATTTGTTTTGACACCTTAAAAATAGAAAAACCGCAATCATAAATCATAGCCAATTGATCGACTTTAATGTCACTTTTATTATTTAAAGTTTCTGAAAATGCGTCATCAATTATTTTATCATTATGATATCTTGATTAAGCTCAGTAACACCGGAAGGCAAAGATTTTTTCTATTTGATTTATACGTAAAGATACATTTCCATATTGAGAAGATCGTATGCCAAGAAGGCTTTTAGTTCGTAACTGTTTTTCTGCGTCTAGAACTTCTTTTACTGTAATTAACCCCCGTCATTTGTATATACATTCCAATATCTCTTAGGTCCGATGAGATATCGTCTTGGCGTTTACTTGCCAATATTTTGCCCTAATCCACCCCTAAAGGTGTGAATCTGAATTAGGGGTGCATTATAGAACCCTTTATATCTTCTGTGTTTGTTGAGTTAAAACATTATGTACCTAGATCATCATTTAGTTTGTACAAACATTTTAAAATGTTATTCTCATTGTTATACTTCAACCACAGTTTTATCAAGTCTATACAAGGGTACGACAATTACATACACATTTCCCAGGGGTATATGAAGCATAAAAGAATGCTGGAGAAGTTTTTTCGATAGAATATTATTTCTCTTTTACCTACAAAATCGTTTTGCGGCATTTGTTGGTTTAGCGTATTATGTGAGCGGCGAGAGGGAACTCTAAATTCATTTAAGAGTTAGGAAAAACAAACGTTTGCAGTCCGTACGAAGAACGGGCATCTTCCTAGTATCAAATAAACCAAGCAATAATCTTTGTATTAATGAATACAACACACAGAAAGTAAATCCACAACGTAGAATTGCTCACCGCACACGAATCAGCTGTTTAGTCGTCGCCCGTCTGCGCGCTGTTGCCATATTTCAAGGAACACGGCCTTCTTTAGAGAGGGCTATGCCCAGATCCGTGAGCATTGATCCATCCCCGTGAGCATTGATCCATCCCCATATGTTTACAGAGAATCGTCCACTACTCCTTAAGGGTTGAACAAAATATTGCTCCTCAAATTTTGAATTTTGTGGTCTATACACCCTTAATCGTCAATTGGTAAATGATTGAAATACCTTTTCATCTGAGAAAACAGTCGTGTTCCAAAACTCGTCGATTTCATTCAAATAGTCAGTTGCAAACTGTATTCTTCGTTCTTTGTACTCTGGTGTTAAAAAAACTTTTCTTGCAGAAGTCTCTGCTGCCAACGATTTTTAATTTTGAAAATGCAGCTCTTGCCCACATGTAAATCTGCTGCGACTCGACTCAGCGATCAGTTCTCTTACAGTTTTGTAATAGCTCGCATTTTCTCTGCTTGTGACAAATGTCTGGGAATTTTCCGAGTTTTCAGTTCTATGACAGTTGATGCCAAACATAAACGTCAAAACTCGACGTCTATGATTAGAATATCGTATTACAAGCTAAAAATCTGCCGTGCACTTTGAGGTGGCCGCAACGGTACCTATACCGGGTGAGTTTTTAACGCGTTACAAGGCAATATTTCGAAAACGGTTTAAAATATTTTCATGGAAGTTTGTTGAGGAAAGAGGGAGATAGGGAGACACATTTAAACATATTTTTGACATTTACTCCTTTTCTTTATTTTGAGGGGTGGGAGGTAACTTTAGAATTTTAAATAGGATGATGTACTTTTGTTTAGAAAATTCGAATCTTCGTAAAAAATACGTATGTGTACAAAAATGTTTTGATTTGCTCTTTCGTTTACGGAATTATGATTAACTAAATTAAATTTTAAAAAAATAATCAATTGTAACAATAAATCAAGTTCAATTATTTCAGAATTATAATTTTTTTCTATGAAAATGCGTTACTTTTACTTAAGTTAGTTGAGAGTTTTGACGTTTTAATGATTATTTCTCATTGTATTGTTTAATTAAATATGGAAAACCAATTTTAATGTGCAAGTTGATATGTTGTTAATTTTGGGGGACTACAGAAAAATCTACAGAGAAGCTGCATTACTGTGGGCGGAGAGGTGTCTTAATAACCTGAAATTTCACATGGCATTTAAAGGGTTATAAACCAGAAGTCGTACTACTGACAGTCTGAAAACAAACCCACAAGTCCAAAGTGAACTAAAACAGACGAAAATAGGACAAGGCAGTTGCTGTTTTAGGAGCGGTAGGTAGTCAGACAGCTTGAAGGACGTTTTAATGGAAAAAACCAATTACCCCCAATTATTAAACCAAAAACATAAATCCTGACATGTGGTTTCAACAGGACGGAACTCCACCCCATTATGCAATACAGGCTAATAATCATTTGAATAAAATATTTGAGAACAGTGGATTGGCGAGCTGGTCCAGTAAAGTGGCCTCTTGGGTCCGCGATTTGACCACCCTTGGATTTTTCTTGTAGGGTTTTATAATGAACAAAGTGATAGCGACTACACCTACAACTTCAGATGATATGAAATCCCGAATCGGCTGAAATGTTCAGCGGGTACGAAATTCATTTAGAAAAAGAGTGAGAAAAAGTTTGGAAGTTGAAGGGAGACATTTCTGACAACTTCTCAAGCATGGCAGACGATAAATAAGTTGTAATAAAATGGTAAATAATTTATTTTATTTTATAACCTAATAAATCACAATTCCGTAACCGAAAGAGCAAATCAAAAACGGTTTTGTACACATACGTAGTTTTTTACGTAGATTCGAATTTTCTGAACAAAAGTACATCGCTGTATTTGAAATTGCAAAGTTACCCCTCCCCCCACAAAGTAGAGAGAAGAGATAAAAAATGTCAAAAATATGTTTGTTTAAATATGTCTCCCCCTCCATCTCCTTATTACCTTACCAAAATTTAATGAAAATATTTGAAACATTTTTCGAGATATAGCTTTGTAACGCTTTAAAAAAACTTACCCTGTATAAAATAAAATAAAGTTTTAAAAACGTCTCTCTTTTTCTATTAATAGTTATTGATGTGTATTACATCTTGCTCTGATCGTTTCCGATACTTATTTATCTGGACTTTTTCAAGAGTATATTGCTTCATGATGGTAAAATTTTATAAAACATGGGACATCCCTTCTATATTACTGGCTCTAGGAACGGTATTTCAAGTTGAGCGATGTAAACTACCACGTATTTCAAATTGAGTGATGTAAACTGCGTGGTTATCTTTAGCTCTTTAAACTTCCATCCGTGGCTTCTTATTTGAAATGTAATAGATGAGACGATGGGAGGTGTTGTTGTGCGAGAGCCACACATACTAGTACAGGTGAGTAGTGTTTGAGTACTGGATAGATACAAGTACTCCGAATTGTTACACAAGATTTAATCGTATAGGTAGGTACACACAATGTTATGTTTTTGAAACCTGTATACTATACAGATTGCGGCAGGCAACTAGGACCATAGCAAAAGCAAGGGGACCTTACATGTGGCCGTAATTGTATTTAAAAAATTTAAAAATCGAATATATACCTTGTGCTTTTGCTATGGTCCTAGTTGCCTGCCGCAATCTGTATACTGTTATTGCTAGATTGGTTCAGTTTTTAAGAACATGCAATTGTCGGCCCTTATTATTATTTTTGAAGTTATAGCAGATAACGCATCTTACTGAATAAACAAAAAGAACTTCTCCAAATATATGCGGAGTGCCCATCTGATCATTTTCTCTGAAGGTTATCATATAGGCAAACACATCTTACAATCCAGAGTCAACTTGGTGCAATCCAGTTTTTTAATAAAGAAGGATCACTTCACAAATAGATAATTTATTATTAAAATATTGATAACACTTAGTTAAACGAGACAAAGAAACTTTTGAAGATTATAAACGGACAGGGTACCTACCTGTTACAACTGTAGAAAAGTCAATATTAGATATTTTCAAAATCAAATACGTACTTTATGTTCTTTAGAGAGCTGTTATAAATGAGTAACAGTTTTGTGTAAAAATAATTACTTAACAAGAAAACAGTATGAAGTCAAACACATTTTTATATGTTATCTTTCTTATTCAAAAACCTACACTTTTATTTTTAACTAGCATTTTAGCTCACTACGCAGGTGGCCTTATTCTAATTAAAATAGTTTTTGTGTTTTTTCAAATTTAAATGTAGGTAAATAAAGTAATTAGGTACTGTGCTGGCACGTAGCAGTAAAAAAATGTGTATGAGATTATTTGGTTCTCCTGATTACAGTAATATGATATGCTGTAAGTTTTTGTGTCTCATTTAATTACAATTTATATGGAGGAGAAATTTGAGGCCATGTAAGACACCTAACACTGTGCAAGTGTAAGCGAAAATTAAAACCAATTATAGATGAATAGTCCCAGTAAATTTAGCTCGAAAAACGGTGATTTCCAGAAAAAAATAGGTAAAGTTATTTCTTCTTGATATTCATATCGCTGATAGAAGCTGTAATACACATACCCATAGTCTCAAAAAAAAAAAAAAAACTAGTAGTGGTGCTGGTTGTTGGCCATTAACTAGGAGAGGACGCATCAAGACAAGAAAATTTAATGGAAATGAAAAATATTGGAAATACAATTTCCAATAAGAAAGGTCTAGGCACTTTTTTCCGTAGGGGGCCATTTAAAAAAATTTTTTTTTTACAGATATTCTTGGAGGCTAACTAAAAATGAGAATATTTATCTCATACTCTAAAATTTTTAAATGATGGGTAGCATATAATTGAGGGGCTTGATGCAAAAAATCGGCCCAAAGGCCAAATTGAGATAAAGCCAAATTTTGGTCTAAAAGGTGCATCTGTATTTTTTAAACAAGAAACTGTCAAAAATTTTATGCGTAAAAATTCTATTTATTGCTGAACGACCTTATATTGCATAAAAAATGATTTTTTTCTCAGTTTACTAAAAGCCATGTAAACTGCATGTGAACTGTTATTGAATTGATCCCTTCATTTCAAATAGCAAAAGAATTTCTTTTATTTACAAAGTTGATCCATGTCTTCCTGTCCGGGTTAATCTCTTTGCCTCATTCCATCCTATTCCCCTTCCTTGCAGCTTTTTCCCCACGCTCTCGTTCCACGTTTGCATGGTCTTCCCACTCTATTTTTGCCAAGAGGTCTTACTTCCCACATTTTCGTACTTGTCTGTTTCTGTCCATTCTCACTAGATGGCCAACCATCTTAATTTTCGTTAGAGTCCCTGTATATGAAAGAGTACGGTACCGTGCTCTTCTGTCCCTTCCCTTTGCAAAGAGTTTCGCCTCTGGCGTGGTTAACACGTTGAGTTACCGTGCTCTTTTGCTTTTTTCCTCCTGATGAAGCCCCTTACGAAAGTGGGCGAAACGTTGAGTTCTTCGGTCTCAATCATGACACGGTCCAATCCCGGAAGTCGTTTGTTACTTAATGACAATGGCCGTGAAAGCCTCAAAAATAATTATAAGATCATTGTAAAAGGAAGTTGTGTGAGTGTATCACACCAGATTTTTTTTATTGTTTTTACTTTGAGCTCTTTTCTGATGTCATTGTTTCTTATCCTGTCTTCTCTTTTCACTCCTAAAATTCTTCTTAAGAATTTCATTTCCTCTGACTGTATTCTTTGATATTGTGCCTTGGTTAAGACCCAGTTTTCTTCTCCATAAATTAGGGTTGGTAGGTAAATAGTTTTATACACTATCAGTTTAATTTGGTTAGATACTTCCTTGTTGTTTAGAAAGCCCTTGGTATACTCTGTGTGCAGCACCTAGTCTGCTGTTTAACTCTTTCTCTGTTGTTCCTCGCAGATTTATGACACTACCCAAATATTTAAATTGTTTTACTTGTCCTATATTTTAGTTTCCCACTCTAATATTTATGGTTAAATCACTGTTTGCAATTACCGCCACTTTAGTTCTATCCACGTTTCGTTCCAGATATTATACAGTGTCAGTCAAAAAGTCGGCATAATATGGGAAAAATTTTATTTTTCTTTTTCCTCTTATTATAGACTAATGGTCTGTTTTAACCACAAAGTGGTTCTGTTAGCCCTTTTTGCCCTTAGGCCGGGTAGATGGCTAGCCTTGCCTGTCGAAAATGAGGAAGAGTTCCCTTATTTAGGGGTTAACGACTGCCACAGTGTTAGCGTGGTAACTGGGGAGTGTACGATTTTTAAAATCCTACTGGAGTCTGCCGGGATTCGAACCGGGTCCGGCCACCTGAGAGGCGAGCATTTGCTTGCAAGGCCATCCGCTCACAGGAGATTTTTCTTTATCCAATTACAGGTTCTAAAAAATATTCTCATTTAGATAACTGCAAAAGAACATTTACAGGATTTTTGTAACTAATTCATTAACAGCGCTAGATTAGAGTTTCTTGAAGCCATTTAAATAGATATTAATTAAAAGTGAAAAATATTTCTCCTAAAAAATGCCTTGCATAAAAAATATAAAAATTAAGCAAACATACTACTTTTCGGTTAATAATAAAAAATCTAAAGAGCTAATTAACATTTTATATTCTTTTGCCATTGCAGTTATTTTAGGTTCGTCTTTCTTTCTAAGTGTCCAGCTTTCGCAGGCATAAGTTATTGTTGGTATTGTTATCATGTTGTGAATTTTCTTTTTCACCTCTATGTCGCTATCTTTGTGTCCTAGTATGAAAATGGCAGGAAAAACTAAGTGGGACAGGATAAAAAATGACGACATAAGAGAAATAACTAAACAGGAACCTATACTAGAAAAAATAAAAAAGAAACAACTAAACTGGTACGCACATATAGTAAGAATGGAACCGAGCAGAATGGCAAAAAGAATAATGGAAGCGGGAAAACCTATCAAAAAACAAAGAGGCAGACCCAGAAAGAAATGGCTGGAGCAAATCAGAGAAATAGGAGCAGAGAGAGGAGCGACAATGGAGGAAATGAAAACAATAGCGAGAGACAGAAAAAGATGGAAAAAATGGATACAGGACTAGAGACCGCCATCCGACGCCGAAAGGCATCAAGGATTAGAAAAGAAGAAGAAGAAGATATTCTTTTTCCAATTACAAATCGTTAGTCTTCACATACAAATTTTGAATTTTAATATTAAGTCTTGATATGTGAAATTTTGAAAAATATGTATTTAAACAATTGAAAAATTAATTTTTAGCTAAAGTTAAAAAAAATAGGGGTTTGCTGACCTTGAGATTGTCTAGTTAGCTAAAAATAACACACTCTCATTGAAATATTACTTAATTTCCAAAAAATTGCACTTTTCGGATTTTGACTATTTCGAAAGAGTCCATTTTCTAAATAAGTAAAAATGACTCAGTATATATGATTAGGGGTAAATACGTTTTTAGACAAGCATAAATTATTGACGTTAAGGTTGTTTTGAAAAATCAAAAATACAAATGTTTCCCATATTAATAATAGTTTATTGTCTTAATGACCAATTACATGTTTGGCATAGACGTGTTGAAACTAATACTAACACATTAAAAAACCTAAATTACATACAAAACTACTGGAACAGTTCGCC